>CM032230.1:42282500-42882500 GCA_019009955.1 Riptortus pedestris
TTCTGCACGTAAAATTAAACAACGAAAACAAGAAAGAACGTTCATTAAAGAGTAAAAAGACGGATGTCTCTGCCTCCCTTCAGCACAAAACCTGGAGTAATTGTCTAAAACAATAAACAAAATATTTTAAATTGGACAACGTCAGTGGGGATTGGTGATATATGGCCATCCAAAAACTTAATCTTAAAATGCAGGCGAAGCAGGTGCTGCGTAAACTAAGCTGATTTCCTGGTATAAGATGGACTCATTATCTTAACTCGCTATATATTCTCTATTTCTCCGGTAATAAGAGCCCAATTAAAAAAAAAAAAATCAAAATACTATTTACGAAATGTTTAGAGACTGTAACTCAGAATGAAAATCATATGAGAAGGGGGAAGGGGGGGGGGGAGGGATATCATACTGTATATTGAATACTAAAAAATGCAAATATGTCTGTTGATGTTCGAGATACAGAAAATATATGTGGAGCAATAATAGTAAAACTTCCAATTTTTAACAAGATTTTTTTTATACAATTTATTGATCCGTCACATAATAAAAGAGCGATTTCGAAATTCCCCCTAAGCCCCTCTCCTTCACCTGGCCACTAACGAACTTAATCTTTAGTTTTGCATAAAAATTTTAAATACCCCGTTTGGTAACAATCATATATTATGACTGGTAGTTCGTTAACAGACACACACACACACACACACACACACATATATATATATATATACTAGCGGACCCGACAGACGTTGTCCAGCATGACATTTCATGCGATTAGGATATTAAATTTAATAATATGTTTAAAACAAAAGCTACTTTTAATAACACAAACAAACAATTTTTGTTATGTGCACTTTTGCCTAAAAACAAATAGAAAATGAAATTTTGCGATTTTTTTTTATTTAGGGTTCCCGTATATACCCCCCCCCCTACCGTTCGAACCTACAACATTTTATATAGCTTATAACCATGGAAGAATTAATACTAATTTACATATAGAGTTTTGTTAAGTTCAGTTCAATCGTTAGTGTCCAATATAATTGTTCGCTCCCACTTTAATTTTTTGTGTATATCTCGTTTATACTTTGTTATACGACAAAAGTGAATATAACAAACGTTACTCTAAATAACAAAATAAACAACGTTTATCCTGTGCATACATGCCGAAAAACCAATAGGAAACGAAATATCGCTATTTTTAATTTTAGACCTACCCTACAATCCCCACTCATCCTCCATCTGCCAGACTGATTTGTGAATCTAAACCATCCAAGGAGTCACCCAAACGCATACAAAAAAAATCATTCAAATCGGTCCAGCCGTTTAGGAGGGGTCAGTGACATACACAAGTACAGTAAAATTATATATATATATATATATATATATATATATATATATATATATACATATAGAGAGAGAGAGAGAGAGAGAGAGAGAGAGAGAGAGAGAGAGAGAGAAAGAGATAGTTTTCAATGAATCTCATTTTCGTTATCTTCTGGTTAGGATCTATGGAAATTTGAAGAAATATCTTTGAAAATCGCCTCATGAGTACAACCTTAATAGCTGATTTCTCTTAAGGGAACTCTGCTAAAGTTTTTTGTACACTGAGTTCCGTCAAACGGGAGTGTCTCACCATTGCTTATCTGACCTTAGAGGGTTGTGTAATGTCCGCAGGTGAATTATATCTCTTGCAGGGAGTTGAAACTGATTGTTCATAAACCTGAGTGCAGGTTTAGTAGCAAGTTTCGGAGCTTTATAGAGCATCATTTAATATCTTGAACTATGAAGCTCGAGAATGGTTTGTCAAAAGTAAAGTAACTGATGGAAGCCATAAGCCAAGTTTCTGTTGCTTCACAATAACTGAAATTGCTCTTATACATTTTCCCAATTAGCGTAATACCCGTCAGGAGTTTTGTCTGGATGTAACACATTGTTTTGGTAATAACAGTACCTAAATCAGAAATCATCTAAAACTGAGAACAGGAAAAAAAACTACGCAAGAACTGCGCGACTTCGATTTTTCATGATAATGTAAGAGAAAAGTTGTTAAACATCAATAAATTTCATTATCTTCCATATTACTTTGTTATGTATTAAAGGCTACATGTATTCTAAAGGTGGATGAGTGATTCAACAAGAAATGGTGATTGTTTTCTAAACACCATCTAAAAGCTTTAGCTTTACTCGTTAGGGAAACTGTATTGCAAAGGATTGTACATTTTTTTTTTTTAATTCAGTTCCGCTTTAACTACGGATTTAAAGTAAACTAAGCACATTACTGGCGTGATGGTATAACATACTAGTCATCTCATCTCACCACATATTCTCTATTTATATTCAGGTTCTCTGAAGGCAGAAATCACGGAAGTACGAATAACTCGCTAAATACTTAAGCTACTAAAAAAATGCATAGAGCAGGATTGTAGAAATTCCAATATTTAACAAAATTGGTTCTATAACATTTTATAATCCGACTCATAATAATGGATACTCTTCGAATTTCCTAATTCCCACACCCTTCTAAACCACAATTATTCCAGGTCCGATTTCAGCCAATAACAAATATGATCTTTAGTGTTGACAGAAACAGCTAAATATCGAGTATAGATCAAAGAACAATTTTAAGAGTAAAAAACGAAAATTCTTAATTGATCACGTCATCACTTCTAACTAAGAAATAGTTCAATGAACACCGTATTTATTTATACCTTGGAATGAACTGGTACATACCATAACGGATTATTCTTAAAATGACACGAGTAGGGATTGGGGATTTACTGATCTCGATAAACTAAAACCTGCAAATATCTCGCTTAATATTCAGTTTTGAGAAAAAAACATGTATATAACGACATTTATAGAACATTAGATTTTCAATATGATTGATTCTATACAATGTTTCGATCCAACGCATAACAACAGAGATGTTTCGAATTTTCGAAATTCCCATCTAAACCTCTCCCCGACTGCACCCCATTTCAGCCATCATCATTATTATTTTTACATAAAACGTTTATATATGAAGTTTGGTAGGGATCAGACAAAAATTGAGGCAGCTCCTGTGTTAACAGGAAATATATAGAGAGAATCCACTTTATTGTACAAATTTATATAGAATTTGTGGGGCTGCTCAATTACATTGAGATGCTGGAGCACACAGCAACTGAAGTCAATCCCTAGGACAACAGTAAAACAATATATATTGTATTTAGTCAACTAAATAACTAAAATATTAACTAAAATAAACACAGTCAGCAACCTAAAAGGTGTATGTCACTTGATATAAATTAGAAACTCTATTATTGGAATAACATGATCCGTCGATCTATAATAAGATCACTGGTCAAAGTTAAAATTAAAATATATGGTGGGAAATAATCCCTAAAGTATCAATAATGATACCCTCGACCAAGGTTTGAAGAACCTTCTTATCTATTCCCACCTCGTCAAAAAATTTCTGGGTACGTTTAGGGACCGTTCCTCGGGCACCGAACCACAAGCCTATCACCAGAAAATCTCGCTCCACAAATGTTTAATACATATAAAAAAAATTGTACAGACCTGATTTTCCACATCCATTCTACTGGGTAGGATCGATGGACATTTGAAGAAATTTTTTGCAAATCCCATCAGGAAAGCAACCTCAATGGCTGATTTCCCCTCAGGGAATCAGGCCACTGCTATAATTTTAATCCATTCTGTGCGGTTAGGAGTGAGGTCCCTCCAATTCCGAACGTCCAGCCCTCCTAAGTGGTCCCACAGGTCATACAGTCACCTTTCCCTTACCCTTCTCGCATCACCTGGTGTATAGGATCAACGTTTTAGCAGATTTCCCTTAAGGTCGTACTCATGACGCGATTTGTTGAAAAATGTCCTCAAATGTCCATCGATTCTACCTAGGAGATGACGAAAATAAGGTCTGTTAAATAATATACCTGTATTAACGTTTATTAGCCATTAACGTTATACATGTTTTATTTAAGAGTTTTATATATATATATATATATATATATATATATATATATATATATATATATACACACACACACATACACGCGCGTACACACGCATATATATTTTCTTCATATGACATATGATATGTTGAGTCCAAAACTAACAAACGTATTATTTAATAACTTTATTAACTTTAGAAGAAAGTGGTCCTTTTTTTATCCACTTGGTTTTGAGTCTACCAATCGTTCTTAAGACATTTATTCTTCTGACAATAAAAATGTCAAAGGCTGCGCAAGTTAAACAGATTCAAATTCCAATTCAACAGACGGACATCATTAAGGAGGGAAGTGAAGTTTCGAGTGTGACTGACATTATTCCAATAAAATCCATCACTTAACTCTTTAATGAATAAAATTAATTTTTATTTCATTTCTTGATAAACAGAACTCTGTTGCAATAACTTGCAACCTGAAGTTAAATTTTGAAGAAGAGATCCTACTTGCCCTTACCAGGGAAAATAAAACTTAAAGATTCAGAGTAGCAGACCGTGCGGTCGAATTCAAAATCCAAGATGTTTCCTTCCCGAGGGGAATCTATAAATAATGCGGCCTCGTTCTGACGAAATAATTAAATTGGGCTTCCCTCTCCAGTGCCTCCGTTGGTAAAATTAGGCTTCTAAGGTTGGCCACCCTGAGTCTTATACTCACTCTTTAATCTGCAAATTTGTTTATACCGCTGAGAATTTAGCCTTGATCCAACCTTCCGTAAATTTGTATAAAGCTTATACCATTCAACTTTAACCAATAAGCTACTTCTTGCTCTTGGTCAAAGCTACTATTAGACCATCCCCTGAAGCGTGATAACCTTCGAAACACTGAAGATATTTGATCCAGAAAATGTATTCATATATTTATTAAGTATATTTTTAATTTGATTTATTCTTATTCACTAACGTTCACTTTATAATATCATAGCTAGTCGGGGCGGCTTACCACCCTTTTTCTAACCAGTGTGGGACTAAGCATTTCATTAAGTGAGTTCGTCACTAAATAAATTCCTAATGCCCATGTGGGAATCGAACCCACGACTCTAGGTTTACCGGGTTCATTAAGGCCAACCACTTAAGTCACATGCCTACCCCGCGCCCCAAAATATAATTTCATGGGCTGTTCCTGAAGGTACGTACCTTGTAACAGGCGAAATGAAATGACTTTTAAAAATAGTTGCTTTCCATATTGTCTATTATAAATATTTTCCAACAACTATGAGTATACAGTGACTAATGGTTCAATATTTAAGGTTTTAGAGTACTTACTACACCTCTAAATATGTAATTAATTACTTTATTTATTGCGTATTATTTTCGTTCTCAATGAAAAAAAAAATATTTTTTTCAAGTAGAAGACTTCTTTCACGTTTTCTAAAAAAATTAAACTTTGGGTTTGATATTGCATTTTAATACAAATTTTTATATTCATATTTAATGTTTAAGTATTCCAAAAGAAAAAGAAAAAAAAAAAAAGGTACAATATATTCTCAAAATTCTTTCTGACAATGCTAACTGAATCATTAATATTTCCTTTTAATAAACACCCATGTTTACGATACACGTTTGAGACTATTATATCAATAAACATCTTTGTGTCCAACATCAATTTCATGTGTTATTGACGAAGTGTTGTTCAACTATGTGAGAAACAGGTAATAGATATTCATATGACATCATCTGATTGTCAAATCTACTTACAACCTTTATAATCTAACCGACAAACTTTCATAATACCTACATCTATTCTGACGAAAATAACAAAAAATAAAAAGAATAAGCCAATGTTAAACAATATATTAAGTTTTGTAATTGCATATTTATAGTTACAAAAGAAATCTCATTTGAATTCCTTTCTCATTACAGTTTTAGTTGATATTTCTAAGAGGTTTCATTGAAAATTATGATGTGTTTTTTTTAATTCCTTTAAAGTATATTACTTGTTCTGGTGATTTTTTTAATGTACATTATAGAAAATACCGTATTAGAAGATAAATTATAAAGTAACTTTAGAGCTAGTGGTAGTCAGTTAATCAGTTATAACACACACTGTTGACATGTTAAGACATTGAAGTAAAACCATTTAGGACCACTTAGCAATGATGTTTTTTCATCTCCCGTACCCTAAGCAAATATGGGGCAAAAGGTTTTTAGTTTCCAGATTAAAGAACTCCACAACAATGTTTATTTTCCTTAAAAATCAAATCATTATTCCTTTAAACTGACTCTATCGTTATGCAATTAAAATTAATTATTTTCTTTAATTCTTTACACCTAATATAAAATTAATTGAATTGATGGCGTAAAAAAATAATAACCATTTTCCGAAAGACATAAGGGACATGTAATCGAGTAAAATTTTAATGGAAACCTGGGAAAATATTTATTTAATAAGTAGTTTTTTGATAAATTGGTTCATTGAAATCATTAATGTTAGATTTACTATAAAAAAAAATTGTCTACCCAATTGGCTTTAAATTTGTGAACATTTTTTTTTTTTTTTTATCTAAGCCTTTAGGTAAAATATTAAATTAATATGCGAGTACTTTTTGCACATCTATTAAAAGTTTCCACTGATTTAAAATGAATTTAATTTTAAGACGGAAACGAATTAAGTGAACGAGTTTTGGGAACTATTAATTGGAAACGCAGCGTGAGAAAGTTCTAACTCCAAAATAATTGACATAAAATTGTCAAAAAGTTAGTCTATTTAATTGATTTAAACTAGTTAAATTTTAATTGCTTTGAGTTTCCACTCCAAGTTTGAACAAACATTACTCCCTCGCAGTAATTAAACTCTTCTCCTTCAGTAGAGCCTACGGCTAGATTGGGAAGTGACTTTGAATGTTATCATTTAACCAAATGATTTGTAGGACTGAGATAACCAATGCTATATTTCGTTAAGATTGATATATCTGGAATTTAGAAGTTCGTCACGTAGCGGTTGGGTACATTTCTTACGTGTTAGAATGAGAGGATGATAATTTCGTCTCAAAATCTGGTACCCCGTAATCAATGTAGAAAAGAAACGTTTTAGTCTATTGATCCCTTTCAACTTATGTTTTACACGAATAGGATGTTTATTGAGTATAATATCGATCAAATAAAATTGTGGCCTCTGAGTCATCATAATTGTAGCATTGTGATCCCAGTGGTACACCAAAGCCAAGAGTATAAAGTAATGTAATTATAATTATTAAAAAATTGTCCATCATTCAAGTGCAGCGTAAAATAAGCGTTTCGACGTGCTAATATGACGTACTACTAATCTCTTCAGCACACTTATTTTCTTGGTAAAAATCTGATGAATAGAGGTGAGGGTTCACTGAAGGCTGATCAAGAGAAAGTAGGAATAATTTGCTTAATATTTGAGCTAGAAAAAAATTTATAGAACACGAATTGTAGAGCATCAATAATTTAACTCATTGTTATTTTGATGATTATACATACTTAGGTCAGGTTATGTCCTTTAAAGCTAACACGAATAAGTAAATCCAGAGAAGACTTTCACTAGATTGAAAAAAATATTGGAGCCTCAGTTTTATAATAAAAGACAAATAATGGCCTATAAAGAGTGAACCACCAATTGTTTCCTAAATTCGTAGTATGTAAATAATATTGTTTGTTAGTATTGCATTTGATATTTTTTAATCATGTATATATTAATTTTTGTAAACTATTATTTTCACTTTACTCTTCATAATAAAGGCTTTTGATTTCCGAATTTCGCCCTTCTACCCCCACCCCTTTCCTGGTCCGATTTCAGCCAATAATGACTATGAAGTTTAGTGATGAACATGGATAGATTAAATAAACATTTGCGATTTGTGAACGTAAAATCTAATGACGTCATCACAACGTGTTGGTATGTATGTATCTAACAATAATTGTACAATGAGAATAATATTTGGTATTTAAGCTTAGAATAAAGTGGTACCTGTTATTGTTAACGTGCACAGACTAAATAAATAGGCTTACTGAAGTTGAGAGTTAAAAATTGCAAATAGCTCGGTTAATATTCGAGAAAGGAAGTTGTATAATAGAACAATATTAACAGAAAATTGGTATTTAAATAAGATTAGTTCAGTTATATTACTACAAATTCTTGAACGCAATAATCAGGCTGGCATGTTGCATTTTCGTAAAATAGTTTGTTATATTATTGAATTTTAAGTTCAAAAGTCTTCATGATAGATGGATATGGGTAGTGAAGGCCTCAACTATTTCATATAAAAAGACACCTAAATGACTGAATTTAAATGAGAAGTATTTTCGTGCATGGATAAGTAGTAGTATGCACATTGCCTTCAATAGTAATTAACCCATAGAAATAGTAATCAGTAATCCCCATCAAAGGAATAGTTAAGAAACTGCTAGCTACTGCTAAGGATGTCTTATAAAGACACTCTCTCGCCAACTGTTGTAAGAAATAACCAATATGAACATTTATAGAGATGAAGTGCCTCAAATTTAAAATGCTCTTTCCCAACCCTCCAGACCTCCTGGTTCTATTCTTATTAGGCCATATTTTTGATTGATGGTTCCTGGCGCCGTAGACCATTTTGAACAGTGCCAAAACTACTAAATGTCTGCCAACTGAAGTAAATTATCCTGTTTTTTTTTAATTGCTCGGTATGGATATTATTCCAATTTGAGAAAAAAAATGTATATTTCATAGAGCTTTAATGGTTTTCTTTAATAACATTATCATGTTGACAATTCCAGAGTAAACATTGTCTCTCATTGCCAATTGGTACTATACTATAAACTGGACATAATCTCTGATAAGATAAAAATTTCTTTTATCATACTAGAATAGCAATAAAACGAGTAATAAATGCGTTTATAATTAATTTATTACCTTATATTGTTCAAACTAAAATTATAACTCCTGATAACATGGAGGAACATGTTAAAAAATCTAAACGTTTTCTCCTTATATATATATATCTACATATATATAAAATTGTAACCTCTGTCTGTACATTGATTTTTTTCGCGAAATTTCACGATAACTTTTCGTTTCACATGTCATAGACACCATATCTGCATTTTGTTTCTTTCGTGTATGTTTGTTTGTTTGTTTGTTTGTTTGTTTGTTTGTTTGTTTGTTTGTTTGTTTGTTACCTTTTCACGCATAAACGGCTGAACCGAATTTTATGAAACTTGGTATGTATATTACTACTAACCCAACTTAGACTTTAGGCTATATTAATTTTCTCTGAGACGAACAGGAGTGGGGGTTATAAGGGAGGCCTGAAATTAAAAATAGCGATATTTCGTTTTCTATTGCATTATTTAAGTTGTTTATTTTTTTATTTAGAGTAACTTTTGTTATATGCACTTTTGCCGTATACGGAAGTATAAATGAGTTATACGCTAAACACTATAGCGGGAGTCCACAATTTTATTTGGCACAAAACACTCAACTGAACTAAGTAAAACTCGGTATATCTATTAGCACTAACGGTTTCATTATAACAAGCCATACCAACATTTCTAGGGACGGGCAGGAGTGGGGGTTATAAGGGAAGCCTGAAATTAAAAATAGCGATATTTCGTTTTCTATTGGTTTTTCGGGAAATATGCACATAACAAAAGTTGTTTATTTTGTTATTTAGAGTAACTTATGTTATATACACTTTTGTCGTATACCGAAGTTTAAATGCGTTATACGCTAAAAATTATAGCGGGAGTCAACAATATTATTTGCCAAAAAAGACTCAACCGAACTAAATAAAACTCGGTATGTGTATTAGCAGTGAGGCCTTCATTATAATAAGCCATACTATTTCTATGGACGGCAGGAGTGGGGGTTATAAGGGAAGCCTGAAATTAAAAATAGCGATATTTCGTTTCCTATTGGGGTATTGGCAAATATGCACATAACAAAAGTTGTTTATTTTGGTATTTAGAGAAACTTTTGTCATATACACTTTTGTCGTATACCTAATTATAAAGGCCTTCTACGCCAAAAAGTGATAGCAGAAGTCAACAATTTTATTTGGCACAAAAGACTCAACCGAACTAAACCAAACTCTGTATGTGAATTAGCACTAACGCCTTCCTTATAATAAGCCATACTAACATTTCTAGGGACGGGCAGGAGTGGGGGTTATAAGGGAGGCCTGAAATTAAAAATCGTGATATTTCGTCTCCTATTGGGGTTTCGGCAAATATGCACATAACAAAGTTGTTTATTTTATTATTTAGTGAAATTTTCTCAACAATTCTTGCAACTACAACGTACCTCACCGGGAAAAACTAATTCAAATGTATGTTAATATTTTGTACTTAATAATTCAAATCTATGCATAATGCACAGGAAACGGGAAATATGACAATATGGAGAACAGTGAAGTCTTACATAAAAAAATACTTTTATTATTAACAAATCCACAGAAACGACGGGTATTTAAACTAAACACTGGGACGGGTAAATGTCAAAATATTGTGCAAAGTAAAGCCTTGCCAAAAAAATACCATCACCATTCAGTCTCAAATGAATTCCCGAGCGAAGCCGGGGTATCTGAGCTAGTATATATATATATATATATATATATATATATATATATATATATATATACATTGCGTCTTCAGGAGAGTTTTCCAGTATGTTATATAACAATATATTACGAACAAGTATAATATTTTACGTTCTATAATTATTTATTTTTTCCTAATGACAGTCATGCCTACTTAGTACCATATTGTAAGTATGAGTGAAATCCTTATTTTCTTACATGTGTGTTAACACTTTTGAGTTTAGAAAATATCCTTGTATCTATTCCTTTTGCCAAACAACTCGAGTTATAGAAAAACCTGAATGCAGTCACTGGAATAAAAAACTGATTGTACCAATATGCCTAAATATATGTGAACATAGATTAATAAATATTTCATTTGAATTTTGTAATTTATTAGAAATGATGAAACTTACATTTCATAAATTGAAAAAAAAAAATTGTCGAAATAATTGTTGTCATAATTGAAATAACATGCTAATACAATTAAAAAATTCAATGTGCAGCCGTCTTTGAATGAGACACCTGTTGGAAGTAATGAAGTGTAATTTTGAGTGGTATATTACTCGAGGTATGGACTCAAACAATTCCCTTGTAAATATATTAGGCATAATTAAAGTTTTAGGTCATTAGATGAAATATATATATGTTTACAAAATATCCCCATGTTTGTTAAGAGTGTATGTTACAGTAAAATTACAGAGGGATCGGAAGGAGCAAGATGGTTGCAGAGTTCCCAGGAGGGGTATGTTATTTCGCGGTCGGCCCTCCTGACATAGACATCAATTAGCCAGCATTCATTGACGTCGTTGTAATTAGTGTCATGTGTTTGGTGCTCTTCGTCAACTGATATCCTCTCATTTCTGGGATTACCCGGGCCTTTTGTCCTACTGAATTATGGCCCTCCTCTCGTTTCTATTCCCACGAATTTTCTGGAGCTTCCCAAGCCAGCTACAGAGTCATATGGCCTTGGTGATTTCGAACTTTGTCATTTTTTCTTGTATGAAATCTAAATAAAGAACGAAATTATCGACGAAGCCTTTACTTCAGGTGCACTCGAGAAGGGGGCCCACTGTATGCTAACATTTTAAAACGGTTATTGAACATTTGTTTGGAACATTAGAATACTAACTTCTAGTTTAACCTCTGACAGGATGCATAAAAAACAGGACATGCGTAGGGAATAGACAGAATGTATACACCACAATTTAAACCTCTTTATTTACTTGAAAAGGCCCAAAAGAGCAAACAACTTATTGGCTTCATCAATGCACACTCTTAATGCTGCCATTTCGACCTTCCACACAGATGTATACAGAAAAACAAGAACACCCATATCCATGTTTGGTACAGCCCTACTCCCATTGACGTTGGAAGTAAAAATATGTCAAAAAAAGTTATAGTCTGGGTGCCTTCTGTCAACGACTTGCCACAGCTCTAACCTTAATTAATGTCTATATTAATTAGTATCTAATGCGAGGTAACCACTACAACTTTTCCAAATTAGTATTTTCCTAAAATAATTGCAGTTATAATATCATCCTAAATACATCTTCATTTTGTTTAATAAGCGTTAAAAACAAACGCATCACTCAAAAGATGTTTTATGAATCTTAACTAGAAAAATGTCTATATTTTTAATATAGGGAAATTTTAATAAGTAATATAATTTTTGTTTATTTCTATTTTATATTCGAAATTATTGTCAATACTGGGTTTATTCAAAATAGTTTCAGTTCCACCTAGAATAACTAAATAAATTACTTCACATATGAAAAACATACCTGAGTGTAATTTATTCAGTATTATTAATTTAAATCTCCAAACGAAATTCATTAAATAACGTCCTAAAATCCCACCCTGGCTAGAAAAGGGTGGTAACCTGTAGATAACCCGTCCCAATTAGCCTAAGTTGCAAAAAGCGGACGTTAATAAATAATAATAATAATAATCTCCAAACAGAATATAACCTACCTCAAAAATGTTAATATTATATGTATAAGATGTTTGATTACTTTCCTTATATATATGTAGATTCCCCACAGTCAGAAGTTCATTCATTTCGTTTGGAATGTTGCATGTATTTGTCTGGGTTGTTCTAGATGATGTAAAATGTCCACATGTTTCTGTTATAGGAGTAACAAATGTTGTTTATATATATATATATATATATATATATATATATATATATATATATATATATATATATATATATATATATATATATATATATATATATATATATATGTATAATTTTGAACGGACCTCATTTTCGTCATCTCCAGTAAGATTGAATGACATTTTGAAGAAACTTTTCGAAAATTGCGTCACGAGTATGACCTCAATAGCTGATTTCCCTTAAGGGAAATCTTTGAGTTTCCGGGAAGGACTGATTACTGGAACCGAATCGTTATGAAACTTATTCCTCCTGATTAGCCTTAGCCATACACAGAGGAGAATGTTATTATTAGGGTAGCCCTTGTATTACCTTCCGCTTTCCCAAACACTGGGTATAATCCAATATTTTGTCTCTCTCTTATCTAAATTAGAAATCCCTTTGTAGTTCTTCATGAATCTGTAATAAATCCATTCCTACAGAATGTTTCAAGTTCTTTATATGAAATGCACCTCTCCTGCGTTATATTATTCTTTAAGCGCTGTTGAGAAACCAAACACATGTATTAAATCAAAATGAGTTATACTTCCGGATGCCACAAAAAGTACCCGAATAACGCCATCTATGACAACCTGTAGTGCCTGTTTTTCCTTTGACCACAAAATTCTGTGATATTACTACAGAGAATGCCCAACGATTCCCCCGCTTATATTATTGTAATATAAGCTCATCCGTTCTTATATGACGAAATTAATGAAATCATTCTTTCACGAAGAAATGAACAGTTCTGGTTCTTTGTAACTTTTGCGTAAAAACGATTTATATTTCAGGGCCTCCAAATTTAATATAGCCAACAGGTCTATAATCACATGAACACTTTAAAATTGTAACCGTAGGAGTTGCCAATAAATGTTTATGATGCTTTAATGGGCCACTGATTATGGAAACTGATATTTAATTCATTATTTCTCTCAAATAAGAGCTCTACGTTAAACATACTTGACGTTAGAAAAACGACATTTGTGAGTATAATAGTTTCATGTAAAATTCAAATGAAACGGATTGGGGTTTACTGAAAACCGAACGAAAAAAAAATCAAATAACTGCATCATTTATTTTGTTACTTGTTTGACAGTGCCACTAGATTGCTAATATATCCTCAGAATTCAATAAAAGCCAAGTAAAGTAGACAAGTAAAGTTAATAAATAAGGGTACTTAAAATAATAAAAATCCAACATGATTATGAAAAAAAGTCCGTCACGCAGGGGCTGCGTAAACTAAGCAGATTTCCCCCGTGAAGTTTTACAATAGAGAAATCTGCATATTGGTAACACAATACCACCGTGATTAGATATTGAGAAATCTTTCAGTTAATTAAAATAAATTCCCAACTGAAACGGCTTCTGAATTGTAAGAATAATTTATATTTTAATAACTCAAATTTTAGTAGTCCAAGAACTAAAGAAGGGGGGGGGTGAACAGAACGTATTTGCATAAATCTCACAAAGTAACGAAGGTTAGGTAAGGTTAAAAACGGCAGGTTAGAAGAAGCTTCCGCCTGAGCCAAGAAATGAAGAAGATGGCCGACGTAATACGAACTATACCCGACCACAGACTTCATAAAAATGCAAATATCTCGTATATTCAATATTCAAGATAGAGAATAAGTGTATATAACAATATTTATAGTAAATTTAATTTGCATTAAGATTGGTTCTATACAATTTTTCGATACGAATCAAATAACGGAGATATTTTGAATTTTCGAAAATCTCCTCCTCTAAACCCCCCTCCCTCTGGTACGATTTCAGCTGTTAACGAACTTGATCTGTCTTTTTACATAAAACGGTTAAATATCGAGTTTCGTAACGATCAAACAAAAATTGCGATCGCTAGAGAGTTAACAGACATATATATATATATATATATATATATATATATATATATATATATATATATATATAATTTTGAACGGATCTCATTTTCGTCATCTCCTGGGTAGGATCGATGGACATTTGAAGAAAATTTTCGAAAATGGCGTCATGAGTACGACCTCAATAGCTGATTTCCCTTAAGGGAAATCTGCTAAAAACAATTACATGTTGTTCCATTTAAATACAAGCTCATAAAGTGCGTCCCTAATATTAATTTTAAAAGATTCTTCAGAAAATTTCTGAGCCTTCCCCTCCCCTTTTATTAGCATATTTCCCTTAAGGGAAATGAGCTATTGAGGTCGTACTAATCACGCGATTTTCTAAATTTTTCTTCAAACGCCCATGGATCTCACCTAGGAGATGAGGTCCGTTTAAAATGGTATATATATATATATATATATACGATTATTTCGGTAAATCTTTCGAGACGGTAGGCGACTCTCGCCTGGAATATTTCAAGGCAATCCCCCTTGAATGAAGGATATGGATCCTGTGTTCTGCAATAACAGGGAAAATACTGGACAGTTCCAGGTATATAGGTGCCTTGTACCTGGGACCGCCTAATTGGTTCTCCAGCAATATGCTAGCCAGGATCTGGAGATACCTGGGTGTTAATTATAGGGCAGCAGCTCTTGGTATTGATGCCCCATTGCAGAGGCTGGCCACTTAATCAACCCCCTGCTTCGCATCATATATTATATTGTAATAAAAATCAACGTGGTTACTGTTTTTAGAAGATATCTCTTAAGGGAAATCTGCTATTGAGGTTATACCAGGATCGTACCTACTGTGTGGATATATAAATATACTTATATATATATTTATCTACTAGCTCAGATACCCGGCTTCGCCCGGGAATTCATTTGAGGCTGAATGGTGATATTATTTTTTTGGCAAGGCTTTACATTGCTCAATATTTTGACATTTATCGTCGTTGCTGTGGATTTTTAATAGTAAAATTAATTTTTTATGTAAGACTTCACTGTCCTCCATACTGACAAATTTCTCCTATGCATTATGCATAGCTTTGAATCATTAAGGTCAAAGTATTAACATAGATCTTAATTAATTTTTTCAGGTAAGGTACCTGGTAGTTCACATTGGAAAGAAGTGATGAGCATATCAATATTTCTATGCAAATTACTTGCTTCATACATTGTTCCCGAAAATATGTATAAAACAAAAGTTACTCTAAATAACAAAGTAAACCATTTTTGTTATGTGCACGTTCGTCGAAAACCTCTACTATTCGTCTCAGAGAATAGTAATATAGCCTAAAGTCTAAGTTGGGTTAGTAGTAATATACATACCAAGTTTCATAAAATTCGTTTCAGCCGTTTATGCGTGAAAATGTGAAAAAAAAACAAAAAAACAAATTGCAGATATGGTGTGCTATGACATGTGAAACGAAAAAGTATCTTGAAATTTTGAGAAAAAAAATCAATGCACAGACAATTTTATATATATATATATATATATATATATATATATATATATATACAGATTACCGCTCTCGTGGTCGCAATTTTTGTTTGATCGTAACGAAACCCCATATATAAGCGGTTTATGTTACACTAAAGATCAATATACTTAACAGCTCATATCGGACCATAGAGAGAGCGAGGGGCAGGGGAGAGAGGATCAGCATAAATACCAAATATTTGTTTTCATTGAACTTTTACTTCCTGAAATAAGTGAAAATAACTGGCACACATGGGCACTCCTTACGTGATGGACATTTTGGCTAGCTTCGGCGAGACGTCTGTAGGTAAGTACATATTTCGCGTAACTCAAAAACGGGTAATGTTTGAATGTTAAAAATTAATATTCGGGATTGTTGTAACTTCGAGTTGTGCGCCTCTACTTTTTATCAAAATCGACGAACAGGGGAGGGAGAGGTCAGACTCTAAAAAAAGAAAAAAAAAATTCCATACGTATTAGAGATAAATAAAATTTATACAGGACCTTTTCTGTTCATTATAAAACGACGTAAGAATTATGTTCTATGATATTTTTCGATCCTACGCACTCCAACAGATAGATCGCATAGGGCAATCAATTGAAATTACAGTATATGAAACGCAAGCAAAAATTTTGTTTATTGAATTTAGCAAGAGAACAAAGAAGTTACATTTATTTTTTTTCGTTTAATCTATTTCAACTGAAAGGGCATGTGCACTACCAGATATTACAGCAGTCCTAAATATGAAATTTCAAACTTAATCAGGCCAGTCGTTTTATCTGAGGTGCATACTTAGTACAGACGACATATCAAATCTAGTCAGAATGCATTCAGGGAGGGTCTTCCTTCCTTTCTTAAATTGACAAGAAAGTAGTAAAACCAACGACCATATTTTTTTGGAGTGTACATAGTCATAGAACTGGAAAATAGTTTACAAGGAAGCACTTTACTTTATATACGAAGGTATTATAAAGCATGTTACATTTCTAAAGAGTTGTTGTGACAGTGATCATGTCAATTAACGACTCAGAGATATACGAACAAAAGAGTTTCAACAATAGAGATTAAAATAAAACCTAAGAAATGCAGGAGATACAGTATTGTTAGCTTAAAAGTCTTTCAGGGAATAGCAATGAAGAGAAGAAAAGACTCTTGAAACCTGATAAGCAACATGTCTGTTACATGAGCGCGCATATCAGCTGTTCCAACTCTTTAAATCTCGCCTTTCTAAAGCCCACAGATAAAATTACAATCGAAAAGTGTTATGTATAAAACTAGAATTGGGAATCCTAAATTAAAATTCTCTGTCTGTTATCTACAAATATGTCCTCCGTATACTTCAAATTACTTTAAAGACTGAGTCACGTTCAGTTAACACCACTGTATAATATAAAGATGGTTTATTTGCATTTCATGTAAGATTTTAAGCTTAAAACTTCTGTGAACAACAACAGCCCTAAACATTTTTTCTTACCCGTAGAATCAGAAATTTGGAACGTTTTCATTAATATGCCTTAACAAACTACCATAATTTTCTATAATAAGTCAGAATAATTCCTATAATTATACGTCAAGAAAATTATTATTATTATATATATATATATATATAATTTGCTATAACACATAGTGCTCTGCAAATGGATCTGAACTTATTTTCGTAACTCAACCAATATACCTTCTATGCATAGCACACACATTCTTCATAATTAACGCCAGCAATTTTTGTTTAATCAGATAAGTGGCTCAAGTTTAATCGTGTGAGTTGAGGTCTTAATCTCACATGGTAAACCTGAGTTCCATTCCCGCCAGTGCAATAGGAATTTATTGTGTTAAGAGCTCATTAAATAAAATCCCTCGACCCACCCAGGCTAGATAAGAGTGGTAACCTGTTGATAAACTGTCCCAATTAGTCGTAATTGTACAAAGTTGACCCTAATATATATATATCAACATGTAATTGGTATGCTTTTAAAAAGCAGTTTTTATGAACGGACAGGCATAACTCTTCCCCTTGCATGGGTGTATTCTACAAAAGGCAGCGTTAACTAAGCAGATTTCCCACGTGCGTCACGTATTTGCATTTATCTCCAAACGTAAAAGCTCAATGAGAACAATATTTGGTATTTCGGCTTCCATTAAAGTGCTTCATAATATAACAGCTTATTGTTAATATTACAAGAGTAGGAGTGGGGGTTTCTCAAAAGCCAGAAACTAGAAAGTGCAAAAATCTCGGCCAATAGTCAAGATAGTGAAAAAACATGCCTAACAATATTTATAGAACATTACATTTGAAATAAGACTGGTTCTATGCAATTATTCGATCCGACGCATAATGACGGAGATATTAAGAATTTTCGAAATTCCCCCCTCTAACTCCCCTTCCAACTGGTCGGATTGCAGCCATTAGAAAGAAAATCTATCTTTATTTTTACATAAAACATTTAAGTATCGAGTTTTGGTAGCGATCATACAAAAATTGAGAGCGACTCACCTCATTTTCGTCATCTCCTGGGTAGGATCGATGGACATTTGAGGAAACTTTTCAGAAATATCGTTATGAGTATGACCTCTATAGCTGATTTCCCTCAAGGGAATTACTATTGAAACGAAGGCAACTAAAATACTATTATTAAATATAGTTTATGTCTGATTAACAATTTATGATGATTACCTATATTAAAAGATATTATTGATTATGATGATGATTTATTTAACCTTTTAACGTAAGTTAAAATATTCATTAAATATTTACATTCCAAATAAAATAATATATAAACAAGAAAGAAAGAACGGAATATTTATTGTGCTCATTCCATACACCAATTAAGGTGACATCAGTTTTCCACCACAACGCATGAATATCGTATTACTGATAATTATTTGAAAGACTGGAGTCTGTTGCAAAAAGAAATAACGTTCTATAAAGTGTAAAAAATATTAATTTCAAATGAGAAACCTTTCCATATTCGAATATATTTTCAAGTTACATTTATTATATGATTATCAAGTAATACATAGTACACATAAAGAAGTAATAGCTAACCTTTCCCTCGTTGTAATGTTGAATTCCGGCTTAGGGTAAACACCCTCTGCTGAACACTGAAGTGTTATTTCTCCTTTTTCAGTGTCTTCTTCTTGCGAGAACTCCACTTCCTTCGCCGGTGCTGGAAATAAAAAAAAAAAGTAGATATAATATCTATTTGAAATATATATAGATCGGAAGATAGTTGAAATGTTAACTATAAAAAACACTTAAAACAGGTATGGATCCCATTATTGATTGCATATTTAGTTTTAAGACTTAAAGTAGTGAACATTATTGGAATGCTATGAATAATGCTGTGGCTAATATAATATACTAAGCCCGCCTCTCACGCTGTAGTGATTGTCCGTTTCCGCATATACTGTTGTTCATACTGTTTTCTAAGAGTAGGTAAGAATTTTCTATAAAATAGGTAAGAATCCTCCGAACATATTTACATAATCTTATCAATATTTTACTTGCTTCGGAATGCCACAATAACAGAGTTATTTGTGATTTTACGTTTCACTCATAACCTTTGCTTGATATTTTCAGAACCCCTTTAGATTTCGAGTTGTGTAATGGACAAATAAACATTGCTAGAACTTTGGTCAGTAATAAGAGTAGCTTTTTGCGTCAGGTACTAACGATCCTGATAGATTATATTGTTCGTGAGTTGTGGGTGCGATTCCTACACGCGTAATAGATATGGATAGTTTTAGTGTTAAAACTTTTAATTTAGTTATTTAAAAAAAACACCAATTGTATTCAATTTCGTAATTACTAATTATGTTTATTTTTACACGTACCTTCAAAAATGAAGTAATTTTCTTTACATGGATGAGAATTGATACATCTCTTTTTTATCGACTTCAAGTAAGGTAAACTAAAAGCATGGCTTTTTTGTGGCTGATACATTTTGAACCCTCTCAAAAAATAATCTTTTTTCTTTCTATTTGTTTTAGTTAAGGCGTTGGTCTAAATAAACTAAGTAAATCTAGAAATTCGTTTCCGATGTGGACAATAGGAATTTCTAATGCAATGTTATATTTTAATTTTTATTTACGGTCAGACACACTATAGCCTCCCCCCCCCCACAAACACACACACACACACACACACACACACCAATATTTAGTAGTATCTATACTACTTAAGAATCTTTTGAAAAAAAGAGAAAAAAACTTTATAAATTATGTTAGGTTATCTATACTAATAATTGCTTATAAAATAAAAATGTTTTAATAAATTATGTAAGGATGGGAATGTTAAATTTTTATGTTTGTATTTTATTAGTATTTATTAGCATCAACTTTTTCTTACTATGGCTAATTGGGGCCATGTTATTTACAGGTTACCACCCTTTTCTAGCCAGAGGGGGACCATGATTTTATTTATTTTACCAAGGCAGAAATCAAACTCTAGGTCTGCCATGTAATTTAGATTTATATTTTTAGTTGAAGGACATTTAATATTAAGCGAACAACTTGAAACTAGTGAGTGCTTATATAGTGGGAGCTAGCGAGTTGCTAATTACAAAACAATGAAGTCTTCAGGTGGCAGTGAGACAAATAGTTAATACTATAAGACAAATAATAAATTGTCATTCTGTACACAGCTCTTTGTTTCCCCAAGCCAGGAAACCGACAAACAGTCAACTCCATATTTCGGCAGGGATTGGCAAACTTATCAAAAGTTAATTAACGATTCAAAGCTCTTCTGTAGTTGTAAATTCCAGAGCAAGGCCACGGATAATTAATAAGAACTTAAATGTACTTTCCAAGACAAACTGATTTAGCACAGTTCGTCTAAAGTTTGAGAAAATTTAGTTGAGAGCATATTCTTGTAGAGCTAGAAAATAGGGATGTGTTCCCTTAGATCCTATGAGGAAGTCTAAATAGACAATTCTAATTGGTTTTTGTTAATTCTAGGTTTTGGAAAATTGTATAAAAAATACAATTAACTCGAGTTTCTGCAGAAAAGAAACAAAACAATCTTTACTGAGATCGCCTAATGAGGTCAGAATCAAAGTCGTCTACATTGACGATATAATGTCCCGCAATTGAAATCACCTATACAGGGTTTACTTATGAAAGATCTTCTTTAGCATTACGGAGATATTAATTATAACTGGCAATAATTAATGTTTCAAGCCATAAAAATCTCTCCTTGAAGCTTAAGTGTAGAAGAAAAGATATGAGGTGTATAGGAAGCCTGGTTGGCCGCTGGCCTGGAACAGACACGCGCCTTGCACACTCCGACTTGAAGACATTCATATCTGTTTGTGTTCAACCACTGTATCAGGTCAACCAGCTGCTCAACAGGCCTTAGATGCCAGTGTTTCCCCGCTATGGGATCATCATGGCCTTATTTTTTTTATTTATTAATTACAATTACTCATAATTTTTCATAAGGATGAACAAAAAAGAAAACAGAAAAGAGGAGCATCAGTTGGGTTTTTACCGCTCCTCGAAAACCCATTTACACAATTTATACTCAATACCGTTAAATATTACGTTGTATTTATTTATATCTTTGGTTTACGCCCCACATCGATGGTAGTTGGCAAGATCTCTGTTTAGGGGGTAGTTAGAATAATATATTTATTCCTTCATGAACGCCTTGCTTGTACTTTATTTATATAGTATGGAAAATATTCCTTAAATATCTGAGTGTTTCTCATATCCGTACTTTGTCTAAATGAATATAATAAAAGTTATCCCTTTTAAATCTTTGTAAGTATGCTGTAGACCTATTGTATTTTATTCTATATGTATTTGTAAATGTTTATATGTTTTAGATATGTTAGTATTTGTGGAAAAGATTGGTTGCTGACAGTTAGTAGTTCTGTCATATCCTAGGGTTTTCATTGTATTTAAATGAAAAGCTTTTGTATATACAAATAATAGTAATAATGTTTTACAAAGCCCGGCAAAATTCAAGCCGGGTTCAATAATATGTTAGTCGGTACACTGAAAATATGTCGCATTATTAGACACCCCAATAAGTACTGACAAACCTTTGCAATTCACTCCGTACGGAGTAAATAATTTAAAAATCCACCTGACTGTGAACAAAGTGCAGACTCAATATGTACTAAATATTAGCAATGATTTTTTAACACAATGGCGACAGACTTTTCCCAAAATGCTTTTTTTTTCACAGACGAATATTTAAGTACTCATGTTTTTGTGTCGTTTCCTTCAATTTCTTTCATTATTCCTGTTAATCCTCCTTTTTTCTGGTATTTGGCATTTATTTTTATATAATTTAGTAAATCGCATAAGTTTCGGAACTTAATAAATAATAATAAAAATAAAAGAACATTTATTTTATATAGCTGTGCGCCTACAGGGGTCCGGGGTTCGTCTTTACCTGTTCCCACTGTGCCTAATCAGCATTATAAGGAAATTAAGTAGCAATGTATAAATAAAACAAAAACTTTGGTCTCTCTGTTGCCCAAATTCATGTTGAAGCATTAGAAGAAGTCCACATGAGTTCAAACAAACCCGATTTTAAGCCAGTCTCTGAACTTTCATGGACTATAGAGCAAAATATTTTCAATGTAATTCTATTTAAAACATAATGAACGTATTAAATTCGAAAAATAATAATAAATTTCACTCAGATTTTTTCCATTCTATATTGACATGACCTTTCTAAATATATGCTACACATGTAGAGGTAAAAGCTCTTCCACAATAACATTTTTTATGAAAGCAAAGCTATTTGTTTATGATTTTTTGAGCTAAAAGCTATTTCATGTTATGAGATGACCCATGTGGGAGACTGAAATTATGAATCAATTCGTTTGTTGCTACATTCCCATTGCAGATGAAGGTATAAATTGTTTATTTGGAAATGCGATGACGGAAAATACCAGTTTTTATCCATGTATATTGACGTGAAAGATGTATAAATTATATAATTCATTTGAAAATAAATGACTGATGTTAAGGACCGCCATTCTACCTGAGACAACGCATTCAAGTTCCTCATTGATATTTATCACCTGCTTGGTAAAATCCTGAAGATGAAAATTTATTTACTGGTAATGGCCTTCGGTACCATCCGAGAAAACTAAATGTGGTTCCGGTGGAATAAAAAGTTACCTAAGGAACTGCGGGAGAAAAACGAAAATTATTGCAATGAAAGTGTTCCAAATAAACATTATAAGGAGATTCAGGTAATGGTTGAGAGGCTGCTTCTAAAATAAATGTTTTAATATTAATCATTTACATTCATCTAAATAGGCGTTTAATCGAACGAAAACTCATTTCTCAAATGTGAAAATGCTTATTGTCCTCGCTTGGAGGGCAGCGTTGGGTCATTAATTGGTGCGGGCAAACCTTCCATGTATCTTTGGTGATTTGTCACATAACAGTAAAAATGTACGTCATGGGGGGGGGGTGTCAGCAAAATCTCCCAGAGATCGTAATCCCCCCCCATTATCATGAAGGAGAGGAAATGTAATCTGGATATAAGATGCTTGGTGGCTCAGGAGCAACAAGTGAATTTCCTATTATGAAGAGTGGGAAAAACAGCAAATTGAAAACAATAACATTCTAAATGTCTTGGTTTATATTTGAATTACAGAAAGGACGCATAGAACAAATGCCATAAGACAATTCAATTTCCAAAAGGATAATCTATGAGGCAATTAGCTATTGATGTCGTACTATCGTTCAAAATTATATATATATTTTTCCGTTAACGCTCCAGCGGTCGCAATTATTGTTTGATCGTTACCAAACTCCATATTTCATCGTTTTATGAAAAAAAAAAGATCAAGTCCGTTAACGGCTGAAATCGGACACGTGGAAAGGGGGGGGGGGTTGAGAGGAGGTGATTATTGAAAATTCACAATATCTCCGTTATTACGCATCGGATCAAAAAATTGTATAACACCACTCTTATTGCAAATTAAATGTACTATAAATATTGTTTTATACATTTATTCCCTATTTTAAATATTAACCGAGATATTTGCATTTTTATGAAGTCTGTGGTCGGGTATAGTTCGGATAAGGTCGGCCGTTTCCGTAAGTGCTCGGCTCGGGTGGAAGCTTCTTCTAACCTCTCGATTTCTCTATTGTAAAACTTCATATGGGAAATCTGCTTAGTTTACGCAGCCCCTGCGTGACGGACTTTTTTTGATCAGATTCATATTAGGTTAACATAATTTAAATTTTTCATATTTCCCCTTCTCTTTCCTATATCCTCGTCATAATATGTCATATTTAAGCTTGAAATGAGAAACTGATCTATTGGTTTATTGTGAAATCATTGGTAGCAGGGACAGTCTGAAGTATGAAAATTAAAAAAAAGTCCTTCACGCAGGGGCTGTGTTAACTAAGCAGGTTTCCCACGTGAGCCACTTATTTGCATTTGTCATAAAACTTTAATGAGAGCAATATTTAGAATTTAGGGTTCAAATAATGCGCTTCAGGATATAACTGGTAATTTTGAATATGACCAGAGTAGAAGTTGGTCTTTACTAATGGTCGAAAACTAAAATATAGAAATCTCTATGTTAATATTCAATTTAAAAACTTGGATATAACAACATTTATAGAAAATTAAATTTCCAATAAGATTGGTTCTATACAATTTTCCGATTCGACGCATAATAACGGAGATATTTCGAATTTTCGAAATTCACCCCTTTAAACCCCCTCAATCGAACCAGTGGCATTTCGATTTTAACTATTAACGAATTCGACATTAAATTTTAGATGAAACGCTTATATATCGAGTTTGGTTACTATCAAATAAGAATTGCGGCCATTAGAACTGTAACAGACAAGTATATATATATATATATATATATATATATATATATATATATATATATATATATATATATTTGTAAGCTCTGTCTGTACATTGTTTTTTATCGCGATATATCTAGATATGTTTTCGTTTCACATGTCATAGACATTTTGTTTCTTTCGTGTCTGTTTGTTTGTTTGTTTGTTTGTTAGCTTTTCACGAATTTTATGAAACTTGGTATGTATATTATTACTAGCCCAACTTAGACTTTAGGCTATATTAATATTCTCTAAGACGAACAGGAGTGGGGGTTAAAATGGAGGCCTGAAATAAAAAATAGCGAAATTTCGTTTCCTATTGATTTTCCTGCAAATATGTACATAACAAAAGTTGTTTATTTTGTAATTTAGAGTAACTTTTGTTATATGCACTTTTGCCGTATACGGAAGTATAAATGAGTTATACACTAAAAACTATAGCGGGAGTCCACAATTTTATTTGGCACAAAAGACTCAACCGAACTAAACTAAACTCGCTATGTGAATTAATACTAACAATTTCCTTATAATAAGCCGTACCAACATTTCTAGGGATGGACAGGAGTGGGGGTTGTAAGAGAGGCCTGCATTTAAAAATAGCGGTATTTCGTTGTCTATTGCTTTTTCAGCAAATATGTACATAACAAAAGTTGTTTATTTTGTTATTTAGAGTAACTTTTGTTATATGCACTTTTGCCGTATAAAAAAATAATTTTATTATTAACAAATGCCAACAACGGGTATTAACCCTAAACACTGGGACGGGTAAATGTCAAAATATTGTGCAAAGTAAAGTCTTGCCAAAAATATACCATCACCATTCAGCCTCAAATGAATTCCCGAGCGAAGCCGGGTATCTGAGCTAGTATATATATATATATATATATATATATATATATATATATATATATGCTAGGTAAGATCGATGGACAATTTAAGGAAATTTTTCGAAAATCGCGACATGAGCCCGACCTCAATATCTGATTTCCCTCAAGGGAAATCTGCTGAAAAACGCAAATGTCTCGGTAAATTTTAGGGATATAGAAAAGAAAAAGCATAAGAGCAACAATTGTAGGGAATTAAATTTGTAATAAAATTGATTATATGCCATTTTTAGAGACGAGTCTTTCATTATTACAGAAATATTCCGAATTTTCGTTTTCCCCTGGCCCATTGTCAGCCATTAACGAACTTGATCTTAGTTTTTGAATAGCTTAAATATCGATTTTCGTAACGTTCAAGCAAAAATTACAACTGCTAGTGCGGGTACCTAGGAAATATATATAAATTTGAACTTCATTTTCATCATCTCCTTGAAAGGATGATTGGTCATTTGATGTTTTTTTTTTTTTACAAATGGCTGCAACTTCAACAGCTGATTTACTTTAATGGAAATGTGGTTAAAAAAATTGAAGAAATACAATTATTATTTATGGAAATAGTAGGATATATTATTATCATATTGGAAGAATAGACAATAATATTTAGTGTATTTATGTTAGAGTGTTGATAAAGTCTAATGGAGAAAGTAAAACTTCCAAGTTCTATTTTGTTACTGATAAGAACTTTGGGGAGGTTAGATCTCTGAGCACGAAAGGTGTATTCCACGCTAGTCTACTGTCAGGCCAAGTATGCAGAATGACATGGCTGACAGCTCTCATTTCCTCTCTCTGTTTGGATTTACTACCATGCCATGATTTCAGTTACACGCCGAAAAACAGATATTTCTTACCTTTTACTCTTCAGAAACTATGATATAACTAAAGTTACCAAAGGGGAAACATCAGATATCATACTTGAGGCTTGACTATAATAATTTCTGTTTAACGGAGAAATGTGAAAAGATAAATATGGAAAACATTAAGAAATAATATCCGCTACACAGGGCTGCGGAAAGAAAGGAGATTTACGCATACTGGAATAATACATTGTAAGATGTCAATTTAAATAAAAATTGAGGTTTAACTGGAAATGATATTTTTATTGACTCCGTTGCTCAAAGTAAAAAGTCCATCCTCCAGAGACTGCGTTAACTAAGCGGATTTTCCAAGCGCGTCAGGTATTTGCATTTATCTCAAAACGTGAATGTTCAATGAGAACATTGATTACTATTTGGGCTTCAGATAAAATGTTTCTTAATTTAACAGTTTATTTAGGGGCTCAGGTTAGCCATGTGAGTCAAAGCGTTGACCTTAATCTCTTTAATGGTAAACCTAGAGTGGCGAGTTCGATTCTTGCCTGGGCAAGGGAAATTATTTAGTGACGAAATTCATTAAATTACGTCCTAAAATCCCACCCTGGCTAGAAAAGGGTGGTAACCTGTAGATAACCCGTCCCGATTAGCCTAAGTTGCAAAAAGTGGACGTTAATAAATAATAATAATAACAGTTTATTGTTAATATGACATGATTAGTAATAGGGGTTTACTGAAGGCCCAAAACTGTAAAATGCAAATATCTCCGTTAATACTAAAGATTGAGAATAAATTTATATAATAATATTTACAGTACCTTTTATTTGAAATAGGTTCTATACAATTTTTCAATCCGAACGGATATATTTCTAATTTTCGAAATTCTCCCCTTCCAAACTAATAATAATGAAAGGATCTCATTTTCGACATCACCTAGGAAGGATCGATGGGCATTTGAGGAAATATTTCGAAAATCGCGTCATGATTACGTAGCTGATTTTTCCTAAGGGAAATGTGCTAAAATCAGATGAATATAGGAGGGTGTTTCCTGAAGTCTGAAAACGTAAAAACAAAAATAATTCTTATAATGATTCAGATAAGAAAAAATATATTAAACAACGATTGTAGAAAATAAATGTTTAACAAGATCGGCTCTCTAATATTTATTGCATGGACTCATAAGAACTGAGAAATTTGGAATTCCCACCCCTCATATTCCTAGTTCGATTTCAGCCATTACCGACTATGAACTTTAGGGTTGCATGAAAATATCGAGAACGGTATAGATCAAAAAAACATTTGCGTTTGCGTGTCAAGGAAGTAAAATGTTAGTTAAAGACGTCACACAAAGTGATATTTGCATGAATCTCATGCATTAAAAATAAAAGTTGTATTTACCCTTGGATTAAAAAGTTCATGATTTTGGCTTATTGTTAAAGGACGACGATTAAAAGAGGGGATACTACTGAAGGCTTAAAATTAAAGAATGCCCATGTCTGGGCTAATATTCCAGCAAGAGAAAAATTATAGTATAGTTCAACAGTTATTGAGAATAGAATTTTCAACAAGATTGGTTATATACAATTTTATGATCCTACTCATAATAACGGAGATATTTTGAATTTTCGATCCCCCCCCCCGCTCCGCACACCCCGATTTAGTTTTACTGCTAAATGTGAGGGTGGGGGTTCTCTTAAAAATGAGATGTGTGCATTTACCGAAGCTTAAATCTCAAAAATATGAAGAACTGCTGTGTTACATACGTATATAGAAAACGTATACTACTGCGTTAACTATAATTACATTACTGAATTACATTACTTTAACAAAAACTCTAGGTATGAAATTAATATTACGACGCAAATATTTACAGCTCATACGAGAATGAAATAGTGTTCAGGCTCTGGTAAGTCATTTTGATATTTTGGGAAGCTTTTACCACAATGATGATACGTTATATAAGAGACTAAAGTATGCACGCAACGTGTTAATCACTGCAAGAGATATTGTTCCAATGGCTGATAATCGGGTTGATCTCTGGTTGAATCCTAGATCATGCAAGAACAGCTTAAGATCATTGGCTCAAAATAAGTTTAGTATAGACTACGCAAAATAGAAACTCTAGACTGACAGAGGAAATTCGCCAAGTGTGCAGATTGCTGCGCCTATTTCTAATTTCTTAGTTCATTTATTATTATTGTATTTAAGACAATGTATTAGCAATATAATAGAACAAGTCAATTAAAATTGGTTTTTCTTGCATGATTACAATGGAATTCAGTCCTAATGTTGTACAGGGTAGACTTTTTAAGGTGTACCACTTCGAACTGTATTGAAAGACTCTCCTAATAGCGTAAAATTACTTTTTATTTCTCGACCAAAAGAAAACTTTTCTTGTTCAAACTCAAACCCAGCTCGGAGCTTAGTTGCATGAGAACTAGCCATTCACTTCTGAACAGTTTAACTCTTACCACAATAATTACAAAGTAATTTGACCGGGGCATGTTTACTTACTGTAAATAGTCATCTTTTTCGATTCTCTAGCTTCGTCGTCGAAGGTAGACACGATACAGGTGTAAACTCCAGACAGTTCGGTGGTGAGGCTGTTTATTTTGATCGCCCTGAATTTCTTCATGGGATCGCTGGAAGCTTTGGGATTGAGATCCGTCCTGTTCTTGAGGACACCTGCGTCCTGCGGCTTCCTTCCTGGTATCCATTGATAGACTGGGTTCCGCTGGTTGTCGTAGAACCATTTAACTACCAGCCCGTCGTCTGATCCGGTCTCCAGAGAGTAATCGCAGTCCAAGATGGCAGACGTTGTAGTATTTGGAACACCAGAGGGAACGTCAAGATTCACTATCCTCAAGCTATCTCCATCTGTAAAATAAATCAAAACATTGTATATTAGTATATAAAATAATTGTAGAAACATTACAATTAAAAAAATTAATTAGTGTATTTACTGGCTTTAAAACTTCATTATGACATTCAGTGAAAGAACAAGGAATGAGTAAGTCTTAAGGGCCAAACTTCCTACTTCAGTCAGGCATTAGTTCAATGTGTACCTCCTTCAAGAAATCATTTTTTAAAAGAGTTTCTGGATACTGAAATTATTGGTGAAATAGATCACCAAATTTTCCATGAGAGAGTTAAAATCATTTATTTTCTGGTGAAATATTACGTACCATACCCGTTTATATTGAGGTTGTACTCATGACGCGAGTTTCGACAAATTTCTTCAAATGTCCATCGATCCTACCTAGGAGATGACGAAAATGAGGTCCGTTCAAAATTATATATATATATATATATACATATATATATATATATATATATATATATATATATATATATATATTGGCGTGTTAACGCTCTAGCTGTCTCAGTTTTTTTGTGATCGTTACCACACTCGAGATTTTATATTTTTATGTAAAAATGAAGATCGAGTTCGTTAATCGCTGAAATCGGACGAGTGGGAGGGGGGGTTTAGAGGGGGAGATTTTTGAAAATTCAAAATATCTCCGTTATTATGAGTCGGAACGAAGAATTGTTTAGAATCAATCTTATTGCAAATTAAATTTACTATAAATATTGTTCTATACATTTATTCTGTATCTTGAATATTAACCGAGATATTTGCATTTGTATTCTGTGTGTGGTCGGCAGGAGTCGGCTATGTTCGGGAATTTCCGCCTAGAGTTTCGGTAACTATTCGTCCCTCTTGAATAGGTTTAGAGATACCTTACTGCTACAGGTGTTATTGGGCAGATTTATCTACTGTATAACTTTATGTGGGAAATATGCTTAGTTTACGCAGCCGCTGCGTGACGGACTTTTTTAAGATTATTTTTACATATTAAAAGCCGTTCTAATTAAAAATGACAGAATTTCTCTAAAATTGATTCCACTGTAATTCCTGTATTTGCTTCAGCAAAATATGTTATTCTATACATTTTAAAGCGAGTGAAATATTAGCATTAGGGGAGGAAGATATTTTTGGTTTTTCGTTTCAAACTTAAGTAAATCCCCAAACTTAATCATTTATTACTAATGCTAAGATATGTGCCGATTGTTCTTACCCCCAGCGTGACTACTAATTAATGTTTAATTACGATTACTTAAGTTATTATGTATAATTTACATGTGGTGTGGCCGTTACTAAGAGAAGATTGGAAATTATAGAAGAAATGAGACAGCCCTTTGATGTCATACCTATAACACCCCCTCCCGGCAATTTTGAAGAGTTATTTTTCTTCTTAATATCCGCACTATTTAAACTTAATCCAACGTTTGACAACTTCAGGAATGATGAAGCACAGCTCTAATCTTAGTATCCTAGCAATCGATGACATTAAAAAGAGTGATTTAGTGATTTGTGGGAGGGGGGAGGGGGGTTAAGAGGTCAGATTCTCAGTCCATTGTTAAAAAGAAGTTACACAGGTTTGGTGTACCAATTAATACCAAAACTACCATTAAACACCGTGGAAGGTTTTTAAAACACAAAATTTGATATGTATGTAAATAGTTTATTTATGTATGTATTTATTATTGATAAAATGATATATATATATATATATATATATATATATATATATATATATATATAAACAAATAAGCTGCCTATGTTCTTGGAATATCTATTTCATCCTATCTAGGGCACCGTCTTTATTTGACATTGGTGTTAATTTATATAATGAAATATATCATTATTTAAAGAGCATGCTCTACTTATTCGTTGGTTATTCATACAGTTGTTTATTTATCACGTAGCTCCCTCGCAAATAAAGCCCACCCTCGTCGTAATATGCATTTCCAAAAAAAAACACTAGGTGTTATTTAATTTATTAATATCATTTTAGTTTAAAATAACATTCATAACTTAATTCTTTGGATTCCTGTCCTGACTTAAATGTCGTAATCATTTCTTGGAAAAGAGTTTGCATCAAGGAAGGGTTGAGAAAATTGGCTGATAAATTATTAATGTCTAAGGAGGGGGAGAAACAGAAGCAATCTTAAACCAAATTGAGACATGAAAATGTAATATTGCGGTCTATACTGTGCTAGGACCTCCAGCTGGAAGGATATGTGATTCCATATACATTTCATTGGGGAAAAGTTAATTCCATGTGATATTAATGTTTTTGAACCTTCCATATTTCATAGGACTTGTATTAAAGGAATCGCAACAGACTGAAGTGATAAGAAAATAACTAGGGTTTTAATGTGCTAAGAGAAGCTCAGGCAAGTTGTGTGAGTTAAAGCGTTGGCCTTAATCTCACATGGTTAGAATAGAGTGGCGAGTTTGATTCCCGCCTGGGCAATAAGAATTTATTTACTGACGAACTCATTAAATAAAATCATTAGACCCGCCCTGGATAGAAAAGGGTGGTAGACAGTAGATAACCTGTCCCAATTAGCCATAGTAGCAAAAAGTGGACGTTAATAAATATTAATAATAATATGAAAAGATTGGTATTGTACATGCCATTCATTAAATTTATTTAAAATCTATTACTGTGATGGTTTTGGTAGAAGGATCAATAAAAGTAGATAAGAAATAATTAGATTATTTTATTATACAAAACTTTGTTAATTCTTCCACTGTGCTATATAAATATATGGTCGGCCACACTTTCATCAATGCTATAGATGTATTTTGGTATTAAATACGTTTTTACGTGGTTAGGTGACGAAAAGTGTTTTTCTGAGATCAATCCTAAGTGCTGGGCTAAATTTAAGATGACCCGGCCTAAAATAGCTAGGCTTAACGGAATATACAATGGAATAAATTGGTTTGCTGTCCATTGACAATTTAGGAATATCCAAAATACCGATGATAACTATGTTTTAATAATCAATTTATTTTGGAAGTCACAAGTTTTGTATTTAAAGGTATTTCAGTATGCGAACTAAATGTACTTAAAATTGAAAATAAAACCTCATTTAATAAAGGTATTTGTAATATAATTTCGGAATTTAAATCATCGCAGTTATTTATAAAGAAAATAAATAAACCAACGGACTAAATAATTAAAAAGAAAGCACCAACGGAAATGTAAATAATTAAGTAGAAAAAATATAAATTACGTTAATTTTGTTGCTCGATGGGTCACCGCTTATTTCAGGTGATTTGTATCTGTCATTATTTCTATTATCAATCTCGAAGTGGCAAACTAATTAATTGCAAATTTGTCACAGACGATACATCACTATTATACAAAACAGAAAGGGAAATAAATAATATGGAATCAGGAGGTAGAATATTGGCCTTTTCTCTAAGGCCTTGTAGAAATATTGGAAAACAAACGACTTAAAACAATTATAATTGGCCGAATTTTCTTTTAAATTGTTAATTCAAATGTTCTTAAGTACCATCCTACATAGGCCCATACAGAAAATGATGTCTTTATGACGATTATGAGGCAATGAAACGAAAAAGCTTCCTATCACTGTTGGGTGTCAGAGCTGATCTTGGTCGTTGTTCGAAATGAACACGAAGGTGTGATTTCTGCGGATTTTAAGCAGGAAAGAGAGCGTGCAATGGTTTCTCTTGCCTACCCTATGGCACTATCCACCAACAAAGGCATCAAAAATAGTAATAAAGGCCCAGGACCCCGTAAGGGCTACTGGCGCCTGTGTGCAAAAAAGTGTTTGGGCGCCTCTTAAGGCATGTTGAATTATCTTTTTTTCTTTTTTATGGTAGGTAGGTGCTTGAAATAAAGGAAAGAACTGAGCTTTAAAAGTCATATTTATTTGTAGACTAAAATATCAAAATAAAATCAATTTTTTTTGCATATGTTTTTTTTGGGCCTTTGGTTTTAGCGCCCCTAAAGGATGGCGCCCGTATGCACTGCACATACGAGTATAGTAGCGGGGCCCTGTAAAGACCTCCCTTCGACATAACTAACTGATATCTATTCCTGAGTAGCCTGCTCAAACTGGTTAATGATATATTTGAGCGGGCATGAATATGCTAACTACAACTGCGCGCGATGTCTAAACGCTAGTAAGAAACATGACGAGGAGGTAAACAAAAGTCCGTCACGCAGGGTCTGCGTAAACTAAGCAGATTTCCCATGTGAAGTTTTACACTATAGAAATCTGCATACTGGTAATACAATACCACAGTGATTAAATACAAACGGCAATGAGAAATCTTTCAGTTAATTATAATAAATTCCCAACTGAAACGGCTTCTGAATTGTAATAATAATTTATATTTCAATAACTCAAATTTTAGTAGTCCAAAAACTAAAGAATGGGGGGGGGGTGAACAGAACGTATTTGCATAAATCTCACAAAGTAACAAAGGTAAGGTAAAGTTAGGAACGACAAGTTACAAGCCTCCCACCTGAGCCGACGGAAATAGCCGATCTAATCCGAACTATACCCGACCACAGACTTCACAAAAATGCAAATATCTCCGTTGATATTCAAGATAGGGAATAGATGTATATAACAATATTTATAGTAAATTTAATTTTCAATAAGATTGGTTCTATACAATTTTTCGATCCAACGCATAATAACGGAGATATTTCGACTTTTCGAAAACCGCCCCCAAAACCCCCCCCCCCCCTCTCCCACTGGTCCGATTTTAGCCGTTAACGAACTTGATCTTCCTTTTTACATAAAACGCTTAAATACCGAGTTTGGTGACGATTAAACAACCGACCGCTAGAGTGTTAACAGACAAATATATATATATAAATATATATATATATATATATATATATATATATATATATATAGATTTATATATATAGTTTTGAACTGACCCCATTTCCGTCATCTCCAGGGCAGGATCGATGGAAATTTGAAATAATTGTTCGAAAATCCCGTCATGAGTACGACCTCAATAGCTGATTTCCCATAAGGGAAATCTGCTAAAAATATTTACAGAGGGGCTCGTGTGAGTAAAGGCGTTGGCCTTAAACCCACATGTCACAGGCAATCCCTTAACCACCCCTAACCTAGTATGGCGAGTTCGATTCCCGCCTGGGCAATAGGAATTTATTTAGTGACAAACTCATTAAAAATCCCGATTAGCCATATTAGACAAAGCGGGCATTAATAAATAAATAATAGAAAAACTGGATTAGCACAGAAAAGATAGTGCTTATTCTTACTGAGTATTGCCGTTTTGGAAAGATTGTGTAAGCATGTACTTAATATTCACTTCCGGAGGGAATAATAACGAAATGAATTAAACAATGAAAAGGTATAAAACCTTTAATATCCTCAAGAAGAAGATATAAGCTGAAACGTAAGTATGGTTTACAGCAACGAGGTGGTGTAGTATCGTTGTACTACAGACTGGAATTGTGAACTGCCAGGATTGTAGTCAAGACTGTATCTGCTAACCGGAAGTAGCCTGGGTCGGGCAAAAGTGTGCTTAATGTTATCCGTTGCAGGATGCTATTTTATATTAATATGCTACTTTATGTACATTACTGTTTGTGGGAACATCGACAATGGACAACATTATGTTCCCACGACACAATTCACTGTCCTAGAAGATGACACTTATTTACGTCAATTCTGGACAGACGAGCAGTCGGGAATCTCTCCTGGTTCAACTACAATTCCTTGGAAAGTCCATGGCACAAATAGCATAGACATGGGGCAGTAGACCACGAAGCCTCAAAATATGAACAATGTTACATGGGAATTTACGTCACAAGAAACTCGGCAGTAAGGAACGAGAATGGCAGAGCTTGTAAAAATATTCACATAATTATTCAGAAGTAATAATTTCTTACATAATAAGATTTCTCTTTATGTTGTATTCAACACTATTTTCAAAAAAAAAACTCTTGATACATCCACCAACCTTAAAGAATAAAAGGTGGCCATTTGAACTTGTAAATACCTAACCGGATTTTTTTTATAGGGATTTTTATTTTATTGTTATCAAATTCGATATTTAAGCGGTTCATGTAAAACCAATGGTTAATTTCGCCAATAGATGACATCGAAACATGGGAAGTGGGTTTATACAAAAGGCGTAGAATAAAAAATCATGGATACTTCTTATTCTGAACCCAATATTTTTTTATTTTTGTTTATCCATGATTTATATATATTCTTTATAGCTTTATAGCAAGGGTCTCCAATAAAAATCCAACCGAAAATGAAGAGAGAAACGAGCAGTTCAGAAATGGATAGCCCTTGAAGAGGTGGTATGTAAACCACGAAACAGGTAGGGCAGTATGAATAAAGATAAGCGAGAAAATGTTTTCTATTTGTGACCCTTGACATAAAACTATGAAGAATATATAAAAGTCATTGATAAACAAAGCAATGATCTCAAATTTAAGTTCTACACAGTTTTCTTTCACTGGATTATTAAACATGTCATTTAGTGTTTAAGTTTTTATCGTTTTTAGCCTTTGTTAATCTCCACTCGTAAATCTCCATAATAAATTTCAAGTACATAGGATTCTCATTACGGAAGAAATAGAGATGGAATATATCATCAGTGTGTTATTCTAGTACTTGGGAACTAAGATTAGTTCATACGTACTAACGTAGGTGTAGTGAGTAACACACTATACTCACGAACTAGTCTAGTTAAAACCCTGGATAAATCTGTAAATTTTATTTATGTGTGCGATCATCTGGTTTTTGCCTTGGACTTCTATCGGTCCCTATTCAGTACTGTGAGGCAATTGAGTAGCAACTTCAATGAATATATAGTGATTTCTTGCATGCAATGTCATCAGCTGGGAATGTGCCAGGCAGGCCAATTGACCTCCTATCAACGCTTAATAGCAAGAATTAACCCTTCATGGACTGTTGACCCAAAGATTTGTTTGCTAATAAATTCATTCTCCCAGTCGGAATTTGTAACCGACGACTCAAAGTTATTTTTACAAGTGCATTAAGAGAGCCCCGTTTAAAAGAATTAATTGATTTTGATTTCCAAATACTACAAGAGTTTGATCTTGGGTAACATACAACATTTTGTGTACACTCAAAACATCTGGAAATCTCTCTTATACTCTTGTTTTATATTAAAAAATAAATAATGATAATCCTATTATAATTTAAAATTGAAATTTGTGCTCCCAAACCCCTCTATAGCCATTTAGGCTAATCATTAGGGCTAAGGTTGCCTCACTGGAGCGTGCTGGCCTCTAGGGTAAGTCTAAGAAACTACTACTCTGAGAAGATGCTTGCGATCAAAGTTCAAACTCGGACTATGACAGGCAGACTCAAGAGAGACGCCATTCTACCTCAGAGAGCATTGTATATGTGTCTTTTTTAGCTTTTTCTCTCTCTGTTTATGTTAAACATAAGTCCAGGAGCATGAAAGCGGGAAACAAAGATGAAGGAGAGAAAAGCCAAAGAAGGCCAAGAACAATATTTCACTTCATAGCCAGATTTAGATTCATCTCTAGCAACATCATTTTCAACAAGTAACCCTTCATTTTTTTTTAAGATTTTAAAATACTAACAACTCCATGCTCTGATGTAGTCCATCCCATCGAAACCATGTAACTCTTCAATATACTGATTGCGTACCAAATTAACCCACTTTTAGCAGATTTCCCTTAAGGGAAATCAGCTATTGAGGTTGTACTCATGACGGAATTTTCGAAATTTTTTTTCAAATGTCCATCGATCCTACCTAGTAGATGACGAAAATGAGGTCCGTTCAAAACTGTATATATATATATATATATATATATATATATATATATATATATATATATATATATTTGTCTGTTACCGCTCTAGCGGTCGCAATTTTTGTTTGATCGTTACCAAACTCGGAATTTAATCGTTTTATGTAAAAAGGAAGATCAAGTTCGTTAATGGCTGAAATCGGACCAGTGGGAGGGGGGGGTTTAGAGGGGGGATTTTAGAAAATCCAAAATATCTCCGCTGTTATGCGTTGAATCGAAATATTGTATATAATAACTCTTATTGCAAATTAAATTTACTATAAATATTGATCTATATATTTTTTCTGTATCTTGAATATTAACCGAGATATTTGCATTTGTATTCTGCGTGTGGTCGCCAGTAGGCTATGTTCGGACTTTCCGAACCGAGCCGAGAGCTCTGGCGGGCGTTTCCATAACTATTCGTCCCTCCAGAATAGGTTTAGAGGTTAGGTTAACTGTTTTTTGGGGCTAGAAACTACTGAGTTATTACGCCCTAAATAATGTTTTAGGTTTAGAGGTTTCTTACTACTACAGTTGTTATTAGGCAGATTTCTCTATTGTAAAACTTCACGTGGGAAATCTGCTTAGTTTATGCAGCCCCTGCGTGACGGACTTTTTAATCATTCTAAGGTCATCCAAAATTAATTCCTATGAACACAACTAATTTCTTGAACCACCACCCCAAAAGGAATTGCAATGCTACTTAACGGGTAATACAGAAGGGCTTGAAAAATACCTGATTAAAGCATTTTTTTCCTCAACAAGTGAATGGCTTAACGGGACTGATTATGAAAAATGTTGTTTAGTGCCATTGCTAAGTTAATGGATTCCTTTTAGCAGATTTTCTTTAGGGGAAATCAGCTATTGGGGATGTACTCAGAGTGGGATTTTCAAAAACTTTCTTCATATGTCCTACATAGGTGATGACGAAAATGAGGTCCCTTCAACATGTTACATATATATTTGTCTGTTAACGCTCTAGCGGTCGCAATTTTTGTTTGATCGTTACCAAACTAACGTTTTATGTAAAAGGAGAGATCAAGTTCGTTAATGGCTGAAATCGTACCAGTGGTTAGGGGGGATTTTTGAAAAATTGAAATATCTCCGTTACCATACATCGGATGAAAAAATTGTATGAAACCAATCTTATTGCAAATTAAATTTACTATAAATATTATCTATACATTTATTCCTTATCTCGAACACTAATCGAGATATTTGCATTTTTATTAATTGTGGGCCGATAACGGATGACTGAATTTCCCGCCAAAAGCTAGTTCGGCCATTTGCTGTAACTGTTCGGCTCTCGTATGGAGATTTCTCCATTGTATAACTTCACTTGGGAAATCTGCTTAGTTTACGCTGCCCCTGCGTGGCGGACTTTTTTTTTTTTTTTTTTTTTTTAGTTTTCGACCTTACCCCACTCTCACACATGCCATATTAACATTAAGCTGTTATATTATTTAAAGCCTAAATACCAAACAGTTTTGTCATTGAATTTTAATAATAAATGTAAATACGTGAAGTTCGTAGAAAATCTGTTTATAACGCAGCCCCTGTCTTTTATTACGACGTAAATCCATATTTGTTTCCAACCCGTCAACGGAAGGGCTAGCTTGTAGAGTCGTTCTCTCTAGATACAAGCTCCAAATTGGGAGTCCTAGCCCTGAGAACGTAATCAAAAGGGTTTAGTGATAAAACATGAAATAAAACCCTTTACAATTTAGTGCGATGATATCAGGAGGAGCATGAAAGGGGAATATTTACTATTATCTCTGGCCTATTATAATGTGTAGAGAAGAGAGGTATAAATAATGTTGTAAGGGAAGGAAGAATTATAGGTCGGGTAGCAAAGGGAGCAAGGGTCAGATAGTGGCTGCCGCCAGGACAAATGCTCCGAACGTACAATTCCCTATTTTATCCTCTTTAATACAAATATTTATTCCCGCCAAATATTAAACCATATTGTACAGAAAACACTAAATTCTCTAAGCAAATAATTAGAATAAGTTTGTTTACTTGTGTTTTAATATCTCTTTAGCCATTTGCAAAGCATTTACAGTAATTGCATTGCCCTGCTTCCCTGTATTTTCTCCTTTTTTGTCGTATTATTGCAAATGCCTAAGTTTTTTTTCCCTTCCATTTCCAATATTAAACGGGCACTCAGAGAATAGTCTGAAATTTAATGATCCTTTCATACATAAATGACATTATCCAGGTCAGCCTGAACAATGGACGAAAACATTTTGTGTAAAAAGATTATTGCTTTCAGTATATTAAACTGCATTTCATTGGTTGTGCTTTAGGCTATACTCAGTGAAAAAAAGTCCGTCACGCAGGGGCTGCGTAAACTAAGCAGATTTCCCCATACCACATATATACATATAACGCTACCGTGAACGCTCAATAAATTTACAATACAAGTTAATAATCTACAACGGAACGGCAGCTGAATTGTAAACAAACAGGGAAGCCAGAATCGTAGCGCTGCATAGATAGACCGGAAATACAAACAATTAATGAAATATATCTGAATAAATCATATTAATTTTATTGAAAACAAGTTACTAAAGCTGGTGCTGTAATTTGTAATTAATCAGAATCAGTTTTAACTCAATCACTTAAATTTTAGTAATCCAAAAATGAAAGAAGGGGGGGGGCAACAGAACGTATTTGCATATATCTCACAAAGTAAATGTTCAATGAAAAAAATATTTGGTATTTAGGTATCGAATAATATGGTTCACTATATAACAGAGTATGGTTCATGTAACACTAGTAAAATTGGGGGTTTACTGAAGGCTGAAAAATGACAATATTTCGGTTAATATTCAAGATAGAAAAAATAAATGTATATAACAATATTTATAGTGCATTTAATTTGTAATAAGATATATTCTATACACTTTTTCGATCCGATTTATAGTAACGGAGAAATTTCGAATTTTCAAAATTTTCCCCTCTAAACCCCCTCCCCTCCCTCTGGTACGATTTCAAGAGTTAACAAACTTGATCTTTCTTTTTACATGAGGCGACTAAATATCGAGTTTGGTAACGATCAAACAAAAATTTGGACTGCTAGAGCGGTAACAGACAAATATATAGATAGATAAATATATGTGTGTGTGTGTATATATATATATATATATATATATATATATATATATATATAGTTTTGAACGGACCTCATTTTCGTCATCTACTAGGTAGGATCGATGGACATTTAAAGAAGAATTTTGAAAATTTCGTCATGAGTACGGCCTCAACAGCTGATTTCCTTAAGGGAAATCTGCTAAAAGTCCGTCCCGCGTGGGCTCCATAAACTAAGTAGATTTCCCACGTGGTCGTATATCACACATAAAATCTTAATCGATGACGTCATCATACAACGAATTTGCATGTATCTCACATTTTAAAGGCATCTTGAAAACAATACTTTGTACATAAGATTAAAATAAAGTGATTCGTGATATAACAGCATATTGTTAAAATGACATGAGTAGGGATTAAGAATGAAAATTAAAAAATCCAAATAACTCCGTTAATATTCACGAGAGAGAAAAATTTGTATTTAACAACGTTTATAGGCAATTCAATTTACAATACGACCGGTCATGTACAACTTTTCGATCCGACGTATAATAACGGAGATATTTCAAGTTTTCGAAATGCTCTCTATCTAAACCCCCTCTCCCACTGGTCCGATTTCAGCTGTTAACTTGTTCTTTCTTTTTACATAAACGAATATGTAATGTGTAAGTTTGGTAACGATCAATCAAAAATAGCAACCACTAGAGCGTCAACAGATAAATACATATATATATATATATATATTTGTATGATTTTGAACATACTCATTTTCTTCATCTCCTGGGTAGGATAGATGGAAATTGGAGTACAACCTCAATAACTGATTTCCCTTAAGAGAAATCTGCTAAAAGAAAAGAAAGGAAGAATTGGAAAGAGAAATAAAAATTACTTAAAATGTCCTGAAATAAAGAAAATATTTTTATTTCTATGGACGGGCAGGAAAGAATAAATAAGAAAAATTTCGAAAATTCCGTCATGAGTACAACCTCAATAGCTGATTTCCCTTAAGGGAAATCTGCTAAAAAACCACGACTTTGATTGATGAAAAGCATTCAATTACATAACGAAATTTAGCCTGCATCTAATGATTGATTATTGTTGAGTATAAGCACAGTTAAGAAATTTGTGGATTACTGTGGAAAATCTGTGGAATTAAATAATGGATTGAAAACTTCATTGATTACTCTTTGTTCTTCACTTCAAAAGGAAATAAATAGAGAACAAAATGTGCAGATTACATTTTCGCTCACATACCAAGTAACTTCATTCCTTAGTCTTTCTAGTAAGGTAAATATCCCTAGTTAATCAACCCCTGCGTAGCGGATATGTTTTTAAATACTTCTCAGTGTACACGAATGAAATCAACCCACACAAAACTTAATTGTTATGAAAAACGTTTACCTATTATTGTTACAAGACATTGCTTCACTATTGAAGGTATCCACTGTTCTAGAAATCGTTATTTGAGAAAAGTCCGTCTCGTAGTATCATATTTCGAATACACTAGTCTGGCACTTATTCAAAGCGAATATTTATAGACTACTCTGTATGCACGTTCAACGATGATAGGTTTTAACTGTCCCCGAAGTGACGGGGTCAAGATTATTTTTAGGAATTAGTAATCCCGAGTTCTATTAACATAGGTTTACATAAAAGTACCTGGTGGAACCCTTCTTTCTATATTTAGTTTACTTCCCAACTTCGCAGATATGCAGCAGCACTGTGCTATTTTTGTGAGTGTACTACTCTTCATGAAGTCTTAGTTACCCTGAGACAAAGATAGTCAACGAGATTGCACGAAGAAGTCCTTCACGCAGGTGCTGCGTCAACTAAGCAGATTTCCCATCTGCTTTAATACGACTTCGCCCCACATTATATTCTCTGTTTGTTGTTAGTATGACAAGAAATTTAGGCTTGACAAGAGCTGTTTATTGATAAAGTGAAAATATTATGAGGTAATAATCAACCAAAATATTGTTTATGTGTCATGAATAGAAGTTGGGGTTTGCGGAAGGATGAAAACTGGAAAATGCAAATATCTCCTTTAATACTCAAGATAAAGAATAAATGTATAATACAATATATATAGTACCTTTAATTTTCAATAACATTGGTACTATTTTTCGATCCGACATATAGTAACAGAGACATTTCGAATTTTGGAGAATCCTCCCCTCTCAACTACCTCTCACACTGCTCCAATTTTTTTTAGTAGATTTCGAAATTTTTCTTCAAATGTCCAACGATCCTACCTAGGAGATGACGAAAATGAGGTCTGTTCAAAACTATATATATATATATTTGTCTGTTACCGCTCTAGCGGACGCATTTTTTGTTTAATCGTCACCAAACTCGGTATTTGTTTTATGTAAACAGAAAGATCAAGTTCGTTAACGACTGAAATCGGATTAGTGGGAGGGGGGGGGGGTTGAGAGGGGGGATTTGGAAAATTCGAAATATCTCCGTTATTATACGTCGGATTGAAAAATTGTATAGAGCCAATCTTATAGAAAATTAAGTTTACTATAAATATTGTTATATACATTTACTCTCTATCTTGGATATTAACCGAGATATTTGCATTTTATTAAGTGTAACGGGCGAGATATGGTTCCCGCCGAAAGCTAGTTCGGCCGTTTCCGTAACTGTTCGTCAATCGTATAGAGATTTCTCTGTTGTATAACTTTACGTGGGTAATCTGCTTAGTTTACGCAGCCCCTGCGTGACGGACTTAATTTTTTTTTTTTTTTTAGAAAATCCCTTAGTGGAAATCCCCTAATATGACGATGCATTTTGTTAAGTGAAATCAATGAAACAGGATTTAGAAGTGATAAATTAGTAAACAAAGCATTTGAAGATTTATTTCTAAGTAGTGAAAACCAATTACGCATTTTTCTAAAAAAAACCGGAAATTTTGAAAATCTATCACAGTTTCTGTAACTATCATACATGAATCCTCCTAGGGAATGGTCGAGTTTTACTTAAATTAAAGATAAAAGTGATCATAACGCAATTATAACAGGTAGGTGTAATAAACGACTTCACTTTATTATACATTGCATTGTGAAGGTGTAGAACTTGACTTTTTTTTTTCAACCTACATCCGATGCCCTTCACAACCCACCAAGTAGTGTTGTAATAAATAAATTACTAGTATATTTTTCTTGCATTCAATTTGTTTAAATTAACATTTAAAAAAGAAAACACCTGCGACGAAGAAGCTATGCAATAAGTTAACTTCTAGTAATATTTGAAGTAAAGTTTCAACCAAAAAAAAAAATTCATTCACATACTTGGGGTTTAAATTGCTTATGCATAGTAGTAAAAAAATGTCAAATGACCATTGATGATTTTACCAAGAAAATGACGAAAACCAAACCTTTTCAGATTTATATGTACACATACTCTTACTGCTCTAGCGGTAGTAATTTTTATTTATTTTTTTTTCTTTTTCGAAAATCCAGTCTTGCGTACAAGCTCAATAGCTGATTCAGGGAAATCTGCTAAAGCTGCAACCACTAGCTAGGGAACTGACAATATTTATTTTAGCTGAGAGGTTATTATAAACCTATGTAAAATATTATCAATTAGTGATGGTTATGTTCTAGTACTTGCATCAGTTATGTGAAATACGTTTTTCATAATGTACTTTGTTCTTGGTTCCCAACGAAAACAAAGTACATTTTCATGATATATTCTTTTGAAAAGAAGATAAATAAAACACCTACCTAAATTATGTTAAATACGACTGTTATTATCGCTTCTACAAGACATCAAATAAATCCTTTGAAGACTATTAAATTATTTCCCCACTATAATGGTTATAGTAATCCTTCCTACTTTTCATCAAAAACTTTACTTTCCCCTCATAAATTTGAAACCATAGTGTATGAAACTTCAGCCAATATCGCAGTTCTGAGAAGAATAAGAAAGAAGAACATAAATTTTATATATTGCGGAGGGATTCCATTTGCTAAATAAAGAAATCAAACAATCATTATGGAAAATATTAAAGGAAGTATTTTTTCCTCAGTCGAGTAATACAGTTTTAAACAGCTAATAAAATGAGGTTCTACTTAAATTTAAATTTTCGGAGATAAATATCATAACTAGGAAAGAAAATTAATTAGTTACGGGAACGGCCACCCTAGCTCTCGGCGGAAAGTCCCGAACATAGCCGACTCCTGCCGACCACACACACAATACAAATGCAAATATCCCGGTTAATATTCAATATACAGAATAAATGTATAGAACAATATTTATAGTAAATTTAATTTGCAATAAGATTGGTCCTAAACATTTTTTTGATCCGATGTATGGTAACGGAGAAATATATATATATATATATATATAATATTGAACGAACCTCATTTTCGTCATCTCCTAGGTAGGATCGATTTGAAGAAATTTTTCGAAAATCGCGTCATGAGTACTGCCTCAATAGCTGATTTCCCTCCTTGAGGGAAATCTGCTAAAAAATTATTCAAGCTTAATACAATATAAAATTATAGTCATCATGAAGCAATTAACATAAAGAAATATTAGACATAATAATAAAAGTTATCCCAAGTTATTGAAAACTACTCCTTAAAACACAAAATAAGGAATACTCGTATATATTTTTAAATACATGTTAAAAAATTTAGTCTAATATTACATTTGATTATTTAGTCATCAATTCTACTAATTGGGTAATATTTATTTCATTTTAATATAATTTACTTTACTGTGATATTAAATAAATATATTTAGCATAGTTTATGTACTACTAAAAAATGATTATTGTTACCGTCATACATTCAAGAAGTATTCGTGTGAATAAGCTTTTTATTGAAAATTTGGAGCACCTGACGTTAATTGAGACAAGAAAACTCCAGTCAGGCAGTAAGAAGATTCACACGTATTTGCATTAATGTAAAAACGTCGTTCAATGAGAACAACACTTGGTACATAGAATACAAATGAAGTGCTTCATAATATAACGGCTTATTGTTAATATTACATGAGTAGGAGTGAGGGTTTACTGAGGGCCGAAAACTAAAAAATGCATATATCTTGGTTAATAATCAAGATAGTCAAAATACGCATATGACAACCTTTATACAAAATTATATTTGCAACAAGATTGGTTCTATACAATGTTTCGATTTGACGCATATAACGGAGATATTTAGAATTGTCGAAATTTTTGTCCCTTGAGGGAAATCTGCTAAAAATAAAAGGAGTGATTTATTCAAGACGCAAGATGTTTTCTTAGCTTTGACCCTCAAGGCTCATTAATAAAAACGAATAAGTTGAGGGTAGTCTAATAAGTTAAAAAATATATACACATGTATAAAATTCAGGACTACGTTTACTTTATTTTAAAATTAATTGCAATTCTCTGCTGCTTTATGAAATATGCTCTTTTTGTTTAACAAAAGGACACTTAATTCAAAGCCATAAAAGGCGAAAAAATAACTTTGAACGTCCATTTTCTGGGCACAAAAAAACGTGAGTTCACTAAAGACCCCATAATACCTCTAGAATCCTGTTGCTTTGAGAGAAAAAGGTTTAGAGAAAATCTTTCTGAGGCTTGGTTCCTGAATTGAGATGGTATTGGCCTCCGGAAGTTCTGGCTCTTTCAGAGTAAAGTTAATTGGAAGAAAATCCTTTGGCAGTCACCAAGTTTCCAGGGTCGACTCTCCAAGACTTCAATGACTCGCTCGCTTTTAAACTACAGCAATTCACACCCATTCTTGGGATATATTTATCAAGTTCTCTATCCAGTAATACATTATATATAATTTAAATGTAATGTAAAGCAATTAAAATCTAGAAGGCAATCAGAAAATACTTTGACAGAATACTTTCAATTATTTGTTTTGAAAATGGATTTCAAAAATTACGAGGTTCGTCCACTACCTCAATAAATAAAATTCCTAAACCCAATCTTGCTAGAAAAGTGTCATAATGTATTGTCCATATTAACTTCTGTAGCTTAAAATTGAGAATGATTTCTAATAGCTTAAAAAACAATAAATACAAAGAGTTTGAGTTAAATATGAAATATTGAAATGAAATGAAACTAATTTCCGAGAAACATGTGAGAGTTACAAATTGGAACTGAATAAAATTAAACTGCAAGTAATAATATTACTTATACCGCAATAATGATTATACAGCAATCAAAAACCATACTATTAATAATAAATAATATAAACCTAGAGTGGCGAGTTCAATTTCCGCCTGGGCAAAGGAAATTATTTAGTGACGAAATTCATTAAATAACATCCTAAGTCCCACCCTGGCAAGAAAAGGGTGGTAACCTGTAGATAACCCGTCCCAATTAGCCTGAGTTTCAAAAAGCGGACGTTAATAAATAATAATAATATTAATAATAGGATTAAAAAATATTTTAATAAAACATAAAATACTGTTTTGTGGTTGTTGATATAAAATACAGAAATTAATTCATATAAACGTTTTTATTTTGCCAATATCTCTTTGGCTCAACGTTTCTATTGCCCTATCTGACTCAATATATTTTACCGAAAAATATCTTCCTATTAAAGAATTCTATCAACTTAAAATGATATTTAAACCTTCACCAAAAGAAATAACAATGTATCTGAGGCGATTTTAAAATTGCTTTTTTTAAGAGCTGGCTTCATTCTTTTTGTATTTACCTTTAGCGGATTTCCCCTAAGAGAAATCGGCTATTGAGATCGTACTCATGCAGTGAATTTCAAAAAATGTCCTCAAATGTCCATCGATCCTACCCAGGAGATGACGAAAATGAGGTCCGTTCAAATATAATTATGTATATATATGTCTTATTGGAATAGGGAAGGGGGGGGTAGAGACGAGGAGAATTCGAAAATTCATAATATCACATTATTAATTGGATCGTAAAATGTTATAGAACCAATCTTGTTTAAATATTGGAGATCTACAATTGTTGTTTTATACATTTTTTTCGTGCGACTTATTCTTTCAGCTTCAGTAACCTCTCTTCCCTTTCTACTCATTGGTTTTTATTTTTCATAGAAATAGAGCATATGTGGTGAGATGAGATCACGTTTGTTATACCTGCACGTGGGAAATCTACTGAGTTTACGGAGCCCCTGCGTGACGGACTTTTTTTTTTAATATTCTATCCATTAAAATGCGATTTATTCTAATTATTAATTACAGCAATGACTATGGAGATTATGACTAATAAACTAATGAGGATTTAAAATTCTGGTCAATACTAGGGCATTTTCATGGTCATACTACTACAAATTCTGTTTATGGAGGCTTTTACTAGCCTGTCTGATTTAGTTTGAGCAATTGATTGAAAATAACGAATTGTTATTGAGGTCTATGGATGATTAGTGGCAGGCTTGGATAGTATCTCATTTCTGCCAACCGACTTCTCATCACAACTGGCTTGAAGATGGAGCCCTCGAAGTATGCCTTCAACGAAATCGACGAAAACTATTAAGAAACGTTAATCGTCATCAGCCAACTTCCGGAGTTGGTGTAAATCTTAACTGTATTTTGTACAACTTTCGAATGCCAATGCGGTAAACTGGCGTAAAAATTATTAAAATGAAAAAAAAAAAATATTGACTGGGTCAATTCCTCTGCGGTGATATGGGCTGACGACGAAAGCTTTCTTCAGAACAATTAAAGCTTAGCGCAAGAACGAATAAACGGTAAATATGAAAAAGAAAAGCGGGTTTCCCAGACTATTGGAAGCAGAGCGTAAAGAAGAAGATGCCCGGAGGAAAAGCTTGCCCATCGAACCGATACTTGAAGTTCCGTATGGTTTATCACTGGACCTTGGACAATAACAAATAACACACAAAGGAAACACATTTGTAATCCAAAACAAAGAAAACGAAGTTAACGGAGAATTGGATTTGTTCCGTTTACGTATTTTCAATATTTATTTAGAGGTCTGAACAAAGGCGGCCCTCTAGAAAATATCAAAAACAAAAAAAACAAAAACAAAAAAGAACGATATTATAAAATGAAATATGCGAAGGAATTTGTCTGCTAAATACAAATATAATACGTGAAGAGAATCTCTAAAGATATTCATTGGAATCATAAAAGGGGGAGGCAAAAAATAACATATATCCAAAATTATTGAAACTTAAAAGTATCGTTAGTGATTATTGTTTTGTCTTCCATTTTATGTAGATTTGAGAGTTCCAAGCTTCAGTCCAAGTAACGGCCAATTTTATCCATTAACGTACGTAAAATTTTCATTTTTATTGTCTGATTTGAAAATCCGTCAACTGGAGGTGGATTATATGAACAAAAAATAGTGGCATTGGCAGGTTAAATAATATAAACTATTCGCCAGAAGAGCTATAAATGAAAGATATATATACATATCTATATACATACATATACATATATATATATATATATATATATATGAACTAGTATAAGCATCCTTGATCTTTTAATTCCCTGAAATTCACGAATACGTACGACAGAAACCATACTGTTGCCTCCTCTTCTATTCTTCATGATGACACTAATTAAAGGCGACCGAAAGAAGTTTGCAATGTCAAGATAAGGATTACATTCGAGAACCTAAAACCAACAGAGAGCCACCCCCTCAGTGGCCGGCAAATGCTGTTTATAGAAATAACTAAAACGTTTGACACTTGTACCCACTGTATACATATAAATAAAAACAGGTAAAGGGATGAACGGGACATATGAGAAATAGACTCCCTTACTTACGGACTACTTCAGGAAGGAAATTATATATAGATACATATACAAAGTTGCAGTTTTGTACTTTTCTTGCTCGGTTATAACACCCGCTGAGCTGGTATATTACAAATTCCCTCGCCGATTCGGCCCACGAAATACCAAATGAAATATGGCCTCAGGCTGAAAATTATGTTATAAAGGTTACAAGAGCATACTCCGATAAGACTGAGTGTAAATAGGTCAATGTGGAAGTTTAGCATTGATTATGCACCGGCGAGCGTGAGGCTCAACACCGAGAGACTCCTTACTTCTACGGCAGAGCCAGATTACCTCTAATTTTACCTCACTCCCTCTAAACTATGTTCCCCTTTACCCAATAACAGCTTTATATAATGACCGCCTTTCCGGTAGGAACTCACTCCTCCCGCCCAAACTATTTCCCGCCTAAAGCTACAATTAGTAAATATATCATGCGAGCAATCAGTAGGCCAATAATAAGGTCATTATTAAATAATGGTTAGCTAAGTAATTCGTCATCATTAAGAAAAAAATGCCGAAGGAAATGCCAGTAGTAATATAGCTTGTTACGAAAAATGATTTCTAATTCGTAAGCTTGGAGATAGAAACTGGGTTTGACAAGAAGGCATTTGTGTTGATCAAATGGCATGCAATCCAGGGCCACCTAGGTCAGCAGCTTAAGAATGTTTTGGCAAAACGTCACAGCTATGTGGATGGGGGGATGTTCAGTGTCACTGTCCCAGGCGCATCTCAGGCCTGTGTTGTCATACACGGAGATCCTCTTTCACCGACCTTATTTAACGTAGCATGGACCGTGTCATTGAGGCTTCCCTGACACTTCTTCCTCTTCTCCTGTCGGATCCCATCTCGGACCATGTCCGAGCGTCAATCTATGCCTGTACAAATGACCTAATCCTCCTAGCTTGCTCTGAACATAGTCTCAACGTTGGCAAGTGCCCGAACACTGTGGTCGCCGCTTCAGTCTAGAAATCTTTTGAGCTATGACTTAAATCTCCAATCAGTGAAGAATCTTCAAGTTTTCAAGCATCTGAATATGGGCATCCGACCAACCTGTCCAGTATCATTTTATGGATAATTACTGAATTTACCTCGTTAATCCATTTTCACATCTAGGCGTAGAAACAGTGGTTCCGACGAACCACTACATCTTGACTATTATTGACCACATTCTCAGCGCCATGTCAAACTGTTTGAATCCCTTCGCCATTGTCCCCCATCCCTTAGTCTCCATTCTCATGCTCCTCTAGCCCGAACACCTTAGGACAAGTAATATCCTCATCCCAATACTCATAGACTTTCTCCAGCAGACTCAGCTCCATTTCTTAGTTTAGTTTCCCCATCTACCTTCTCCTACATCGTCATTCATTCGTTTTCCATCTCATTTATCCTCAGTCTGGCTGTGGTTCCTAGCACAGGCCAATTTTCACCCCATAGTTCGCAAAACTTATTTCTTCTCCACCATCACAAAAAAGATAATCCGGTATAGTAGACATGGATTACCGATCTCTAACAACAACTGACCTTCGAATCAGGCTTACTTCATTATCTTTAGCCCATTCTTATTCATTTGCTAAGAAACAGAAAGAAAAATGGGAAATCATTGACTTCACTTCCAGTGAAGATGGAGTGAGGACTTTTGAATCAATATTTTGGCTTTTAAGTAGTTCATTCAATGGAATGGGAAGCCCTTTCCCAGTGGAACACCACCGAAGAGATTTGGGTACAATTACTTCCTTGCAAAAATTGGCCCACGTCATCAAAACTTCATGTTGCAATAGGTTCCAGAGGTTAGAAAAAAAGATTTGAGAGGCTTGATCTCAAGAAAGTAGCTGATTCACTCACCAGATGATGAACTAAACTCATCGTCCCTCCATGTGAAGACCAGGAGGTCAAGGTTATCCGTCCTTATAAAATGATGTGGAGATACTAGAATGCCATCGAGCTGAGCTTTTTATGGACGATCAGAACTTTGAATTAACACGATGAAACCGTAGTTCCTGGAGTGTCTGATGAAATTATGCTTTATTCCTTTCAGGAACCGTTTGACCAAAGATATTGCCGTGATTGGGGAGTCTCCTTCACTACATCCTACGTTATTTCACCTGAATCATATGGATACATAGAGTGCTTATAAGTAGAACAACTAATATAAATATATATATATATATATATATATATATATATATATATATATATTAGTATTTTTAATCAAGTAATAAGATCTGCCCCACTAATATCAGCGGCTTTTAGGACAATCAGGGTGTTAATGACACCCCCCCCTTCCACAATTTAAATATATTTAATTATGTTTCTTCTCAATTATTCTGTAATTTGATGAAGTAAAACTTTTTTCTTTTTTTTGACATTGATCAGTGGAATAAATCCGCAATGAATAAACATGTGTGCGACCTCTCAACTCCATTTTCACAGAAACCAATCAGAGGTAAATATTTGTGGTGAGGATAACGAAAGGTCATGTAACGTGGAGCTATTTGATATCTCTATTCCGAGAACTCAGATTCTATTTATAAATGGGCAACATTTGTAACAGCAAACATATTAAATGTAAAATGTTTTAGGATCCAAAAAACATCCATTGAAATATAACATCTATAGAGAAGTGTATCTATATGCTTTACTTGCTTGGTAATGCTTAGCAAACTAAAAAAATGTACCACGATATTGATGACGAAAAAAAATGAGTTCGCACAAAAGGCTTTTAAAATTTTAGAATATTTAAATAAGCACTTAAAAACATATACCAAAAAATAAAACCAATACAGTCTGAGCTATTCTCGTAATTATCATGATTTATTTAAAACTGAGAGGGCGAGGGGGGGGAGAGAGGGAAAGACAGAGAAGTGGGGGAGAGAGAGAAAGAGGAGAGACAGAAAGAGAGAAAAAAAGAGATAATCATTAAATTTTTAGTTTTCCATTGTAAAATACTAGTCGCAGGTAATGCAATATTTATCTTTGTCAATTAGGTGCATAATCCACCCCTGCTAACTTCCAACTGTATTTACTACATTCGATACTTCTAAATTTAGAATAAAATTCGCTAATAGCAATGTAACTCCTGTTTGCCAACGAATATAAAAGGTATTTTACTTTTCGAAAGAGTAGTAAAATATATTCTCTTTGCATTCCATATAAAACTTACTTTTCTAAGAGGGATATAATGCATGAGAAAAACATCCAAAATATCTCCGAATCTACACATAGACATAGACACGTGTTACAAGAAATAAGGTAGGTTATACAGTTTTCTTTGCCTATGAGCTGGAAGGAGAAATTTCCAATTTATTTAGTAAACAATTCATTAAATAAAATCCCTGGGTATTACCGGTTGCAGATGGGCATAAGTATTCACGGTTTAAACTGAAGTAGGTTAGTTTACAATACTAGACACGCTCAATGGATTTAAACGAGGTGCTAAAATGTTTTTAGCCAAATACAGCTTTAAAGACGAATGTATTATATAATATATTTAATATATTATAATATAAGGATTGTGTTAATTGGAATTGATGGCTGTGAATAGAACAAACACTTTCAATTAGTTAAATAGTGGCAGGGTATAAAACAATGTAATCAAACACTTTTTTTCTAATTTCTTAAACACATAATCTCTTCAGATGAAGTGGTGACACTCGAAACGCGTCGAGGATGCGATAAATGACTATATGAAGGAATAATTATTTTCTCTGAAATCCTTAAATTATAAATGTTTAGTGTATGAATCTACTATATATATATATATATATATATATATATATATATATATATATATATAAAAACAACTGTCATAGGTGGCGAAATGTGAGGAATCATTCTTGTTAAATAAGAATCAATTTTCATTTGAATGGTAGTGTAATGGAAATTCGTGATGTTATGAATTTCAGTATAAATTCCTTAATTAACGCACATTGTTTGGTCTCTACTTTTAAAATATGGGAGCTATTCCAAACCCAGGCTAAATAATATACATTTTAAATATATTTCAATTAAAGCAGAATTAGACCCTGTTGGAATTCCATGTAGAGATCTCTTCCTTGCTGTGGCTGGTAGGAATTTTCTCCTTCAGCATTTCTGTGTTGGCGAGCCTTTATTGGATTATCCCATTTCTGGTCTCACCCACGTCGAGGGGAGCGGTAAGGAGATTAATCTGGCCTTGCAACATAGAGAGTACCTCAGCAGTTTACCATAAATCCTACGGAGCTAGCTGGATTGACTTATGGAGATAGTGTGCAAATCAGACGCGCATGCAATTGATTAGAATCAGCTGTCATTAAAAAGGACTGGGCGAAGCGCAGTGGAAGTGCGCTCGACGAGAATGCAGCATGACGCAAGTTGAAACCAAGAGATTGCATATCCTGGCTGGACGAATTATCATCTCCTACCTTCATCACCATTCCGTGACAATTTGAATGGAGGAAAGTCCGTCACGCAGGGGCTGCGTTAACTAAACGGATTTCCCACTCGAGTCACGTATTTGCTTTTATCTCATGACGTAAAAGTTCAATGAAAACAATATTTGTTATTTAGGCTTCAAATAAAGTGCTTCATAATATTACTTATTATTATTACAGCTTATTGTGGATGTGTCATGAGTAGGAGTGGGGTTTACTGAAGGCCGAAAACTAAAAATAGGTAATATCTCTATTAATATTAAAGACAAATGAAAAAATGTACAAAGCAACATTTAGAGAACATTACATTTACAATAAGATACGTTTTATACAATTTTTTTGTCCGACGGAGATTTTAAGAATTGTCGAAATCCCTCCCCTCTAAATCCCCGTCCTCCAGTCCGATTTCAGCTGTTAACGAACTTGATCTTTCTTTTTACATAAAACACTTATATATCGGGTTTCGTGGCGATTAAACAAAATTGCGACCGCTAGAGTAGCAGACATATATACACATACACAATTTTGAATGGACCTCATTTTTGTCATCCACTAGGTGGGATCGAAGGACATTTGAAGAAGTTTTTCGAAAATTGCTTCATGAGTACAACCTCTATTGCTGATTTCCCTTAAGGATTATGCTGTATGTCCTCCCAGCAAACAAGTACCCCTAGTGTCAGGCTCTGCCCCAGTGTGGGCAGTTAAGCTGAACTATTATTATTCAAACGATTTGGAAAATCCGTTGTTTATGCACTATTTAATTGGTTTTAGTTATTTGAGTCTATATTTCATTTCAAAGTTAATTACCGTTTTCACGGGCTTCTTACTTCTGGAAAAAAAAGTCCGTCGCGCAGGGGCTGCGTAAACTAAGCAGATTTCCCACGAGAAGTTTTACAATAGAGAAATCTGCCTAAACAACTGTAGTAGTAAGAAACCTCTAAACCTAAAACATTATTTAGGGCGTAATAACCCAGTAGTTTCTAGCCCCAAAAAACAGTTAACCTAACCTATAAACCTATTCACGAGGGACGAATAGTTATAGAAACGGCCGCCAGAGCTCTCGGCGGAAAGTCCGAACATAGCCTACTGGTGACCACACGCAGAATACAAATGCAAATATCTCGGTTAATATTCAAGATACAGAATAAATGTATAGAACAATATTTATAGTAAATTTAATTTGCAATAAGATTTATTCTATACAATTTTTCGATCCGACGCATAATAACGGAGATATTTTGAATTTTCAAAAATCCCCCCTCTAAACCCCCCCCTCCCACTGGCCCGATTTCAGCTTTTAACGACCTTGATCTTCCTTTTTACATAAAACGATTAAATTCCGAGTTTGGTAAAGATCAAACAAAAATTGCGACCGCTAGAGCGTTAACAGACAAATAGCTATACAAATATATATATATATATATATATATTAAGATATATATATATATTATATATATATATACATATATATATATATATATATACACATATATATATATATATATATATATATATATATATATATATATATATATATACTAGCTCAGATACCCGGCTTCGCCCGGGAACTCATTTGAGGCTGAATGGTGATGGTATTTTTTAACAGGCTCTACATTGCACAATATTTTGACATTTACTCATCCCAGTGTTTAGGATTGATACCCATCTTTGCCGTGGATTTGCTAATAATAGAATTATTTGTTCGATAAGGCTTCACAGTCTTCGATATTTTTATATTTCCCGTCTCTTATACATGTAAATATGGTGAATTTTTATTTCAGGCCTCCCGTTCGAACCTAAAACTTTTAATATAACTTATAATCATGAAAGAATAAATGCTAATTTACATACCGAGTTTTGTTAAGTTCGGTTCATCCGTTAGTGCCCGCTAAAGTTTTAACGTTTAACTCATTTATACTTAGGTATACGACAAAAGTGTATATAACAAAAGTTACTCCAAATAACACAATAAACAACTTTTGTTATGTTTATATTTGCGGAAAAACCAATAGGAAACGAAATATCGCTATTTTTAATTTCAGGCTTCCGTTATAACCCCCACTCCTGCCCGTCCATAGAAATGTTGGTATGGCTTATTATAATGAAGGCCTCACTGCTAATACACATACCGAGTTTTATTTAGTTCGGTTGAGTCTTTTTTAGCAAATAATATTGTTGACTCCCGCTATAATATTTAGCGTATAACGCATTTAATCTTCGGTATACGACAAAAGTGTATATAACAAAAGTTACTCTAAATAACAAAATAAACAACTTTTGTTATGTGCATATTTACCGAAAAACCAATAGAAAACGAAATATCGATATTTTTAATTTCAGGCTTCTTTTATAACCCCCACTCCTGTTCGTCTCAGAGAAAATTAATATAGCCTAAAGTCTAAGTTGGGTTAGTAGTAATATACATACCAAGTTTCATAAAATTCGGTTCAGCCGTTTATGCGTGAAAAGGTAACAAACAAACAAACACACACGAAAGAAACAAAATGCAGTTATGGTCTATGACATGTGAAACGAAAAGTTATCGTGAAATTTCGCAAAAAAAAACAATGTACAGACAGAGGTTACAATTTTATATATATATAATATATATAATATATATATATTATAGATATATATATAATTTTGAACGGACCTCATTTTCGTTATCTCCTGGGTAGGATCGATGGACATTTGAAGAATTTTTTCGAAACTCGCATCATGAGTACGACTTCAATAGCTGATTTCCCTTAAGGGAAATCTGCTAATAGAGAATAGGTGATGAGCTGAGATCATAAGCACGTCATAATCCAACACTAGAAAATCGGGTAGTTTCGGCAGTATAAAATTCAGATATTATGTTTTTATTTGTCTATCTTGTTATTGTGAATTGTATCACAGTGCAATCGTATATGCAACATACTACAGCAAGTGAGTGTTAGTGGTGGACACTTTAGCGAGTGTATGCGCCGGCGCGCGCGTGTGTGTGTGGCCCTAGGGAAATTATGAAATGTAGACGTAGAGGGAGTGAGGGAGAGCTGAGTGACATCAGAGCAATTTGAGGAGAAGACGAGGGGGGGTCGGTAAAAGAGTTGGTGTAGAAAAGCAATATAAAATGTCAAGGGTGGGGGTCAAGATGTCTCACTGCCTCCATTTCCAAATTTACCTTCAAGGCACGAACTCTATTAGGTCCAACACTTCTAGTTCTCTCACTCCTCAAGTTTTCCTCACAACTTTCCCTACATTTTTCCCCCTCCCTCCCGACACAATAACAATTGTGCGGCTCTTTGTGAAAAACACAATTACGTTGGCCGAGTTCTTTAAACTTCTTTTTAGTTTGAATTAGATTGTTCTTACCCGACATGACGCTACATTTTGACTAAGTTATCACGGAAATATTATTTTTTTTATTCAATTTAATAATAACTCAAGTCAAAAATTACATCATTTAATAATTAAACCATTTGTTCACCCTTTCGTTCTTTTCAATTTTATTAATTCTGATGTATAAATGAGTCCTAAAGGGTGAAACATTTTTCAATCGTTTGTTTGAAGACTCGACATTCGTTCTCAAAAGTTCATTTATATTCAGATAGATAGACCAAATAAATTGTGATCTGTATGCATTTGAAAAAAAATAATTAAATTTTTGTCTGTAATACCACCGAAATGCGGGAGTGAATCCATCAAGCTGACTTACGACTAAGCCAAGTCTTCGTGGGCCAAATATTTTCATATTTTTATGAAATAAAAATAAGTATCAATAGGTTTTTATCGGAACGGAAAAATATAAAAGGTTTTTTCTTTTATCTAAAAAAAAATGTAAAAGGGCAGAGAGATAATCCCCGAGACGGATCAATGTTTGATGTCTGATGCATATACGAAAAACTAAATAAAAATGCACAACCATTCATATCCATTAGATCGTTGCGGGCGGGTTTTGTAGATATATATATATATATATATATATATATATATTATCTTTATTAATGCATCAGATCCCGACTACCTGTAGAGATTATCTGGCTCTTAGTTCCTGGCTTGCCTTCTCTCAGTCTACAGCACTAATAAACCGGTAACAGGTTTTTTTTTCTTTTTTTTTTTTCAAGATCATCTGTTTTCACCTTTCTAGACCCATTTTTACTAGTTTTGGTGTGGCGTCTGTACACACGTTGGTATCTCGTAAAACTGAAATACTACTACCCTTACATTATTGGAATTTTAGTATTGTTGTACTGTCTAGTTGCGTACCTCTGATTTCCATCAAAACTAAATAAGGAGGAGGAAGGGGTTTAAGGCCATTATTGTACTAATACAAGAGTTTTGTATGAAAACATTTTTGCTTTTGTCGTAAAAAGATCTATAAATTATGGTTATGACATTTTTTTATCCCGTGTATTATAACGTACATATCGAGTACATTCAAATTAAATCATTTTAAATGAATATTTTTTTATTTTATTACAATATACCGCATCTACAATTGCCATTAGTGGTAGACGTATTTATATTTCATGGAACAAACAATATTGAGATAAAAAAAATCAAAAAGCCTTTTTACGTCTTCTTCATCGTCTCTAAGGAGTTCCCTTAAGTTTGGTTTAAGGTTCGAATCTCTTCTTGAAAGATAGTATTTTTTACAATTAAGCAGAAGATGTGAGACAGTAAGATGGACATTACAACAATTGCAGGTTGGTACCAATAAGCCTTTCAATAAATAACTATGTGTTCATTTTGTTTGTCCAATTAGGTCAATGGCAAGAACAACGTCCTCTTTTCAGAATTTCTACTCAAATGAAGGAATGTCCATGAAAGCATTTTGTTTCTTTAATAGGACCACAGGGGAGTCAAATGGCGTGCACATCAAATTTTTTCTATTTCACAAGGAATTCTTAGATTTATTATTATTTTCATTAATGCTGTGTCTATTAATTTTAAATAGCCTTTCTTTTTTTTTTCATTTTTTTTTTTTTTTAAATTTAGGTTTTATTTCGTAGGGTCAAACAAATAAATATTTGAACTTTAAAAATATCTTGAGGTTATCAATATTGTGAGTTGGCATTGCAAATAAGAGAAATGCTTTTGTTACCATAGGTTAGCGTTTATATTACTGTGTTAATTATTGTTTATTGGATTGCTTTTTGTATAGAGCCCTGATGAAGGAATAACTTCTGAAAGGTTGGCAATACTACTGAGATGTCATTTCATCATTGACAATCCACAGAAAAAAAAAAACAGATAAAATATGAATAATTATTAAGAATATTTTGAAACTCCATGTTGTCGAGTAACATCCTAATTAGGATTTTAATAAAAATCTGGATGTTATATAAAAATTCTTAAGAACTTAGTTAATAATTATAAATAAACTATGTAGAAACCCTTCAAAAATATTAACTCAATTTTACAGTAGCTATTATGAGGAGTCCTGAAAAAACCGCTAATATAATTTGTTAATAATTATATTATTTTTACTTCATTTTATTTATGCATAAAAATTTACAAACATTTAGGCGATTATAATTCGATTTGATTGCTTTTTAGGTACTCTTGACATAACGGGTTTATATAATTCGTGCTTTACAAGATATCAACAGTATTAACACTTTCTTTTCATGTTATGACTACATTTGAGTTAGATAAGTAACTCTGATCTCAGAATGAGTTTCTTTAAATGGCAAGGGGTTTTATGCTCAGCGGAGCATTATGTGGTTCCTAGAAAGTATTCTTTAGGCCTAGCACAAACAGTAGCTGAAAATCATCTTTTTTTTGTTGGTTTCACTCAAAAGCTGACTACTGGGATCAAAATTTCCAGATAACGGAATTTCGATTAGGCAATGTAATGAGCTGGAATAATTGTGATTTTTTTTTCTTGTCCATTGGCTCATTTATCAGTAGTTAAAGTAGAGCTCCACTTCGAGGGGAAATGAATGTTTTTATATTTTTTTAGTAAGGAAGTACGAAATATTTGAGGCGCAGGAAGGAGAGCAGAACAGAATTCAGTAACTAAGAAATAACTGTTTACAAAATGTCAAACATTCTTACTCATGGGTCCTAGAGCAAAGAAATTTTATGTGTTTTTACACAATACTTTTTTATGGTCACTTGAACCACGGGACCAAATTGAAAGGATCAATTTAATGTGTTAACTATAGCAAACAAAAATCTGATGTGGGATCACATGACTTCTTTGAAATCATATTAAATTAAATAAACAAAATGTTTGGCTGTTATTCATTTAAAATTATTTCATTTGGAATTTATATACGATATCTCCGTTTCAATGCACTGGATCGAAAAATGCTACAGAACATAGTTTCTACATTTGTGTGTGATTAACAAAGAAGGCAATTTACAATGTTTTTGTAGCTCTAATGTGTGAAATTTTAATTTTTTTTATTTTCATCCTCCTCCAACTCCCCTTCTAAGCGTCTTAGTCGGTTTTTATCAAAAGAGGAGGTGCACAATTAAACATCATAAGAATCCTAAATATGAAACTGATAAACTGCATAAATCTGAAAATAAATAATTTTGATGACTGCAATGCTTCATTTGGTGCTAATACTTTATGAGATACCGTGACCAATTACGATTTTATTTTACGCCCGTTTCTACTCATTGGAGTTTTATTACTATAAATATTGTTACGCATAGTTATTCTCTCTCTTGAATATTAACCGAGATATTATCTTCTTTTTTATTATCTGAAACTTCTGCTCATGTCACATAAACAATACTCTGTTATATAATGAACCACTTTATTCGAAGCTTAAACACCAAAAATTGTTTTAAAGATAACTTTATTATACGAGATACATGCAAATGTGTTCTGTTGATCTACTCCCCCCCCCATCATAAATTCTTGGACTGCTAAAATTTGAGTGATTGAGATAAAAATTATTCTGATTCATTATAAATAACAGTACTAGATATAGTAAACAGTTTTTAATCAAATTAATATGTTATATTCAGATTTATTTCAGTAATTGTTTTTCTTTCCGGTAAAGAATATATCTATCTATCTGTTCAGCTCCGAGAAGTTGGCTGACCTGTTAGTTTACAATTCAGATGGGAGGTTATTAAAATTGACTGAAAGATTTCTCATTCCATTTAATATTTATTCACTTAATATTCACGGTGGTGTTAAGTGTTACCAGTATGTAGATTTATCTATTGTAAAACTTCACGAGGGAAATCTGCTTAGTTTACGCAGCCCCTGCGTGACGGAGTTATATATATATATATATATATATATATATATATATATATATATATATATATATATATATATATTACGGGATGATTTTGTGTATCTAATCTTTATATTAGAGTATGAAACCATTTCTGTTTTAAACCCGTCAACGACAGGTGACACCGCTACTAATTAATATAACTAATCAGAACCTAAACAATAAACATATGGAACATATATTAAACTTAGTGAACTACTAATAGTATGCGGTTGTTTTTTTTAGCAGATTTCCCTTAAGGGAAATCAGCTATTGAGGTCGTACTCATGATGCGAGTTTCGAAAAATTTCTTCAAATGTCCATCGATCCTACCCAGGAGATGACGAAAATGAGGTCCGTTCAAAATTATATATATATATATATATATATATATATATATAGAGAGAGAGAGAGAGAGAGAGAGAGAGAGAGAGAGATTTATATATATATTTGTCTGTTAACGCTCTAGCGGTCGCAATTCTTGTTTGATCGTTACCAAACCCGGAATTTAATCGTTTTATGTAAAAAGGAAGATCAAGTTTGTTAATGGCTGAAATCGGACCAGTGGGAGGGGGGGTTTAGAGGGGGGATTTTTGAAAATTCAAAATATCTCCGTTATTATGCGTCGGATCGAAAAATTGTATAGAATAAATCTTATTGCAAATTAAATTTACTATAAATTTTGTTCTATACATTTATTCTGTATCTTGAATATTAACTGAGATATTTGCATTTGTATTCTGCGTGTGGTCACCAGTAGGCTATGTTCGGACTTTCCGCCGAGAGCTCTGGTGGCCGTTTCCATAACTATTCGTCCCTCGTGAATAGGTTTAGAGGTTAGGTCAACTGTTTTTTGGGGCTAGAAACTACTGGGTTATTACGCCCTAAATAATGTTTTAGGTTTAGAGGTTTCTTACTACTACAGTTGTTATTAGGCAGATTTCCCTATTGTAAAACTTCACGTGGGAAATCTGCTTAGTTTACGCAGCCCCTGCGTGACGGACTTTTTTTCAATTGAAGTGTTCACTTGCAAAACTGTCAACATACATTTTTTAATATAATGAGATGACGGATATGTTATTGTTACAGTTATGCAAAAACTAAACGGGGTTTTAGCGAAGCTTATTTCTTGCCTATGAAAAAGTACCTCAAATATGGGATACTTTTTCAAAACTTTCTCAGTCCTATGAGGGCTCTCTTACGAAACTTCCTTGCACCGCTTTCTAAACTTCATCCTGCATCCTTCACTGCCTCTATATTTTATGTAGAATAATGTGTCTTCCTTATTTTTACTTTTTCTCATTTCTTTAGTATTCTATTAAATAAACTATTTACTATGTAGGTAAAATAAAAATTCATGCAGAAGTTTTTGAAAGTTATCATTGAAAAAATAGGTGTTTTGAAGAAAATTGGTTTAAATATGAAATGTTATTATAACAAATAATTTACTCATTTATTCTAGTATTATACATTTCATAAGTAAATCTCTAAAATTATTGAGTTTGAGTTTTGGGCTCAGGTTATAGTCTTCCCAATTCAGGTGTTGATCTTAAAATAGAAAGGCATGTTCGACTCTCGTCTGGGCAATGGGAGTTTATTTACTTAACTCAATAAATAAAATCCTTAGAGACCCAGTTAACGGGTCCCAATTAGCCGTAGGAGTACGAAGCGGATGTTAATAAATGAAATTCTTTTATTCCATTTTTTTCAATCTGTCACTTATATATTTAGGTGTGTCGAAATTAAATCGATTCACACTTTTTCTTATTATAAAAATTTTATATAAAACAGTTTATATAAAGCCACCTTATTATAAAGAATATCTCAAGAAATCTACAGTCGTAGGGAAACGCGAGGTTAGTTTTTCTCCAGAGAAATTATTATGAGCAGAAATCCAATTCTTTAAGTCTAAAGTTTAATTATTTAGTTTTTTAAAGTTCTGTCTCTTGGAGGTGTTTCATGGTTGTCGCAACTATAACTCCTAAGAAATTGTTTAAGATCCGTTAAATAGAAAACTACCTACCACTTTCCCCTTATTTACTTTCTTTCATTGTTTAGTCCCCCCCCCAGTTGGAATGTACTTTATATTCCTTGGTTTTGGATATCTGTACGTCATAATCGGTACACTCGCTCCAAACTGGCATGATTATATTAGTACTGTCCGACTAAACGTTTAAAAAAGAAAACTTTGATACAATTTATATATACGAGATTAATTTTTTCCTTTAACACCTGGAATTGAAAACTGGAAGGGCATTAACCATAGCGTATGACCAATGGGAAGCGTGTATGGGCACATACAGTCCCTGTTGAAAGCACGATCAATTTGGATATATTCTGGCAAGTCACGGAGGGTGAGACAGGCTCCTTAATCAACGGGCACGCATGGCTTACAAAGTCCACCTTCATCCAAGAGTGTATGTCGGGAATTATTATAATTATTGATTATTACTAAATTTATTTGAAAGAATTAAAAAAAAAAAAAAATGTCTTTTGGTCGATTTAAATTCATATTCCTGGTTCATAATGATATGGCAACATATATGTATGGCATTTCCACAAGGTTCCTCTGTAGGAGTTAAACTATACTTTTGAATATTATAAATAGAGTAGTAAAAATATCTCTATGAATATTTTAAACAGATAGCACCTATCACATTTCCAAAAATATTATGTCCTTATGGAAATCTTTTTACTAAAAAAATCAAAAATTTTCGCATTTCGATATTATACGATCAGTTTGTTGTGCTAATGGAAAAAAGGGTAACAGGAATTGTTGCCCTGTCCGTAAAATTATAACTAAATAATATGCAGTGGGGACCACATGATTTCCTTGAACATTAAATAAACAGAAATAAATAAAACATTTTATATTATTTCTTATGAAACTGAAATGAGATATATCCTTTTCAAGAGCATCGTATAGGAAAATGTTATAGAGCATAATATATAGATCGTTTTATGTTAAACAAAAAGATTCTATACAAATATTTGTATCTCTAATATATACAGAGGAATTTGAAATATGTTTCCACCCTCCTATCACTCCACCCCCCCCCCAATCACTCTTAGTCGATTTTGACCAAAAGAGGAGGTGCACAAATAAATGCTAAATAAGAAATTTCAATATTCTAAGGGTAGACATTATTGAGTTAAAACGTGAAAAGTACATACGTACAGAAACTAGTCAAAATGAGTGCAGGAACAGAAAATATTAGCAATTGCAAATACCTCCTTTACTTCATAAAAGGAATTAAAAACATATAAAGCGAGAATTCGTTACCACATGCACCTGTTCTTATGAGAGTCGATCTTTAATTATTCATGTTTAATTTGATGGAGCACAAGAATTTTTGTTTAAACAAGATTATTGGTTAGTGGGATAACTAGATTAGTGAAAATATTTTGTCATACTAAAACAACAAGAGGAAAATCACAAAGGCCGCGTGCTGTTGAGGAAAACCAAGCAGGAAAGAATAAACCAGTAATAAAGAACAAAAACATGAAGTAGCACTTAAAAAAAAATGAAAAAGAAAAAGGAAAATATGAATGAGGTCAATAAGCTGGTATATACAAAGGACCTTTTAATAAACGACCCAAAATACCAACTCAATAAAGTCTCTTTTAAGCTCGTGTCGTATTGATTTATATCTTAAAGGATATCTTATAATACTTCATTAATCTACGAGATTAATTACTTGCTATTATTTTTATCACCAGTAGCAGGCGATCCTCATTAACAACGCCAATATTGTTTGTTTTAACCTTCCAATTTTACAGTGAACTTTTTAAAACTCAGAAATACTATAAACAATTGGTCAGGTATTTAATTTAATTAAATTTGGAGATTAGATGAATTGTCTAACATTACAAACTTCAAGTCGTAGGTATCGTTTTCGGAATATTCATTTCATATATTTAAAACTTCGACACAGAGGGCCAGCGTAAAAACAAGCAGATTTTCCACTTGCCGTATCTCCACACGCTCATGAACTAACTTCACCACATACCTCTCCTGTAATAAGACATACATGGTTAAAATATAATCCGGGAATGAGATGTTGCTAAAAGTTTCAAACTCTTACCAAATTTCCCCTGTGGGGGACAACTATGAAGGTTCTACTCATGAAGCTAGATTTGGATTTGTTTTTGCAATCGACGAACCAATCCTACCATTGGTGGAAGACGGAAATGAGTCCCTTCATATTTATTGGAGTATAAGTTTTAGAATATTTCAACTCCAACTCATACGAACATATATATGTTAGCATTCTAGTGGCCGATATTTGTACCTGGTAATCACCAAAATCGCTCTATAAATGTCCATAGAGGGCAACTTGTAACACTAAAGATCACATTCGTTAGTCTGAAATCGACAAATCGAACAAGAAGTGAGGGTTTACATAAGATATCTCGGTTCTAATGCATTCAATTAAAAAAATTCAGAAAATATAATTTGTATTCCTATTTAATTAAAGAAACAAAGGTTTCAGTTGCACTTCATTTAAAATAATTCCATATGATAATACAATACTATATATTAATAATACCTCCTGAAAAAATACCATAGAACATCCATTTTTGAGGTGCTGGATGGTGAAGGAATTATTATCTCAGGTAAGAAAAAAACGCCTCGTCCCTTCACTGTTATTTATTCGTTACGACAGAGCGCTTTCAGAGCATACGCTCCATCATCAGTGCCCTCTTCACAAAGATGTGACAGGAACCAAGAATTCCCTGTGACTACTAAGGTCACATGCGCTGATGAAAGCGCTCTGTCCTAACGAATAGATAACAGTGAAGGAACGAGGCGTTTTTTTCTTACCTGAAACCATAGAACATAGTATATACTTGTATTCCTATTTAATTAAAGAAACAAAGGTTTCAGTTGCACTTCATTTAAATTAATTTCATATGATAATACAATACTATATATTAAGAATACCTCCTGAAATACCTGAAAAAATGGCATTGAACATAGTATATATACTTTTATGATAATTAAAAAGTCCGTCACGCAGGGGCTGCGTAAACTAAGCAGATTTCCCACGTGAAGTTTTACAATAGAGAAATCTGCCTAGTAATAACCTATTCTCACGAGGACGAATAGTTAGTGAAATGGCCACACTAGCGCTAGTGCGCTCGGCGGAAACTCCCAAACATAGCCAACCACACTCACAATACAAATCCAAATATCTCGGTTAATATTAAAGATACAGAATATATGTATAGAACAATATTTATAGTAAATTTAATTTTCAATAAGATTGGTTCTATACACTTTTTTGATCCGACGTATGGTAACGGAGATATTTCGAATTTTCGAAAATCCCCCCCTCCCACTGGTTCGATTTTAGCCATTAACGAACTTGATCTTCCTTTTTACATAAAACGATTAAATTCCGAGTTTGGTAACGATCAAACAAAAATTGCGACCGCTAGAGCGTTAACAGACAAATATATATATATATATCTATATATATATATATATATATATATATATATATATATATATATATATATATATATATAGATATATATATATAGATATATATATATATAATTTTGAACGGACCTCATTTTCGTCATCTCCTGGGTAGGATCGATGGACATTTGAAGAAATTTTTCGAAACTCGCGTCATGAGTACGACCTCAATAGCTGATTTCCCTTAAGGGAAATCTGCTAAAATGTACTGCTCATTTTTTTGATATGTCTAATAGGTAAATAGATATTTGCTATTCTTCATATTCCCCTCTCTCTGAACTCCCTCACTCCTTTATTCGATTTTATAAAAAGGGGAGGTGCTCAACTGGACGGTACAACAGTCCTAAATATGAAATTTCTACTTTTTAAGGAGACTCGGTTTTAGACTGCGAAATTTGTGAATAAGTCACATCGAAACAATTCAAAATTGGTTCAGAGAAGTTCAAAACGAATAATTCCATTGAAATCTAAAAACCCAAAATTTTCGTGGCAACAATTAATTCTTTACATTGTACTATACAAGGATGTAGACAGTCTTATTAGTTCATCTTCTCCTAAATGTCATTCCCTCCCCCCCCCCCTTCAAAGTGTATTTCGATGAAAATCTGAGTTGAACAAATATATACTGTTATCATTTGAAGCCTGGATACCAAATATTGTTCTCATTGAACTTTTACGCTTTGAGATAAATGCAAATACGTGACGCACGTCACTGTGACTATTTAACGAAGCCCCTGCGTGGCAGACATTTATTTTTTTATTATTTTTTTTATTAGTATTTGTTTCGATTTTCAATCTTTATAAAATAAATTGTGAATGCTTGTAACAAATGTTATGGAGCGAATTTGGAGATTATAAAAAATAAAAAAAAAAAGATCATATTTATTACTGTTGAAATATCTATTTATTGCAACAAAAATAAATATGAAACTGCAACATTTTCTTATTTTTTAGTTACACCACGTAGTCTATGAAATCAGATGGAGCTAAAACGGATTATTCAATCTGAAAAACCGAAATTTTTATCGATTACAACATTTCTTTTAACTAGTACAAAGAATTAGAAAAGAAGTTATATAGGTCAAATAATTCTTGATTTGAGTTGGAAGTTTTAATAGCATTAAAGATTACTCTACTAATTATAAGTCTGCACATGATATGCATGTCAGCCTCCTGAAATAATTGTAATTACCTTAATTTAATTCAACTGAACACTCTCAACATGGATGGCACTCAGGCTACATATCTCTTGTTGGCAGAAGCACTATGGATAATGATTTATGAACGTAAAATGGAAATGCACGCTAAGTTTCATGACATTCTATCATTCTGTATATGGTTGTCTCATGAATTAAAGAGTGTTGTCGACGTACTGACACAAATATTGAACTTTACTTGAATGCATAATATACTCAATAATTATTTATTTGATTTTATAACAAAATTCAGTAGAAAGTTTATTTATAGAAGCCATCTCTTTTTAATTAATGTTTTACTGTTCTAAAAATTGACTGACCAAAAATCAAAATTATTAACGTTGCCACCATGTGACAAATGTCTGTATCTAAATAAAAGCGTGGTTTGAGAGAGAACTTCGTTATCCATATCCTTGGAAAGTCGTTTTATACTCTTAAAAAAAGAAATCAAAAAAGATTATCTCCTCCAAATTCGCTCCATAACATTTGTCCCAGCATTCACAATTTATTTTATAAATAATCAAAATCGGAACAAATGCACAAAAAAAATAAAAGTCCGTCATGTAGGGGGTGCGTTAACTAAGCACAGTGCCGTGCGCCACGTATTTATTTATATTATTTATTGCATTTATCTCTAAACCTAAAATTTCAAAGAGCAATATTTGGTATTCAGGGTTCAAATGGCGTGTTTCATAATATAACAGCTTATTGTTAATATGACGAGTAGGATGGGGGGTTTACTGAAGGACGAAACCTAAACATTGCAAATATCTAGGTTAATAATCAAAATAATGAAACAATGTACATAACAACATTTATAGAACATTGCATTTTCAGTTGAGATTGTTTATATACAATTTTTCGATCCGACGTATAACAACGGAGATATTTCGAATTTTCAAAATTCTCCCCCTTTAAACCCTCTTCCACTTTTCCGATTTTAGTCGTTAACGACCCTGTTCCTTATTTTTTCATAAATCGAGTTTCATCAAATATCAAGTTTGGTAACGATCAGTCGAAAATTGAGACCGCTAGAGCGTTAATAGACACACACACACACACACACACATATATATATATATATAAACAATATCTGATAAAGATCAGCTGATTGCCAGGAATCCCACCACCTTAATAGATTCAAATACATTAAGTAGGCAATAATAGTAGTCTAAGAAGCCAGGAGGAAGGTATGAATCCCTGTTGAAACAACAATATTTCATCCAATATTAAAAAAAAAATGGATTACAATTTATGTTCATTTTCTGCGAACAGCGTCCATTTCAGGTATAAATGTAAGCAATGTAGTACGATTTTTTACGTTAATACAAATATTAAATTTTGCTCTACATTGGGCATTTATACACAGGTTTCCTCCATTTTCTGGACAGAGGTGCTACTAGGGATTTAATTAAGTCAGTTTGTCTTTAAATAAATACCTTCTCAAAACTCTTGGACTCCTCCAAGAAAATGAAGTTTTGGAACTAAAGTGTTGATATACAATTATAATGATTTCCTTCAGGATAATTACACTCTATCAACCAGGCAGGCGCAATAAATAAGCTATAAATCAAAAGCTATTAGTTAAAAGTGCAAATAAATTGCTCCTCACTGAGCTTGGTAACAGATAAAGGATTTATTCTAACGATGTGATGAGTATACTTAAACCCATTTTAGATTTTCTGTCAACCTTTCACTCTTACCTGCCAACATCAATCAGGTGTTCTCCTGCGTTGCTGGACGATATAGGAACCAAGTACTATGCAAAAGTAAAGTTTCAGAGAGCAAACTCCATCATCCTCATAGTGGGAGTCGCCCGGCTCCTTTGCTTCAGACTGCACACTCTAACCAGGCACTGATGATGGATCTTGCTCTCTGAAAGTAGACTTTGCATAGTATATACTAATTGAATACAAGGTCTTTTATTGATCCTAATTAAACAAAAGTTCCGTCACATTTTGAATTAACTTGGAAGCGGCATTTAAACAATGATAATTTTATTGCCCATTTAACCTGTCTTTATTGATATCTCTGGGAATGATATTTTGCCTTCCCTTTCCTGATCTTATAAGAGATAAGTGTGTAAATTTAACTTCCGAAAATTAACCTGAAACGTGAAAATTAGATTTGTATAATTTGAATGATATGTGAGATAAGGTGCAATGACCAGAAAACCCATATATATTCATGAAATTCAAAAGGGCTATTTGCAAAGTTACCGTCTATCTTCTAACCCCTTGTAACTTTAAAAGCAATTCTAATAAAGTAATAATTTACCTTCGAAATACGAGTTTCCAGAGTTCGCTAGAATTATGTATAAGAAGCAAAAGCAGGCCTGGCTTCATGAATCTGAAATGTGACCTTCATCATTAACTCATTGTGAAATAGGAGCTTTAACAAATTATTAGTGCGACTCCGATTTCTTCCCAAAGAAAGAATTTTGCTTACGAGGTTGATCTGGTGAGAACAACACGCATTGGTAAGACCTCTATATAAGTAAAAATGACATGTAACACAAACAGGCCCACACAAATACATTTTATATGTCTTAACTCTATGGTAATAGAGCTAACTTATGGTAATGACCACATGCAATAGGAATTTATTTAGAAACGAACGCCCTAAACAATTGGTCCTAAACTGTCTAGATAATAGAGGTAGTCTGTAGTTAACCGAACCGTTTAGCCGAAATCTAATGCATAAGACAAAAATGTAAGTGTGAATATAACAAAATATTTGGAATGACGTCTTCAAAACTATCAGAATAAATTCAACCGAACTCTAATTAAAAAAATATATACAGAATACACTAACACTTGAGAAAATATGCAATTTTACTAACTAAATTTAATTAACTTGGTTTCAAAAGAATTTATTCCATTGGACTACAGAATTTGTTCATTTAACAGTAAGCCAACAAGTGTCACGTAGGAGAAAATAGAATATCTTGAAATTTTTAATATTATTTACGTCTAATGAGTTTAATAATTTCCATCCAAGATAACCTAGCTAAGCTTAAGTGTTAATATCAGTAATAACTATTCTCATTCTATCGTCACATCGTTAAAAGTTTTAAAGAAAAAGTTAAGATATTAGTTTTATAATAATACTCTTCTCCATTCGAGTTTCAAATGAACTTATGAAGTTTCGCCTTCTATTGCTATAGTTTTGAACTTTATCCATTATATTTCTAGCTTCATCTCTCCATTCCCTTTGGTTAAAAGAAAAAGAAAAATAATAACAATAATTCTAACGACAAATTTTAAAAAGGCCGTCACGTCACGGAAGTGTCGGGGAAACTAAAACAATTTTCCCCTTGCAATATACAATAAACAGATAGCCATAATACATTTTCAAAGACTAAACGCAGGACTAAAAGAATTTCGGTCACTGCAACTCCACAGAGTGTACCCAATAGCTATGACATTGGGCCTTCTTTTCCCTGTTAACCGCTAGTGAAAAGCTAATTGAAATGTATTGTAGTAATTAAGCAGGGCATCAGACATTTCGTGAAATCTTGCCTTACGGAAAAAATCAAGCGAATATACTAAAATCTGAAAAAGAAAATAACAGCAAGCAAGTTGTATATTACAAGAAGTTCTAGGACAATGGCGTCTTGAGACAATCGAATAGTTGATTGAGCTGAAAGTGTAGATAATTGGGTTGACTAAAAAGGCCCATCACGCAGGGACTGCGTAAACTAAGCATATTTCCTCATGTTCTGGTATAACGCAACTTGTAATTTCATCTCACCACATACTATCAATTTCTATGAAGAAACCTTCTATGGTTACTGGAGCCTAAAAACTAGGAAGCACGAATAACTCACTTCATACTTGAATTACGAAAACATGAATTGAACTAATATTGTAGATCATCAATAGTTTAACAAGTTTGATTCTGTAACACTTTATGATCCCACTCATAACATTTGCGTCAAATGCTTATATATCGTAAAGATAAAACAAAAATTCCAAACGCTAGTGCGGTAACAGACACGAGTATATATATATATATATATAAAATTTGAAGAGGGCACATTTTCGTCATCTACTAGTTAGGATGGATGGACATCGAGGAAATATTTCGAAAATCGCGTCATAAGTACTCCTCAATAGCGTTCGCCATGCTGACAACTCGTAAACTAAACAGATTTCTCACACGAACGAAAAAAAAAAAAGGTGACACGTGATGTCATCTGTACATTATAGTCTCTATTTCCCACATTTATGCGTTCTATATAAACGCGGCTAGTCATTAGGTGTTTAGGCATATAAAAAAGGTATATATTAGGTTAAAATTGTAGAGTAGGAGTGGGGATTTACTGTAAGCCGAAAACTAAAAAATAGATAATAATAAGTCCGGTATTAGAAAATTACAGAAATTACAAATAACGTCTACTAGCTGAAAATTGAGTAGAACAAGAATTGTTGGAAATTACGTTATTAGCAATGTTGGTTAGTAATATTTAACGGTGGGACGCATAATATCGGAGATATATGAGATTTTGAATTTTGCCCCTTTTTTACATTCCAACGCCTTCTTTCCAATGCCGATTTCGACCAATAACGAAATTCATCTTAAGCTTTGCATGAACCGTTTAAATGTTGTGTTTGGCAGTGATGAAATACGATTTGCGACCTCTAGAGCGTTAACAATGGATTAGTAAATGTACAAATTTCAATGCTGTTAGGAATTTTATTTCCAAAATTACCTTTTGAGAATAATCTCGACAGTTGAATTCCATGAAGAGAAATTCGCTAAAGATACACTGATTAGTTCAATTTGTAGGACAATACCCCGAATATTCAGCCATGAACTTCAATGGAGGCTCGTAAATGCCCGCAATCATAGTGATCCAGAATTATTATCAATCGGAATCACAAAGTTTTGAAGAAGTGAGCTATTACCTAATTGCCCTTGCCATTATTCAAGGGATTTCTTCTATTTTTGTGAATGGGAACAATTTATTATGTTTTAGAAAATACAACGAAGGTTTCATAGCTCAATCAGCTGTACTTAATAATCCTACGAAAACTTCCTCATGGCCTCATGAATTTTGACTGAATTTTTTAGCGCCTTTCTTACTCGTTGTTGAAAGTGAGTCGCAATTACTCATCCAAGTGATTATTAGCAATATACTTTGACCTCAATCTTCCAAACCTTCGTTTATTCGCCCAATATTATAATCAAAGCCATTAAAGTCATATTAATACAGTACGCAGCACTGTGAAGTCACAAATTGAAGATACTGTTATGAACTGTTATTGTAGCTCTGAAAGAATTTACAATTATTATTGTGCAATTGTATTGATTAGTATTTTCTTTATTTAATATCCTAATTTCTACTATACTCCAAACATTCCTATAGCTACTTTATTTTTATAAATAGAATGTAGGGAGTGCACCGGTAAATAATGTTCCTTTTTAAGGGAAATCAGCAATTGAGTTTTTTCAAACGCCCATTGATTCTACCTAGGAGATGATAAAAAAACGTCCGGCACGCAGGGGCTGCCTTAACTAAGCAGATTTCCCACGTGCGCCACGTATTGTCATTTATTTCAAAACTTAAAAGTTCAATGAGAACAATATTTGGCATTTAAGCTTCAAATAAAGTGCTTCATGACATAATAGAATATTGTTAATATGAGATGAGTAGGAGTGGGGGTTTACTGAAGACCGAAAATTAAAAAATGGAAATATCTCAGTTAATAATCAAGATAGTGAAAAAACGTACTTTACAACATTTATAGAACATTACATTTGCAATAAGATTGTTTCTATACAATGTTTCAATCCGACGCATAATAACGGAGATATTAAAAATTTTCAAAATTCTCTCTCTCTAAACTCCCCTCCCCTTGGTCCAATTTCAGCCGTTAACGAACTTGATCTTTCTTTTTATATAAAACGATTATATATCAAGTTTGGTAACGATAAGACAAAAATTAGCGGTAACAGACAAATATATATATCCTATCCAGTCCTAAGTTCAATAATCATGTGTAATAGTGTTTAGGTATCTTTAGTCTTACCCTGAAGAAGAGAAAATAAAGATTCTCAAAATATCGGCATAAACTAAGATTTTTTCACCAACATTGACCAAAATTCCAAAAAGAGTAACAACACCATATATATACAGTTTTGAACGGACCTCTCCTGGGTAGGATCGATGGACATTTGACGAAAAATTTTGAAAATTGCGTCATGAGTACGACCTCAATAGCTGATTTCCCTTAATGGAAATGTGCTAAAATGGGGCACGTTCAAACTACTACATATTTGACTGAAACCACTCTAGCGGTCGCAATTTTTGTCTAATCTTTACCAAACTCGATATATACGCTTTTTTATATTAAACTAATGAGTTCGTTAATGGCTAAAATTAAAATAGGGGAATGGGGAAGTTAGAGGGGGAGATTTAAAAATTCAAACCATCTTCGCTATTATACGTCGGATTGAAAAATTGTATTAAAGCAATCTTATATCGCCTTTAATTGCGTATACATGATGCTACATAATGATTTTCTCTATCATGAACATTAACCTAGATATTTGTGCTTATCAGATTTCAGCATTCAGTAAACCCCCTCCTACTCATATTAGCCATAAGCTGTTATTTCATGAACCACTTTATTGGAAGCTAAAATAGCAAATATTGACATCATTGAACGTTTACTGTGTTACTGGCCCATGCAAATGGGGTCGTCATTTAAAAGTTTACTTTCATAAATATAAAATGTTTTTAGCAGATTTCCCACCAGGGAAATCAGCTATTGAGGTTTGACTCATGACGCGATTTTCAAAAAATCTCTTCATGAGTACGACCTCAATAGCTGATATATATATATATATTATATATATATATATATATATATATATATATATATATGTCTGTTACCACTCTAGCGGTCGCAATTTTTGTTTGACCGTTACCAAATTCGATATTTAAACATTTTATGCAAAAAGACAGATCAAGTTCGTTATGGCTAAAATCGGACCAGTGGGAGGGGTGTTTAGAGGGGGGATTTTCGAAAATTCTTATGTTATATAAATATTGTTATATACATTTATTCTCTATCCTGAATATTAACGGTCGAGCTGTGGTCGCTTCTGTTAGTTTCCGCCAAAGACTAGTTCGGCCGTTCCGTAACTCATATGGACATTTCGCTATTGTATAACTTTACGTGGGAAATCTGCTTAGTTTACGCAGCTCCTGCATGACGGACTTTTAGACTCACAAATATATATATATATATATATATATATATATATATATATATATATATATATATATCAAATATATATATATTTGTCCGTTACCACTCCAGAGGTCACAATTTTTGTCATATCGTTACCAAACTTGATATATAATCGTTTTATATAATAAGAAAGATCAAGTTCGTCAACGGCTGAAATCGGACCAGGAGGAGAGGAAGATTATGAGGGGGAGAATTTCGTAAATTCTTAATATCTCCGTTATTATGCGTCGGATCGAAAAATTTTATAGAATCGGTTTCATTGCAAATGCAATTTTCTATAAATGTTGTTGTGTACATTTTTTCACTATCTGGATTATTAACTGAGATATTTGCATTTTTTAGTTTTTGGTCTTCAGTAAAGCCCCACTCCTACTCATCTCATATTAACAATATTCTATTATGTTATGAAGTACTTTATTTGAAGCTTAAATACCAAATATTGTTCTCATTAAACTTTTATATTTTGAGATAAATGCACGTGGGAAATCTGCTTAGTTACGCAGCCCCTGCGTGACGGACTTTTTTTTTCCACCATACTCCTATAGATATAGCTGTTTTATCCAACACTACGGATCATATTAGCAAAAATATTAAAAGGAATGAAGTGGGAGGGGGAGGTGTTAGAGGGGGAAAATTCGAAAATTCATAATATCTCCGTTATGATGAGTCGTATCGAAAACTTTTATAGGACCAATATTGTTTAACTAATGGTGCAATTGTTGTCCTATACATTTTTTCGTATCTCAACTATTAGGTGAGTTACTCGTGCTTTCTTGTTTTTAGCCTTTGGTATATGCCTATTTCTACTCTTCGGATTTCTATTTAGAAATAGAAAATATATGGTTAGATGAGATCACAGCACTATCCTTCCAGAATGTGGGAAATGTGCTTAGTTTAAGCAGTCCATCGAAACCTTTAATTATTTCCATATGGGAACGTTTTTTTTAAACCGAGCTATTAACTCAAATCCAAGGCTCTTGACTTTCAAGGAAGCTTCTATACTATCAGTCTACAGGCTTATTGAAAAAAATCGTTGAATTCACAATCACAGAATTTATGTATTAATAGAAATGATACAAGTTACTTTGTGAAACATGCTGGTCCAAGATACAAAATGTGGAGATGACCCTTACAAAATTAACGTATTGGCTAGTTGTACTGTTATCTCATTGTTAAATTACAAATTTTTCGACAACGCAATTTTTGTAAAATAAAACATCATTTTTAACACTCAAATGGTTTACTTTAGTCATTTTTTAATTCATACTGAACATTGATTTTATACATTTTATTTTGGGGCTCAGGTTAGCCATGCGAGTTGTTAGCCTTAATCTCACATGGTAAACCAAGGGTGGCGAGTTCCCGCCTGGGCAATAGGAATTATTTAGTGACGGAATCATTAAATAAAATCCTTAGTACCACCACGGCTAGAAAAGATAACCTGTAGATAACCCGCCTCAATTAGCCTCAGTTGCAAAAAGTGGACATTAATAAATAATAATAATAAATGATTTTATACAAGTTTCATGTAAAAAAAAAAAAAAATTAAATTGTTCGACAATATCATCAACGTAGAGTTTCTTTTTAGTGTATTAAAACTCCCACTATCAATATGTATTTAATATTTTGAATTTTTTAGTTATTTAAAACAATATTATTTCAAGAACAAAAAAAATTGAGAGTTTTATTCATCACAAAAAAATTATATACTTCAGAAGAGTGGTTTGAGACTGGGTATTTGCATAAATGTGTTTTGAAATGCAGCATTTGTAAATTACATTCCATATCTGAATGATAATGGAAATATTGAATATTAAACATTCTACAAATAATATTAGTTTAACTAGTAAATGGAAATTTGAAATGTCATTTTGAGCTAGAAATATCAGTCCTAAACGGAGACTGTAATTATATACTCAGTGCTATGTATTTTAGCTTAAAATGCTGAATTTCATTTCCTTTAATGGTGGGTTCAAAGCTAAAAAAAAAAATATATATGTATCCATGTCTAGTCCCATTAAGTTATTAGAGGAATATAAATAATTCATTAATTCAGCATAGTGCATAAATAGGAGTGGGATATTGATTTGCATAATGCACGAACCTAGCACCAATATTTCACTATAGGCACGCCACCTTATGACTTCATTGAATTGAAAAAGCCATTACCAGATGTTTTCTCTATTACATGGGTTTTTACTATGCACCAGAGGGCGGCAGGTCAACTTTAAAAAGTCAAAATTAGAACAGTTTAAAACAATTTGCATAAACAGGTCGCGACACTTCAATCGCCGATGAAATTAACGATAAAAAATAATTAATTATTATTAACAAGAGAGAAACATTTATCGCACGTGATGATTGTGATTCCTCTTATGAAAAATAATTATTTCCATCGTTAACATGAATGAAATGTACAGTTTACATTTTGCATGATGTCCCTACTTTAAGTAGTGAATTGGCCGTTCTCTATAGGGAAATCTGCTACTGAGATTGTACTCATGACACAATTATCAAAAGATTTCTTCAAATGTCCATAAAAAAAAAAAAAAAAAAAAATACACACACACACACACACACACACACACACATATATATATATATATACTTGTCAGTCGTAATTTGTATTTGATTGTTACCAAACTCGGTATTTAAACGTGATACATAAAACTAAAGACCAAATTCGTTAAATCCAATTAATCGGAGAGGGAGGGGGTTAAAGAGGGAATTTGGAAAACTCTAAATGTCTCCGTTATTAAACGTCAATTCAAAACAATTTTATTTCAAATTTAATATCTTACAAATGTTTTTATATACTATTCTTCTCTATCTTGAATATTAACAGACATATATACATTTTTTAGTTTTCAGCTTTCAGTAAACCCCCACTCCTAATCATGAGATATTGTCAATATGCGGTTTTATGAAAAACACTTTATTCAAAGCTTTAACACCAAATATTTGTGATGTATGTAAACATCCTCCCTGTGAAGCCGTCTTCATTTAAGATTTTAGGTTCCAATTCAAAATTTCCTATTTTTTCTTTACTCGATATTACATTTCATAAACTTTTCATTCAACACTAAAGTTCATTGTCTTTAATGACCTAAATCTGACCAGAACTAGGGTGTGGGGAAGGGATAGAGCTGGGAGGGAACTCATGTTAAACCATGAATAAAATATGGTGAGAAAAAAATAAATATTTCGTTATACCAGCAAGTAGGAAATCTGTTTAGTTTACGCAGCCCATGCGTGACAACCAATAAATGACACTTTGAAATTGTAAATAATTTAATTATTGAATGTTTGAACAAGCTGTACTACAAATTAGTGGCCTAGAGAGAGCCGATTTCATTCCCACCATTCAAATAATTTACCCACAACATTAATAAATCTTTAATACGTCTTTTTTTTCGTTATTATTTGCTTTTGAGGACATAAAAGTTTTAGTGCCCATTATGTTCGTCCACAGTTCAGTAGAATGTCCATAGCGCAGGGGTATATCTCAACTCACCATCTAATTTTCCCGGGTAAACCGAAATTGAAATGTAAGCTAGACGGGAACAATTTATAAATTCATTTACTCATAGCAAAAATCGGATAAGTAAGTGGGGTTTGCTGAAGGTAAAAAAAAATTCCAATCATTCGAATAATATTAGAATTAGAGAAAAAAATAGTTAACATCCAAATTTATGGAAAATTAAGACTAGTATACCACTTTTATTTTTTTATCCAATTCATAATAACAGAGATATTTCGAATTTTAGATTTGCCCTCTTTAGACCCTCCTCCTTTTCCAGCGATAAATCAACTTGATCTTTTATTTAGCATAAAACTTTTTAATGTCGATATTGGGAATGGTTCAAAACCCCGTGAGTACACTCAGTAGACTTAAGGGGAAATCTACAAAAAGCTGCTTGTCTGGAAGATTCATCTCAGCCTTATATCATCCCTAAGGGGTGAGGGGGCACATTTTTCTGCCATTTATCCGAGCAAAATTGAAGGAAGGCAAAAAGAAAAGTTAGTCAATTTCGGCAAAGTGCTAATCCGTTTAAGCAAAGTGGATTGATTGGCAGACTTCCAGTGGGCAACGAAAGAAATAAATAAGAAGCTCTAATTCGACAGGGGAGAGATTGGGCTAGGAATTTCGGACATTGCATTCGTGAAAAATGTATAAGCGGAAAGAAGCTGGTAGGTTCGGCCGGGGTCTGATAGTGATCAATAAATGATGGCGAACAGCAACGGATTGTCCGAATTAGCCTCAATCAGAGCTCCGAAATGTTAATGATTTTGTCGACGGGGACGGACGTGAGCTCCCAGGCCCTTTGATAAATGAGGCTTAAGCCGATTCCTCCGCCATTTCCCGCTCAGATCAGATTAATCAGCTGTCTAGGCAGAACACTTGAATCTCATAATGCTCAAATGTGGTCGCTTATCAATTGCAGGCACGGTATCAAACGGAGAAAAGTCAGTCACGCAGGGGCTTCCCAGGTTAAGCAGATTTTCCAAACTACTGGCATGAAACGCTTGTAATGGCATATATATTATATATTTCTAAGAAAATATCCGAAGACTGGAATAGGGGGTTTACTGAAAGCTGAAAACAAGAAATAACAAATAACTAAAATAATATTTGAGTTAATAAAAGTCTGTCACTGCGTATACTAAGCAAATTTCTCACGTAATGTTATACAATAGAAAAATCTCCATACGAGTGCCGAACAGTTACGGAAACGGCCGAACTAGCTTTCGGCGGGAACGAATAGAAGCGACAATAGCTCGTCCGTTACACTTCATAAAAAGGCAAGAATCTCGTTTAATATTGAAGATAGGGAATAAATGTATATAACAATATATATAGTAAATTTAATTTGCAAGAAGATTGGTTCTATACAATCCGACGAATAGTAACAGAGATATTTCGAATTTTAGAAAATCCTCCCCTCTAAACTCCCCCTCTCACGGGTCTGATTTCAGCTGTTAACGAACTTGATCTTTCTTTTTATATAAAACGACTAAATATCGTGTTTTGTAACGATCAAACAAAAATTGCGACCGCTAGAGCGATAACAGAAATATATATATACAGTTTTGAACGGACCTCATTTTCGTCTTCTACTAGGTAGGATCGATGGACTTATGAAGAAAATTTTCGAAAATTACGTCATTAGTACAACCTCAATAGCTGATTTCCCTTAAGGAAAATCTGCTAAAACATTTAAGGGTTATAAAAACATGTAAAGACCAACAATTGTACTCATAATAACGGATATATTATGAATTTTCGAATTCCTCCTCTAACCACCCCCCCCCACTGTGTTACTTGTCCGATTTCAGCGTTTAGCTAATATTGTATTTAGTGTTGAATACAGTTCGAGATTAGAAATTAAAATTTTAACAACTTATAGGCATTGACCTCACATAGTAAACGTTCACTGGAAACAATATACGGTATTTAAGCTTACGATAAACTGTTTTATGGTATAAGAGCTTATAGTTGATACAGCATGACTAGGAAAGGGACTTTACTGAATGCTGAAAACTAAAAAGAATGCCAAAATCTCGGTTAATATTCCAGATCTAGAAAAAACGGCATAACAGCAGTGCAGTTGCAGTTGTAATAAGATTAGTTCTATACAATTTTCTGATCGGACGTACATTAACGAAAGATATTCGAATTTTCGAAATTTCCTACGTCCAAATCCCCGAATACCAGGCCAATTTCAGCTGTTAACGAGCTATATCTTTAGTTTTACGATTTTATTATATTGAGTTTAGAACAATAAGAAAAAAATGTAATAGGCATATATATATATATATATATATATATATATATATATATATATATATATATATATATATATATATATATATAATTTTTAACGTACGTTATTTTCATCCTCTCCAAGGTATGGATCAATGGACATTTGACTAAATGTTTCGAAAATCGCGTCATGAGTACAACCTCAATAGCACATTTTCTTTAAAGCAAATCTACTAATAGCATTACTCGTTTTAGAGAGAAAATAAAAAAACGCCTAGCAAGGGCTACCTTAATAAATAAAGTTCCCACAAGCTGAAAATATCCTCAAATAACTTTGTCTGGCATTCTATTCTATTGTGAGAAACCAAAATAAATAGCGTTGGAAATTTTAGCTGACATGAAACATTCATTTATAAATTCTTAAACTGAGAGTGGGAGGTCTACCGAAGGCAGATAACACTAAAATAATGATAAATACTTCAACATTCCAGCAAGAAAACAGTATATATGGCACTACTTTATTACTTATTAACAAGATTCATATGATTTGTTATTTACGGTTTTATGTTTTATCCTTTCTTGTAACCATATTCCAATTTTAGCTGTTACCAAAATCAATAGGGAATGCTTAAATATAAAGTTTGGAGAGCTCGCTACAATTCCGACAAGTAAATCTAGTCGTTCAGCTGGGCCTTCTACAATAGAAGTTTTTCGAAAATTCTATATACCTTATATTTAAGGTACATTTACTCGTTACTTATGGTAATTTCTCAGCCCTATTTAATACTCACTTCCAATATTTAAACTTCATTCATTGAACAGCCTGCTCGCATAACTTTCTTTACTGTAGCCATAATGTATTTTCTTAAAATCAAAACGGAATTTCAACGCCACACACACACACACAATAAGATTTTATTCCACATATTAGAATAACTCGGACTTCTAACAACAATGTACGTCAAGAATATGGTCCAAGAAGATTTAAATTATCCCCAATTTCTGAAAAATTTTAACACTCGCCGAACTCATTTTATATTGAATAGTTCTATTTTGTGTTAGTAATTAACTTTAGAAAATTATTTTTATATGATTATGTTCTATGTACTCTGTAAAATTTATATCAATCACTTGGTCAGAATTTGTTTTTAATTATGACATAAACGTCGTTACCTATTCATGTTCAATTTCTTTTGACATTTTAGGTCAGCTAGGAAGTGTGGACTTTAATAAATAGAGATAAGGAAACATTAATATTATATTTATCTGATTAATGGCAAACTGCAAAGTCAGTAATGGTGGCTGGTTTAGTTAGTGTTAAAGTGTGTCCAGGTCTGTGAGGTGGTTGTAAAACCCTCTCCTTGATCCATGGCAAGGGACTTTGGGAGTCGAACTTTCCTAAAGACCATTTTGAAACAGTTATATACTACACTGAGGGGTATATTCATCCCTTTATATATATTCAGTGTGTGTGTGTGTCTAATCTGTACCTGCTGTAATTTTTGTATATTTTAACAAAATTGGTATGTAACAGTTTCATGTAATATGAAAGACCAAGTTCGATAATGACTGAAATCGATTAGGTTTGAGAAAAGGGTGTAAAATGTTTGATCATGAATATCTGTGTTATTTTGATACTCGTAACGACGTGTAATAGAACACATCTTTAGCAGATTTCCCTTACGGGAAATCAACAATCGAGGTTGTACGCGATTTTCGAACAATTTCTTGAAATATCCATCGAAAATATACCTAGTAGATGATGAAAATGAGGTCCATTGAAAATTACATATATGTATATATATATATATATATATATATATATATATATATATATATATATACATTTATATACATTTGTCTGTTACTCTAGCGGTCGTAATGTTTGTTTGATTGTTAGCAAACTCTATATTTAAACGTGTTATGTAAAACTAAAGAGCAAGTTCGTTAACAGCTGATATTGTGCGGGGTCTAGAGGGGAATTTCGATGATTCAACGTTATATCGAAGAATTGTTTAGAATCAATATTATTACAAATGTAATGTTGTATAAATGCAAGTTTTGTCTATCTTAGGCCGTAATAACCTAGTAGTTGATCGCCCATAAACCCGTAACCTAACCTTGTCTATCTTCAATATTAACAGAGATATTGGTATTTCTTAGATTTCAGCCTCCAGTAAACCCCCACTTTCAGTCATCCCACGTTAAGAATAAGCTAATTTTTCATGTACCGTATTATTTCAAACTGAAGTACCCAATATTGTGTTAAAATATCGTGTATAGATGAGATATATGTAAATACGGTCTGATGACATTAATATATTATATTCAGATATATTTCAGTAATTTTTTTTTCCGATCTACAATATTTCCCTCTATCTATACAGCTCCGAGAGGTTGACTGACCGGTTTGGCTATCTCCATAACGTTTATTGAAACAATCTTATTGCAAATGTAATGTTCAATAAATGTTGTTATGTAGGTTTGTTCGCTATCTTGATTATTAACCGAGATATTTGCATTTTTTAATTTTGGCCTTCAGTAACCACCAACCCCCCCCCCACTCCTACACATGTCATATTAACAATAGTCTGGTATATTAAGGAGCGCTTTATTTGAAGTCTAAATACAAAATATTGTTCTCATTGAACATTGAATTTTTATGTTTTAAGATAAATGAAAATACGTGACGCATGTGGGGAAATCTGCATAATTATTGCAGCCCTATGTGACGGACTTTTGCTGTATATATATATATATATATATACACATATAAACCCCCTTCCAAAAATAAAAATAAAAATGTTTTCCCCCGGCATATTACTTTATTCGTATTTTACTTTACGACTGTCGAACGCAGGTAGGAGAAACAATTCCCATATGATAAGCACGATAAAGAGGAATACGGTATGAGGGGGGTTGGAGATGCCAGTAAGACTACAGAAAGGGGCGGTGCATCTGAGGGTAGATTGAATAAAACAGGCAGCACGTGTGTGATCTCCCCCAGGGCAAGAACAGCACGCACTACCATCGTCTGCGGCTCAGGATAGCACCCAATAAATAGCACAACTAACGTAGTCACGAACGGAAACGAATAGTTAACAGGATACGTTCCGTGTTATTTCTCCTATTCCGCTTAGTTCGAGGGCTATAAACACGGAAAGGGCCGTACGAAATTGATTATGTGAAAATTGTTGCAGTTTGAATTAGTTTCTCAAGATAAAGGTCTCAGAGTGATATAGAAAATTATATATGACAAGTCCGTAATTTTAAATTAAGAAATTGATTTCAGGACATAACCATCTTCCTTTATGACTTACGCTCAACGTACTCTTGGCAATATAAAACACAGAACAAGCTCACGTAGGAAAAATCACAATTTTCCTATAACTTCATACATAGCTGTTGCCTTAAGGTTCCAGTCATTCGTGAAATTATTATTCTAACACAATATAATTAGATGAAAGAATGTTTTAATAAGATGAAACAGACCCCTGAAACCCTTCTGCAAATAGAAAATTTGAAAGCAACAGAGCGCTTTCAGTAAAACCGCTCATTTTCTGTGCCATTTCAACACACAAACAATTTATAATAAAATTATGCACTATTATTATATATGATACATAATTTAGAGTACAAGATAGCAGTCTTGCTTTGTTTTAGCAAGTCTAGTTTAGATAGATTAGTTTAGATAGCAAGTCTTTATCTATGTTAAAAAATAATCAAATAAAATGAATCCTTGTTATTCTGGAACCAATATTTTTATGTTCTTCATATTTTCATGGGAAGGGTCATCAATAAAAACATTTTTTCCGCGCTCACATTATTCATACTGTCGTACATGTTTCGTGGCACAAATACCTCCTCTTTAGCCATAGTCAGCTGACTTAACCTACATCGGAAATCTCAGTATCAACGATTCCCTAGTGAGGAAGGGATAGTCGCAACGAATGTAAGAGGGATCGAGAACTTCAGAAATGTAAGTAGCAATTTGTAATTAAATTTAATAAATACGTCATGTAATTAGGCACTTATTAATGCAGTATCTAGCAAAGGATTATCATTAGGTTTTATTGAATTAATGCTAATATTTTTTGAAAATGGATAGCCCTTGAAGAGGTGGTATTTGGGCCATTAAACATGTAAGGGCAATATGAATAAACTTTTGGCAGAAAAAATGTTTCTTAGTGACCCTTTCTATGAATCTATGAAGAACAAATAAAAATATTGGGTTCAGGATAAGAAGGATTCATTTTATTATACGGAAACATGTCATTTGGTTAATTTTTAACAAACCTTTATAGATTAAGACATTGCTATCTTGTGCTCTTAAGAGTATGAATAAAATTTGCACGGAAAAAATGTTTTTTATTGGCGACCCTTCCCACGAAACTATGGAGAACAAATAAAAAGAATATAAATTAATATGTAGCCGGTTTTTTATAGTTCAGTAAGCATAAAAAATGATTCATAAAATATTTTAATTATACGCAAACGTTTTATTATGATGACGTTTACTTTTTTTAATCGGTAACTGATAAGTATGTGTGTATGTATGAAATTTTGAGTGGACTTCAGTTCCGCCATCTCCTGTATAGGATCGATGACAATTGGAGAAATATTTCAAAAATCACGTCATGAGTACAATCCCAATAAGGACATAAAGGGGAATTTACCAAAAAGATGACCTGGAAGTCAACATATCAAGTTTTTATATGGCTTCAAGGTTGAAATACGAGGGATATGTATTACACTATGGAGTTCATCAAAAGCCCTGGTCTACAATTCAGAATAGTTGGGACATCGGTAGAATGAAAAACATTCAGAACAATCAGCGGGAAATAATAGTCACACAGAAAAATCTGAAATATTGCAATTAATGAATGGATTTGGTGGGATTGAATCTGTCCCGAATAAGCCGGGAGAAGATTTATTGAGTACAGCATGGAGGACGACCTCACAATTTGAATGGCGGAGGTTTGAATTGAGTTTCGAGGCGGAACGAGCGAATGAAACGCGATGAGCGATACTAGGAAACCCACCGCTAAAATACGAAGAACAAAAAGGATGTTTCGGACTTACAAAACAATTCGTTCATGCAAACGTAATCTAGACCATTATGGGCTAAATGAATTACTAAAGCTTAGTAATTACGTTCTGCAAGCTGCTAGCAATTGTATCCCACCAATTCATGTTGGGCTCCTACTAAAGACGAAATATCTCTCTCTCTCTCTCTCTTTCTCCCTCTTTCTCTCTTTCACTCTCTCTCTCTCCCTCTCCCAATCTATCTGCCTTTTCTAACCAGGCTCTCCTCTTGCTCTCTCTGTCGTGTTTATAATTATCGACTTGTTTCATACTCCCCTCTTTTGCCTTTCTCATCATCATGTTGATGTTGATTTTATGCAAATTTATTCATAATGTCACCAGGTTATATGTTCAGAAGGTAGTTTACGCTCTCCTTCCCCGGCATTAAATTAAAGCCTCCCTCTTCTCTTAAATCTTTGTAAGTTACAAAGCCATAGACGCCAAACATGCTTCCCCCTTAAACTGACATTCAAAGCAAAATAATTAAATGCCTCAAAGTTTGGTCTCTTTAAAATTAATAAAATTGGAATAAATTGTTTCACTCACTACTTTAACGGGCGCTAACAATAACAGATCGAAAATATTATATTACTATATTTAAAGCAGGTATGAGCAACCTTTGACATGTTGCGTGCCAAACTTTAGTGTGCAAATACGTTCGGGGGCCGCTTTTAAAAGTAGTGCATTTTAAAGTAGTGTTCATTATTTTTAACGATAGATATCAGACATGAAATTATACGTATTATATTATAGTTATAATATAATTATAAACTTATTAAAATAACAAAATTAAATCAAAAAAAGTCCGTCACGCAGGGGCTGCATAAACTAAGCAGATTTCCCACGTGAAGGTTTACAATAGAGAAATTTCAGGAGAGGCGAGCAATCAAGGAAACGGCCGAACGAGCATTTGGCGGAAAAGTCACTCTCTTCCGTTAGCCGTCGATTTAATAAAAATGCAAATATCTCAGTTAATATTCAAGATAGAGAATAAATGTATACAACAATATTTTTAGTAAATGTAATTTGCAATAAGATTGATTCTGTACAATTTATCGATCCGACGTATAGCAACGACGATATTTCGAAAATCCTCCCCTCTCAACTCTCCCTCCCACTGGTCCGATTTCAGCCGTTAACGAACTTGATCTTTCTTTTTACATAAAACAACAAAATATCGAGTTTGGTAACGATTAAACAAAAATTGCGACCGCTAGAGCGGTTACTGACAAATATATATATACACACACAGTTTTTGAACGGAACTCATTTTCGTCATCTACTATGTAGGATCGATGGACATTTGAAGAAAAATTTCAAAAATTCCGTCATGAGTACTACCTCAATAGCAGATTTCCCTGAAGGGAAATTGTAAAATTTTAAATTTGTTAAATTGTAAAATTTGGAATTGTTACAAACTACGAAAGCTAAACAGCAACACCGAAATCAATGAGATACTTGAGCTTGAATTTGGGAAGTCAGCCTTGTACAATGTTTTGATTTATTAACTTTCGTCATTGAAAAGAACTGTTCGCATTTATAAGTACTGCCAAACAAGTCTCCCATCTTCCTTATTTGGAGTAAGTAGTGCGATTGGAGTAAGTTGTGTGTATTTCTGTTTAATTGGGTTTTTCAAAATGTCTCGCGTGCCGGATCAAACCTTACCGCGGGCCGGTGTTTGCACAGATATGATTTAAAGCATTGGCTTCTGATGTCGCCAGTGTATACACAAAATGGAACAAATTTTTAATCGTGACATTGTCGGGGTGTGGTATATTTTATCTTCGCATTTTGAAGACTTTTAAAAATGTAAGCTGTTACAGGATGGCATGGTTTGATCTAGTAAGAAGCATGTGCTACACATTTATAATTTCTTCTAGTTTTGCAGCATACGATTTGAAAAAAAAAAAATGTGCAATTGGAACAACCAATGTCATTTCGTTTCGTATATGCCTACATGCAGAGTCTAAGGCGTATTTCACAACTACGAAATAATCGTGTTCAGTGACTGTTGTGCAATCTTATTATGTTTTACATATATTACTAAACCCACCCGGAACATGTTATTATGCGGCATAATATGTGAAGTCATTCGATTTTAGCATATCACATAGTAGAGTGCAACTAACCACAGGCTTGAGGTTAGTGCGGAACGTGCTTGCCACATTTACTCATTAATGAACCAGTAATAACATCACCTACAGACAGGTAGGACAATTGTGATATTTTTTAGTCTCAACGTATCCCGAAACTTTCAACCCGGTTTCTTATTGACCACCATAGTAACTACGATATTGACCCTTGATGTTTCAGGAATTTCATAAGATTTATTATAAAGTAGCTTATTATGAATATGTTATGAGTAAAAGTTGGGGTTTATTAAAACACCCTCACGCAGATTTCCCTCGTGAGGTTTTACAATAGATAGATCTACATACTGGTAACACTTTACACTACCGTGAATAAATACAAATGTTAATAAGAAATCTTTCAGTCAATTTTAATAACCTCCCAACGTGAAGCGTCTGAATTGTAAACAAACCGGTCAGCCAACCTCTCACAGCTAAACAGATAGATAGAAATAGTCTTCACCTGAAAGAAAATAATTATTGATTAATTTATAATGAATCAGAAGAATTATCTCAACCACTCAAATTTTAGTAGTCCACAAACTTAAGGCGTGGGTGGTGGGGATCAACAGAACATATTTGCATGTGAAGGTTTCTTGAATATAATTTTCGGTATTTAATCTACGAATAAAGTGATGTATTACGGGTATATAAAAGTCCGCCACGCAGGGGCTGCGTAAACTAAGCAAATTTCCCACGTGAAGTTTTACAATAGAGAAATCTGCTCAATAACAACTGTAGTAGTAAGGGATCTCTAAACCTATTCACGAGGGACGAATAGTTACGGAAACGGCTGCCAGAGCTCTCGGCGGAAAGTCCGGAACGGCCGAGTCCTGCCGACCACATACACAATACAAGTGCAAATATCTCGGGTAATATTTAAGATACAGAATAAATGTATAGAACAGTATTTATAGTAAATTTAATTTGCAATAAGATTGATTCTATACAACTTGATCTTCCTTTTTCCATAAAACGATTCAATTCGGAGTTTGGTTACGATCAAACAAAGATTGTGAACGCTAGAGCGTTAACAGACAAATATATATATATATATATATATATATATATATATATATATATATATATAGATATATATATATAATTTTGGACGGACCTCAGTTTCGTCATCTCCGGGGGCGGATCGAGGGACATTTGGAGAGATTTTTCGCTCCTCGCGTCTTGAGTACGACCTCAATAGGTGATTTCCCCCAAGGGAAATCTGCTAATAGAGTATTCTTTTTGTGACATGAGTAGAAGTGGGGACTTGCTGAGGGCTAAAAAAAATTGAAAAATGCAAATATCTCGATTAATATTCAAGATAGAGAATACATGTATATAACAATATTTATAGTTCATTTAATTTGCAATAAGATTTATTCTATACAATTTTCCGATCCGACGTATAGTAACGGTGATATTTCGAATTTTCAAAAATGTCCCCCTCTAAGCCCACTCCCCCCACTGGTCAAATTTTAGCCGTTAACAGACTTGATCTTAATTTTTGCATAAGATGTTTAAATATCGATTTTGGGAACGATCAAACAATAATTGCGACCGCTATCGCGTTTAAAGACAAATATATAAATAGACGTTCTCTTTTGATTTCTTGGTAGAGACATATTTGTAGGCACTTTACAGCTAAAAGAGTTAATGACTGGCTCTTTTGACTCCGAAAGAGAAGATTTCGCAATTCAGCGGGTGATAAATTGATTTCCGCCTACCTAGTGCATGGATCATGCTGGAGAATGTGCGCAGGGAAATGTTCCAGCAGAGGAATGTTCCAGACGTCAGGGAGTATGCATGAAAGCGGAAAATTGCAATCAGGCACAACGAGGGCCTCTACTAATGACGCCGAATTTAGTATAATTATGTATCAGCACGCTACTTCGTTATAGCCCTCTCTCTATTCACGGGTCGTTACTACAGCCGTCCCTTGAGCGCTCTTCCATAATGAGATCATATAATTATGCTAGGGTAATAGGATACATATGTTTATTAATCGATAGAAATATCCCAACTTATACCAATATTGGATTCTATTCAACGAAATAGACAAGATTTTTAATATCGTCTACTTCCCGCAGCAAAAACTGAGGGGTCATCTAGTGAATCCTTGGATAAATCCGCATAGAAAATCACATTTTCATCATCATCACTCACCGACTTCATTTCAAATAAATTTGTTGGTCACACAAACTGAATAAGCTGCATTTTAAAAAAAAAATAATATAAACCAATTAAGACACTTGGTCTATAACTGTGACAAAACCTAATGCAACTCGCCTTAAGAATGCATGCAACTTGGTCGATATTTCTTTAACCTTTCGTCTTTTTTTTTTTTTTTTGGAACCGAACCAAATTTCAAAATAACTCTCACTTAGAGTGAATGAAAACCCTTGTTCCACGAGCTCACAGAAGTACGTTTTCTGTCATTCTGAGAATAAATTTTACATCGATGATGTTATGATATTTTTTTTTTTGTCCTTGCTTCTCCTACTTATTTGTTTATTATGTGGCGCAGGACCACTAATTTTTTTTATATATCCACAGATTTATTTTAATTTTCTATTATTTCACTACTATATTTTTTTCCTTTGTTTTGATTGCAATTTTTATTCTCTTGGCCATTCTCCGAAAGTTTAGAATATATGGGTTCTAAATTTTGATAGTACTAATTTTCAGCTTTTGATTTAAGGAATTGGAAAATGACTAGGAAATGTTTTACTATGGGGATTTACAATGGTTTTGTTCTTCAAACTTATATTAAGACTTTCTACCCAGGTATGCATCTACAATGTTCCCAAAGTTACCAAAGCTACTAATAACAACACGTTAGCATGATGTATGTATGAAGGGAGGTACCACATGGAAAACATAAATTTGAAAAGCCTTATAGGTTCATTTTAGATTGTTTTAAGTCGTATATTCAACTATGAAACTGCTAAAAATTTCATTAATTTTAATAGCCTCAGATATTTTTAAAGATTTTACAACAATTCTTTCTATCTCATTTTTCCATGCCCTCCCCCCCCCCTCCCAACTACCCAATTACGTGAGTAAGTTTGATTAGAAAACAGTAGTTTCTCCAGTAATGCATTGAATTGAAAAGACTATAACTAGAATTATGAGTTATATAATGGAGGAATTCTAAAAAAAAATAAAAAGGGACTAGCTAAAATATATGCCAAATACCATCCTTATAATTTGAGATTAATAACCAAGCATGTCAAATCTAGAGAACCCTTGCCGATTGTAATAATTCCATAATGAACGCGGTTAATTTAAAAAATGAAATCATAATATTCAGATTTGTTTTTTGTCCATGAGAGGAAGTCCTGAGAAGATCGGTCGATTAGGGACGCAGTATCATATTTCAGAATTAAAAAGTAAGTCACCTTCCTGCAGTGTGAAACACTATACCGGAAGAATCCTTTTTAAGTTAATATCCTTCCGAGATATTATTTTTTCTTTAAAGAAGCTCACTCACGGCTTCTTCTGCTTGTAAACTAACTCCACCTGGTCGATAACCAAGCAAGGGATTTCCATGTCTATCTACACGAAACAAAGATGATCAGGCTAAACAGGAGTCCAGTATAGCATTGGAATCAAAATTCACAGAAAGATCAAATTAATTAATTAATATTAAATCATATATCATGGTAAATTATTTTTTTTTCAAATTGCAAGGAGTAATATTATAAACTAATATGACAACATCAAATAAGATTGAAGAGTTCTTTTAGCAGATTTTCCATAAGGGAAATAAGCTATTGAATTTATATTCATGATGTCATTTTTGAAAAAAGTCCGTCACTCAGGGGCTGCGTAATACAGAAATCTGCCCAATAACAAGTGTAATAGTACGGGATCTCTAAACTTATTAACGAGGGACGAACAGTTACGAAAACGGCCGCCAGAGCTCTCTTCGGAAAGTACCGAACAGCCGACTCCTGGCGACCACACACAGAATACAAATGCAAATATCTTGCTTAATATTCAAGATACAGAATAAATGTATAGAACAATATTTATAGTAAATTTAATTTGCAATAAGATTGATTCTATACTATTTTTCGATCCGACGCATAATAACGGAGATATTTCTAATTTCCAAAAATCCCCCTCCCAATGGTCCGATTTCAGCCATTAACGAACTTGATCTTCCTTTTTACACAAAACGATTAAATTCCGAGTTTGGTAACGATAAAAAAAAAATTGCGACCGCTAGAGCGTTAACAGACAAATATATACGGGATATTTATATATACAAATAAAATCTTATTAGGAGATAAGTACGAGGTCCATTTAAATTTATGTTTATGTCTAACATTATCGTGAAAATTGAGGGAAGCCTGGAATTGTAGAATCGAAAATATCGCTGTCATTATGAATCTGATCAAAGCATTTTTATACTAGCAATCATCATGATAAAATAATTGTCTACATACTTGTCTAAGTTAAATATTATCGTGATTACTTATACTTTTGCGAATTCACTTACTTGTAAAAAGTAAAACAAGTATTGTCATCTCATAAATTTTCGAGTTATGCTTTCGAACCCTCCTTGTCCCCATTTTTCGTGGAGAAATCTCTGCAAATATTGCATAACTAAAAACTGTGGCATTAGAACGTTGAAATTTCATATTTGAAACTAGTTTATCATCCAGTTGTGCACCTACTGTTTTGATCAATATAAACTAAAAGGGGATGTGAGAACCAAAAATACAAAATAGCAAATAATTCCCAACGCACTAGAAATACAAAAAAATCTATGTAACATTTTTTGTTTATCATAAAAAGTTCTATAAATTATGTTTTATGACATTTTTTGACCCCATGCTCTGAAACGAAAATATCGTATATCACTTTCAAATTAATAAGCACAACAATGTTTTATAAATGCAAATGAACATTCGTAGATATATTTCACCCGTATTTAAGACAATATTTTCTAACATGTCGCAGCGAATATAAAATCACAAGTATATTGTGCTAAAATATTTGAATTTAATAGTTTTTTGAGGTATTGAGAACTTAAGACAGGCATATTATCACTGTTACGCGATTTTCACCACAATTTTATTTATATATAATTTATTTTTTGTTACTTACTAGTAACTTAAATATCGAATATGATATGACCCGTTGTGTATCATATGTGTTCATATCAATGCATTTTTAACGACTTATGTACAGCCTAGTGTACCGTCCTGAATTGGTGAAAATAGTCCTGGCATCGCAGTCAAACATCTCTCTGGATCTTTGAGATTTATAATTTTTACGTTGTTGAATTTCATAAAACATTACTAAGATGAAGCCTAGCCGTTGTGGGATATTTCTGTTCCGATCCATTTATTATTAAGAAAATTACTCCATATATCCTGAATAACTACCTTCTGTTTGGAAATGCACACCAGACACAACATCTTGAGTCATTTGCAAGCTTGCCCGACTTTTATGTACTGAAAAAAGTTGTAGTTTAGCCACTGAGTGATTATCCAGTGCTGATGTTTGATAACGTGTTCCCACGGCGAAACCGGCTTTTTGATAAACTGACTCCACTCAAACTCCTTGTTAGTCAGATTTAATTACTCTCACTCTTATGCTTTCTTCTTTTTCATTTGGCCTTATTAGTGAGAATTGGTTCACGATTTGTTTTATGTATTTTAGATCAAATAGTTACGATATCACATTATTCAGTGTTAGACGATCCATATAAGAGATCAATTTCATTTAATGTTTTTTTTAGAAACGTCCTCAATACTATATTGCCGATACTAAAGTGTATGTACGGGAAGGATTTATTATAGCTACGAGTTTAGTTTTGTTTTTCCGAAGTGTCTTGATTCAGAAATTCTGTAAGTTCAACAAAAGTACTGTTCAATTTGTTGTTAAGTCTGTTGTAAGGATCTACATTCTTCATTAGATGATAGTCGGTATATTATTTTAATATTGCGTTTTGTATGATTTAGATATGTCATTTTACTATATTTCCAACCATGGAAATCAGCTATTATGTTGTACTCAAGACGAGATTTTTGAAACATTTCTTCAAATCTCCATCGACCTTACTTATTAGATCACAAAAATGAGGCCCGTTCATAATTATATTTCACTTATTTTTTTTTTTTTTTCAGAAACGTCGTCAATACTATATTGCCGATATTAAAGTGTATGTACGGGAAGAATTTATTATAGCTACGACTTTAGTTTTGTTTTTCTAAAGTGTATTGATTCAGAAATGCTACAAGTTCAACAAAAGTAAACTGTTAAATTTGTTGTTAAGTCTGTTGTAAGGATATACATCCTTCATTAGATGATAGTCGGAATATTATTTTAATATTGCGTTTTGTATGATTTAGATATGCCAGTTTACCATGTTTCCCTCCATGGAAATCAGCAATTATGTTGTACTCAAGACGAGATTTTCGAAACATTTCTTCAAATCTCCGTTCATAATTATATTTATGTGTGTGTGTGTATGTATATATATATATATATATATATATATATGTGTGTGTTTGTATGTGTGTTTTACCGCTCTTGTGGTCGCAATTTTTGTTTTATTGTAACCACACTCGATATATAAGAGCTTCATGTAAAACCAAAGACCAAGTTCGTTAACGGCTGTAACCAGATGGGGTTGAGGGGAACAAACGGAGAAGGGGTTGGAGGGGAAAGCTCAAATATTAAACGTCTTATTCATACTTTCTTGTTTTAAGCCAACCCCCTTTCTCATTGGATTTATACTTAGAAATATGAAAGCAATAGTGTCATTCTCGCAAGTTGGAAATCTGCTTGGTTTACGGAGCTGCTGCGTGACTGACTTTTTGTGTTATCAAAGCTGTATTTATCATATCAACGTACTTGCCGGTTGAGTACGCCATTTCTTAAGGACAAGCCAATGCTATTTCACAATCTGAGTTTCTTAGAAAGTATGTTAATGTCAGGGTACTTTCCATATGTTTGTACTATAAAATATACAAAACGGTGTGTTTTGTAGTTAATGGAGTATTAAAGTCTTGACAAATCGCTTAATCTTGTCCAGTTAAGACTTACTGGAGTTAACACCACTTCCTGTTCCCTTAATCCGTTACTTTAAGACGGTAAATGCACTTTGCATGACCCGTTCCGAGAGGTACCAGGTTCGAGACTGGACTTTGCACACAGAACTTTAGTTGTAGAGTTATTGGAATAATAAATTGAGACTTATATCTATTCCACAGCCCCCACCCAACGTGTGGCAATTGGGTATCTAATTAAATAATAAAGTACCCATCTATGGTCTATAGTACTACCAAAATACGGCAGGATATGCCACAAGGTTTTTTTCTACTGTTGAGACAATTAGCATTTTCTATATTTTTACCACATTATTATGTCCTAATTGCAGATCGTAGTGAAAATTTTAATATATTAGCATGAGTCCAAATTCCTAGTTGAAATGAAGTAAGTTTTTTTTTTTTTTTTTTTTTTTTTTTTTTTTTTTTTTTTTTTTTTTTTTGTTTTTTTTTTAATGTGATTTTCTGAGACATGAACATCTACCATGCAGACTCATTATAGTTGCTAGAGGGAAAAACCTCCAGAGTAAAGATAGGCTAATGGGTTAATTTTCTAGCACAAACATATCAGACTTTAGAAATCTTTTTTGAGATAACATAAATAAACCTTCCTCTATCTTAACTGATCGCTCGTTAAACTAATGACATCTGTCTAAATATTTATCAGCTCTACCTTCCATTACAATGGAGGACAGATATCATTTTAAGTAGAGAACACAAAATAATTATGGTTTATCTTAAGATAATTTCAAAGGCAACTTCGAAATTCTTTATTTTCCTTTATTTCAAATCTTCCATATTCTCAGATTACAGTTAATACAGACCTAACTATATACAGTAAATGCAACAGTCTCAACTTTTTGAAAATTTTAGGACATTTCAAAGGGAAAAAGTATGATTACCTGGAAAATAATAAGAAATAACAATAAAGGCACTTCTTTACTTTTTTTTATGTCTTAACAAGGACACGGCTAAGAAAGTAGTAAATACATAATACGTAAATACGAATTACATTGGGAAAAGTCCAGATACCAAAGGAGAATTTTGGAAAAAAAAAGTAGCATGTGACAAAGTTTTAGTAGATTTCTCTTAGGGGAAATGAGGTATTGATGTTGTACTTATGATAGGATTTTCAAAAATTTTCTTCAAAGATCCTTCGATCCTACCCAAGAGATAACGAAAATGAGGCCCGTTAAAATTATATACACACACACACACACACACAAACACACACACATATATATATATATATATATATATATATATATATATATATATATATATATTAACGCTTCAGCTGTCGCAATTTTCGCCGGATCGTTACCGAACTCGATATTTAAACGTTTTTAGTAAAAATGAAGATCAAGTTCGTTAACGGCTAAAATCGGGGCTCTAAACGGTTTAGAGGGTGAATTTCGAGCATTCGAAATATCTCTGTTATTATGCGTCAGATCGAAAAATTGTTTAGAACCAAACTTATTAAAAATTTAATGTTCTATAAATGTTGCTCTATCTATTTTTTCTGTATCACTGAGATTTCACTGAGATATTTGCCTCTTTTAGTTTTCAGCAATCAGTAAACCCCCACTCATGTCATATTAACAATAAGCTGTTGTATTAATTTATTTTAAGTCTAAATTGCTTCATTCATGATAAATTCAAATACGTGACGCACACGGGAAATCTGTTTAGGTAACGCAGTCACTGCTTTACGGACATTAGGGTTTTATTGGCGTTTGTAGTATTAAGACGTGACGGACAGAAGTTTTTTTGAGCAAAGATTAGTCTATACTTTTGTGAATGGAAGGGGTGTATGAGGGTTAAGTGGTTAAGGGAGGCCTTAACATGACTTGTGAAAGAAGGTTCCAACCATTTGACGAGACTGAAAAGGGCGATCCGTAGACACTTGTTTAAACGGACTAACTTTAATACAGCCATACCAATATCACATAGAGGTTATAGTACAAAGAGACCGAAATTAGTGAATTGCTCGCAGAATAAGTCGGGAGAGTGAGGTATTTGTTCCCTGCTCCCTGCTAGCTATGAATAGAGGCAGATGCCAGCACTCAGAAATCCCAATATAATTCGGTTTGTTTATAAAAAGATCTGACCCCTCCCGCCATTACATCAGCGAGAAAAACAGCTCAACATCCGGACAATCTATCCAATTCCGCGGCTAACAAATCTATAGACTCCAAGATTTTTAACTTTAACCCTTAATTACTAACTATTTTTGTTGTTGGATAGTTTTTTTATACACACAAAAGCTTATTGCTATTTTCTTTCTATATGCATGTGAACAAATGTTTATCATTAATTCAGTCGGGTTTTCTATTTAATTGTGTAATACGGGCAATATTGCTAATCTTATTGTAATATATTCAGTTTGGAAGGATAGATCATTCGTTTAGGGTTGCTGTGTCATTCTACATCATAAACTGCTGTCGATATTTTCGAACTGACTCATGTAATCGTTATTAGCAGATTTCCCTCAAATATTGAGGTCGTACTCATGATGCGATTTTCGAAACGTTTCTTCAAATATCCATAGATCCTATCAAGGAGATGACCAAAATGAGTCTGAATCATTATTATATGGGTGTGTGTGTTATATATGATATATATATAGATATATATATATATATATATATATATATATATATATATTTGTCAATGCTCTAGCGGTCGCAATTTTTGTTTGATCGTCATAAAACTCGATATTTCTTTCATTCGATAGAATGACCAAGTTTCTTAATGGCTGAATTGGAACAGTAAGGGATTTTCGAAAAATCTCTGTAATTATGTGTTGGATCGAAATATTTGTAGAACCATTCCTACTTCAAATGTAATTTTCTATAAATATTGTCATATAAATTTATTCTCTATCTAAAATTTTAACCGAGATATTTTCAGTTTTCAGCCTTCAGCAAACCCCACTTCTACTCATGTCGTATTAACCCTAGTATTACCGACCTCTCCCAGGTCGCATGGATTACCAAGGGGGGGGGGGCTCCTCGAGCCCACAACCTTAAAAACCTTTTATTTTGGTTCTATAATTTTTTTAAAATTTTTATTTCTATTGGAATATGTTTAATGAACGTTTCTTATGACACCTGTGAAAAAAAAAATTAAAAAAAAAATTAAATACAAAAATAAAAATAAATTAAAAAAAAAAGTTCGGATGGGGAAAAAAGGATGACTTTAAATTAAATGTAATTTTATTCTACGGGAGGAACATATCTAAACATTGTTAGAATAAAATGTTATCTATATCTAAGTTATTATAACATTATAATAGAATAATAATTTAAGAAAATATAATTATCAGATTCGTAATGCAATTATCGGTGCTTTTGCACAATAATTTTTTTTCCGAGTGTTTATCCAGGATGCAGCATGGACTAACTGTTCCCCTAGTTGGGAACAACCTAGAAAATCTTCTCTTTTCTAAAAAAGTACCTATCAGGAGCAATAATTATAACCATCTCAGTAATATATTTTTATATGAAAAAAAATTATATGGGGAGAATATATATATTTTTTTTTGAGAAAAAAAAACTTGAGAAGGTTTGTGTATGTTAAAATTACATCAAAGTAATTATTATTTGAGCAATATAATTAATAACACTTGAATTAATAGTTAAAAGTAGTATTAAATATCAGTGGGCTCGAGGAGCCCCCCCCCTTGGTACTTAAGTGTATAACTACCCCTTGCATTACCAAGGGGGGGCTCCTCGAGCCCATACGTCAAAAAAAATTTTTTTTCTCAACATAGAAATTTTTTTATTTAATTTTATTGTTATGCCCTCACTCTAGGATGTTTTTCTGAGGAATACATAAAATATCAAAAATATCCCATTAAAATTGGGTGATAGGGAACAAAAACAAAAAGTTGTGGGCTCGAGGAGCCCCCCCCCCCTTGGTAGTTCTAGGGTTAATAATAAGCTGTTATATCGTAAAGAACTTCCAAGGTTAAATACCACATATTGTTTTCATTGAACTTCTACATTGTGAGGTATATGCATATGCTTTCTTTTGAACCCACCCCTTCTTTTGATCTTGGACTACTAAAATTTGAGTGATCGTGATAAAAACAATTCTGATTCATTATAAATTACAGTACTAGATATAGTAAATAGTTTTCAATAAAATTAATATGTTATATTCAGATCTATTTCAGTAATTCTTTTTCTTTCCAGTGAAGAATATTTCTATCTATCTGTTCAGCTTTGTGCGGTCACCAGACCTATTTGTTTACAATTCAGAATTTGTCCATTGGGAGGTTAATAAAGTTGACTGAAAGATTTCTCATTACCGTTTGTATTTATTCACTTAATATTCAGGTTCGTGTAAAGTGTTACCAGTAGGTAGATTGTCTATTGTAAAACTCCACATTGAAAATCTGCTTAGTTTACGCAGCCCCTGCTTGAAGTACCTTTTTTTAACGTCCAGTTTGTGGTTCTAAGGCTAAGTGGCACGGGTTATCTGCTAGCCAGCCCCTTTCAGCAAGAGCGGGAGTGAGGATTTTATTTAAAGAGTTCGTCACTAAATACATTCCTATTGCCCAGATGAGAGTTGAGCTCACGATGCTAGGTTTACAATGTGAGATTAAGACCAACGCTTTAACTCACATGGCAAAACGGAACGCCTCCATGAAAATGATTCCTGAGTTCAAAGAATAGTGAAAAAAGTTCATTTTCTTCTTTGCCGTGATTTAGGTATTTGTTGCATATTTAGTGAGGTATTATTTAAAAATCGGCAGAGCTACATCATATTTATTATTTATGTGTTATAATGATTAAATTAACATAGCCACAAAATAATCCTATCAGATTCATCACACATCCCAAGTTTTTTTACGCCTTATCTTTCTCCTCTTTTACAGGGAAAGTAAGAATACATATAAGTATGAAATTTGTATAAATGTATATAAAAACTTGAACGATCCTCAAATAAGCTGCATTGCACACTTATAAGCTATAGGTAGCGGATATTTGAAGGGTTTTTTAAAAAATATCATGTTTTGAGCACCACTTCAAATGGAAGTAACTGCATTCAAAGCATTCTTCATCTAAAGAAAAGAAAAAGAATAAAAGTACTAGCAGAAGTTTCTTTGTCGGCAATATGTGTGTGAAGCTCATCAGCTTTACCTCGAGCAATTTTCGTATTTATCCAGGGGGGAGGGGGGGTCTTTAAAGCTTTCAAAACAAGAATACTTGGGAAAGCAAGCAGCGAAGACTGTTATTTAGAGTTGGAAGATCACAAGGTTCTGGGAGATTGGCTTTAAGATGGAAACATAAAGAGTATAAGGTGAATAAAGAAGTAGGCAGTAGAATTTCGACAAGAATTGTTCCCCTCGAGAACAATGGATGCCCTCCCATCTTCAAAAGGGCCCTGTGAGGGGTTGAATAACTTCCAGAGGGCGCTATCGTTACAACAGCTCCTAAGATGTTCTTATATCGCATAACTATGGCTCTTTCAAGCCTTCAAAGAGAAACAAAGGATTTCCCGGTGGAAAAAAATAGATGGCCTGAAAAGCCTTAGATGATGTAAATGTATGTAAAGGGTTAAAAGCTACTAAAAGGATTAATATTAGTTCAAAGAACCCTCCCTATATATTAGGAATACCATGCAAAATATTGTCAACTATGGGCAATTAATATTTTTAAGAATTATTGTTAATAAATCAGAAAATAATCTAAATATAACACAACATTAGAAGCAGTACTCACATTAACTTTCATGAAGTAATCAATTAAAGTAAATTAAAAAAGTCCGTCACGCAGGGGCTGCGGTAACTAAGCAAATATCCCACGTGCGTCACTTCATAACTTGCATTTACCTGAAAACGTAAAAGTTCAATGAGAGCAATATTTGGTAATATTTGGTAGCATCAAATAAAGTGATTCACAATATAACAGTTTATTGTAAATATGAGTTCCAGTGGGAATTCACCCTAGGCTGAAAACTAAAAAATTCAAATTTCTCTGTTAGAGGAAATATATATGTATAGAACATTACATCCACAATAAAATGGGTTCTATACAATTTTTCGATCTGACTCATAATAACGGCGATATGTTGAATTTACGAAATCCCCCCCTAAACCCTCCCACTAATCCGATTTCAGCAATGAATGAACTTTATCTTTCTTTTTACATAAAACGTCTAAATATCGAGTTTGGAAACGATTAAACAAAAATTGCGACCTATATATTTATATAAATAGTTTTGAATGGATCTCATTTTTGTCATCTCCTGGGTAGGATCAATGGGCATTTGAAGAAATTTTTCGCATTCTTCATATGAGATTCATTTAAAAGAAGTGGCATTTTTACACTAAAGTAGCATTTATTTAATAGGTACACTTAACTATATTGTAACGGCTAGAAAATTGTTCTTATAAATTGTTTCTTTAAATATGGAGTATACTAGCATATTTTCCTTAAAGGAAACCAACTATTGAGAATGTACTTTGAACAATATTTTCCGATATGGAATACCAGATCCATTCCAATTTTTATCTTTTGAAGATCTTGTGGTAGTAATGTTGTCTTATTAGTACCAATCTTGACGTTTAAAGTCCTCATTTAAAATTATAGTTCACGTTTGACAACTGCCAAAATCAAAGCAGAAGTTGGTAATATATTGAATAGTAAATATATTCATGTGGGAAGTCTGATTAATTTACGCAATTTCTGGTTGACTTCTTTTTTAGTTCGTTCACATTATATAATAATTTTGTCCAATAAAATCTATAATACTTTTATAGACAGGTGTGCATTACACAGAGCATAGTTTGTTACTCCTGAACTATTAGATACTAAAACGTTAAGTTTTATTTCCCATAACCAAAATTAAGAATAACTTCATCACCTCTGCTGAGTTTATTGATATTTTTGAAATAGTTGTATTCTCTTAATATAAATTGAATATCAGTATTAGGAGAAAATTTGTCCCCCTTGTCGATCTACTTAGTTTGGGGCGAGCTCTCTGTTTTTGTAGTAATATGGGATCACGAATCAGTTTTTGACGATTCTATCTAATATCCTAAAGTCAAATAAAGTCTTATAAAGATTTTAATCATATAGAGTTCTTGATAAAGAAAGAACTAAAACAGAGCTCTTGGCGGTGGACTGAATTCGGAAAAAACTTAAAAGGTATCAGGTATACATTAAAAATATTCAATAAAAAAATGTTCCCAAGGGTAAATTAATTTTATGGTTCTTTCGAGGAGAAAATACGCAAATCATTAGAAGAAAAAATAGCTTTCAATGTTAACTTGTTTTCTTTCTTCATCCAAACTTTCCCTTACACGGCATTTTCAAGTTTTTAATGAAAGTATGCTAGTCTTTATAAGGTTATCCCTATTCAACATTATACAGAAAACTCTCCTAACTCACTTTTAGCTCGTATCCTTCATTTCTACGTGAGTTTTCTTATACGTGATTAAAGCTATAGAATTTTAAAGATATCTGAGGCTCACGCTAGTCGTGTTAGTTAAGGATTTGGTAAACCATGAGTCGTAAGTTCGATTCTCACTTGGATTATAGGAATTTATTTATTGGCGAACTAATTAATTAAAATCCCTGGTCAGACCCTGGCTAGAAAAGAGCGGTAGTCTATACATAACTCGTCCCAATTAGCCTTAATACCACAAGGTGGCCGTTAATAAATATTCATTATAATGAAGTTATATGATTATAAAACCCTCACAAGCACGCCTAACGAAAATACGGTTCAATTAAGAGTTATGTCGTATATGAGCATCATACGAATTACGGAGAACATTTATATATAATGAGATATGTTAATTCAAGTGGCATTCTCTCTACAATCCAAACAGTACGAATGGCATTTACTAAATAAACAACAAGTATTCTCTAACTAGACAATTTAACAAATGGATCATATGTCATAATTAGGATGGCTCCATGATAATCGTTAATGCTCCCATAAATATCAACGTTATAATTACCTTGGGCGCAGCCATTACCAGCTATCTCAGGCAGATCAATACGGCAAACAATACGGTATATGCATGTAAAACTAGGTATAGGTATATATATATATATATATATATATATATATATATATATATATATACAGCTCCAACGTTCGCATTTTTTTTTTTTTTTTTTTTTACCGTTCCTAATTTCTATTCTTTATATAAAACTAAAGAACATGGTGTACGTTAAGGCCGGAATTCGAGGTAGGAAAAGGGGGGGGGGTCTAATGTTGTAGAACTACTCTTATAACATTAAACCTTAAGTCGTATAACATTTTAGCAGATTTCCCTTAAGGGAAATCAGCTATCGAGGTCGTACTCATTTTCTTCAAATGTCCATTGATCCTTCCTATGAGATGACCAAAATGAGGTCCGTTCAAAATAGTATATATATATATATATATATATATATATATCTATATATATATATATATATATATATATATATATTGTAAATTTAATGTTCTATAAATATTTTTATGTACATATTTTCACTATTTTGATTACTAAATGAGATATTTGCGTTTTTTAGTTTTCAGTCTTCAGTAAGTTCGGTAGCACGTTATTTGAATCATAAATACCATATATTGTTCTCATTGAGATTTACGTTCTGTGGTAAATGCAAATCTGCTTAGTTAAGGCAGCCCCTGCGTGACGGACTTTTTCTTTATTAACGCAAATACTAACCTAATTTTGTATTTATTTTTTTTTTTTTTGGCATTCAGTCAACTCCCATTTCTACTTATTTCATATTCAGTTTGACAAAGCCCAGTGACTAAACGTCTCATGGTCCAGGTGACATCCTAATCCCAGTTTATATAGGTTTTCGTACTGCGGGAGAAATAATTTGGTAAGATGAGATTAGTTGTGTTTCATTTCAGCAAGTGGAAAATCTGCTTAGCTTAAGCAGAGTGGACAGACTTATCGAGATTTCTCAAAGATATGAAGAAAAACCCCAACCTCCTCCAAACTGAATTAAAAAGGCGCTGTAAGAATTTGTTGAAAGAAATGATCTTACATTTAAATGATCTTTAATCCGCGAAGAGCATAAAACATGACTCTACGTCTCTTTGCTCAAAATGCTTTACTATGTGTCATTTGTCGCATTGATCTCTGGAAACTGAATTATTGCAGTTATTAGTTTCCACCAACTGTCTTACTCAAGTGGTCGATATAAAAGACGTACCTTGCCTTAAAAAATATATCTTGTACACCACTGTTCGGGAAGCGCATTTCTCTATGAGACGTGTCCGGTATAGTCAGGTAGGACTTGCGGATTCTGTGATCAGTTGGATGAATATTGTACCTGACTCCAGCCAACGGGGTCAACTTGGTAGTCCGGGTCTAGGTCCTTCAAGATTGATGTGCCTGGCAGTAAATATTATTATTATTTATTTCCCCGCTGAAATCTAAGCCTTACTTCTAGACACTAGTCACTACAGGATCTGGGACTACGTCACCATACGTTGTTCAATGCTTCCCACTTAACGACTTCTTCAAATTTAGACCCCTAGCCTCCCTAAGTCCTTCATTAGGTTATTCAGCCACCTCCGTGTGGGCCGCTCCTCTTCCTCTCTCCACTTAGTACAACATAGGAAATGTTCGGGGGAAACATCAATAAGACCGAGCCTTAACTAGTGCAAGATGCCTTCAAGCTCAGGGCACAGATGGTTTCAAGAATACCATACAACTCTTGTCATTCTGACCCTCCATCTCTGCTGCTCACTCGCTGCTTCAAATGTCTTCTTCAATACTCTTCTGTTCCAGGCAAGATGGGCTTTGTGCTAATCTTCCTTTGTACAGGTCCAGGTTCACCTGGCATAAATTAGTTTGAATGTTTTATATGTGTGTACGCTTTTCGTGGAGAATCTCGTACAGCTGATAGTGATACTTTTTTTTTTTTTAGTAGATGTATCTGGTCCTTGGTACCGTTCTGGATTTTTTGTCCCTTCTTCCACATGATTGCTCCCCGTAACTATTCCTCCCGCATACGTACTGCAGCTAGAAAATATGAATTCTATAATTTGACAGAGCAACCAAGCTACTCTGTCCTTCAAAAAGATCTCGTACAACAAACCATTGTCTAAAGTAAACAGAAACTTACTCTACATTCATGCTAGTTTCATAGGTTATCCTGTTCAAAAATAGATGATGGATAATTCTTGATGGATAATAGATGGAAAAGATAATTCTTTACATGATTCCCTGTCGAGTGTTTAAATGCAATACCTTCGTAAACTGGACAAAACTGTTTGCCACCTCAATGTTTTGTAAAGTGTACGATCAGGGACTAGATACGAGAATCAATCTAATTTGAAATAATTCATTACCGTAAAACGTTTATTTCCGGCAATAGCTATTAAAAAGGAAACGTTTAAAATCTATAGAAGTAATGTGAAATTTTGTTGATAGATAACAAAAATGAGCCTCATTTTCCTTCTTGGAAACTTTTTCGTTTTCCCCTCTTGAAAACTTTCAAAGAGACTTGAGATTTGAGAGCTGATAAGAACAGTTAGTGATAAGAAGAGTGCTGACTCGGTCCAATTACTAGACTGACCAGCGAGCTAGGTAGCAGCTATTTCCCTAAACTATGTCTAAGCTTGGAAGCTAGCCAGCCCACCCTCGTCCCAGTTCTCTATTCCAGCCACTATCTTCAACAGTCTTAGCACCCATTACACTTTGCTCTCCAGCCTGGGGTTGCATTTTTATTTCTCCAGTGTGGTCTTTCTTCTCTTCCCTTTTCTTGCAGACGGTTACATAAATTCTTCGCTAGATAAACAAGAACGACGGTATATATATGGAATTTATATTTATGTGGAGTTCGATGGCTTTCATGCTCTCATAGATAAGTTTTTCATTCGCCAAATCTATTATTTCATAGCTATTTCTATGTCAACGATTTCATATGTCATGATTGTTCTTAAATTACATTTTGTATCTTAGAAAAATAGCCATTGAATTCTATTTAAAAATAAAGAATTATTTTTTATTACTTCTAATAAAAAATAATTCAAAGTACATGACATTTTCGTTAGTGCACATTCTTACAATGGAATAACAGCAATGCTCTTCTATCCGTCATATGGATTATTATGTATATATAAATAAACAAATGTTAATCATTCATAAATAAATTGATGTGCTGTGTAAACATTTCACTGAATCTGTGGACAAATTAAATTACAATAATTAAATACATATATATATATATATATATATATATATATATATATATATATATATATATATAGAATTGTATTACTACTTTTTATAACGATGGGAAAGTTTTGGAGGGACACTGAAACATTCCGTAAAGTTTGGAAGGGGCTCAGGTTAGTCAGTAAAAGCGTTCGCCTTAATCTCACATGGTAAACCTAGAGTGACGAGTTCGACTCTTAGCTAGGAAATAGGAATTTATTTAGCGACGAACTCATTAAATAAAATACTCAGTCCTACCCTGGCTAGAAAAGGGTGGCAACCTGTAGATAGCCCGTCCTAATTAGCCATAGTAGCAGCAAGAGGACGTTAATAAATAAAATAAAAATAAATTTTGGAAAACCAGTAGCTGGAAAGGTTTAGTTTTTATTTTTCCTTATGACGAGCTTACCCAACTTGGCAAGTGCTAAAAGAATAGCGGACAATATCATTTTTTATCCAACTCGAAATAAAGCCTGTCAGTCAGGATCAGTGTATACTAAGTGCAAATTACTAAGTGCAAATTTCCAAGTGCAATTCTGCAGTAGATGACTTTAATGTGTTTACAATGGCCACTCTCGTGGCGAAATGCAATTCCTCCACTGGGATGCCACACAGATGACAAAGAGCGTCACATGGCGCCGAAATGACCAGAAAGAATTCTAAGGAACAAGTCTAAAGTTAACAGTTGTTCGAATAACAATGGAGGTTAACTTAAGGCAGGAAACGCGGGTGAAAAAATCAAATATATCCTTATATTAAAGTTTTATACTGATATTAGTACATTAATTATACCAATTTAAGATTAATTATTTTAAGAAATTGGCAGATTAACAGAATTCGCTAGTGGCTCAAGTTAGCCATGCGAGGTAAGGTGAATAGTAAAACCTAATGTCGTTGGTTTGTTTCCCGCATGGGCGTCTAACTCAGTAAATAAAACCCGCCACGGAAGGGTTGTAAACTGTAGATAACCAATCACAATTAGCCGTATTAGTATAAAGTGATGTCCCCCTCCCCATTCCTCTTTATCCGATTTTGTATATTAACGAATTGGTCTTTTAATGTTACATAAACGTTTAATAAAGGAGTTTGATGACAATCAATTAGAAAGTATACAAAGAAGTTGAATTAGACTAATTGTTAGTTAAATACTTCTTATAGGCCGTTAACATACTATACATATTTGAACCGTCCTGAACTTTACTACAATAGCCAATTAATTTTCCAGAAAGGATGTTTGCTAGCTAGGCTTCTTGAGGTATACGGCATATTCGGCTTATTGCAGGTGATCTAAAAACTGAATGTGACCAGCTGGAGATATTTTGGAGAAGATCGGGAACGTCGGAGTAAAACCCAGTAACAAGTAATAAAATAATTGAACGATCGCTCCTGAGTGACATGTTGTTCGAACTGTAAATTTCCTTCCAAACATTTCAGAATCATTGGCGAGTTGCCAAACATTTCCTAAGGACTTATATAACGCTGAGAATATTGAGCTCCGGATCAGATCCTGTTTCAGAGACTAAAGCTGGCTCTAGAGAAATGGAAATGTACCTGAAGAGGACTGCTCCATTAAAATGTCAGCATAATTGAGAGCAGAACTGACGCAAATAGAGTATAATCATTGTCACTCGGTAAATCACTTAACTTTTTTTTTTTTTATACAGTTTTATTTCAAAATTATTTTTGTTTACTATTTTTAAAAAATCATCAGGTCACATATTTGAAATGTAAAAAAAAAAATATCTCATTCAGTTGGAAAACCGTTGTGGGTGAGGAAAACAGCGAGTTTAAATATAGGAGATGTAATTAGTTAAATATTTTATACAAAATGGAGAAAGTAGTATTGATCTGGAGCTTTGGAGGTTTCACTATACGGAATATGTTTAATTTTTTGGTACGGTTTTATATGTTTTGTCTTCATAGCTCTCGTTGACCTATGTTCTTTTAGCAGATTTCCCTAAGTCGTGCTCATTAGAAAAAAATTCTCAAGTGTCCATCGATCCAACCTAGGAGATGATGAAAATGAGATCCGTTGAAAATTGTATATAATATATATAATCTATATGTATGGATTTATATATTTGTCTGTTAACTGTTGTCGTAAACTTTGTTTGATTGTTACGAAACTGGAATACAAAATGTTTTATGTAAAAATAAAGGTCACGTTTGTTAACGGACCGGAGGGAGGGGCGCTTTAGAGGCTGTTGTGCGTAGAATCAAAAAATTGTATTAGTCAATCCTATTGCAAGCGTAATTTTCTACAAATGTTGTTATTCACGTTTTTTCATTACTTTATTATTAACCGAGATATTTGGATTTTAGCAGATTTCCCTTATGGGAAATCAGCTATTGAGGTCGTACTCATGACGCGAGTATCGAAAAATTTCTTCAAATGTCCATCGATCCTACCCAGGAGATGACGAAAATGAGGTCCGTTCAAAATTATATATATATATATATATATATATATATATATATATATATATATATATATATATATATATATATATTTGTCTGTTAACGCTCTAGCGGTCGCAATTTTCGTTTGATCGTTACCAAACTCGATATTTAAGCCTTTTATGTAAAAAGACAGATCAAGTTCGTTAATGGCTGAAATCGGACCAGTGGGAGGGGGGGGGGTTTAGAGGGGAGGATTTTCGAAAATTCAAAATATCTCCGTTACTATACGTCGGATCGAAAAATTATATAGAATCAATCTTATTGCAAATTAAATTTACTATAAATAGTGTTATATACATTTATTCTGTTTCTTGTAATATTAACCGAGATATTGGCATTTTTCTGTTTTCAGCTTCTGAGACGAGATCGGCTAACTTCGGGTCTGCTCGTGAGTTTCCGTCAAGAGCTAGTTCGGGTCGTTCGCGTAACTGTACGGCTCTCTATTCTGAAATTTCTCTATTGTAAAACTTCACATGGGAAATCTGCTTAGTTTACGCAGCCCCTGCGTGACGGACTTATAAACCCCATTTCCTATTCATGTCATATTTACAATAAGCTGTTATATTATGAAGCACTTTATTTGAAGCCCAAATACAAAATATTGTTTTCTAATTGAACTTTTACGTTTTGAGATAGAGACAAATATGTGACGCACGTGGGAAATCTGCTTAGTTAACGCAGCCACTGCGTGACGAACTTTTTTTTATTATATTAAAGAATAAATGTGTTACTTACTGACTTCTCTATTCAAAGCTACATGGGCAATACAAACCTAATCATGGATAAATTCATCGTAATTGATTACTAAGTAACAATAACAATTTCTCTCCCATCAAACGCCAAACCAACAATAGTTATTTTATCTATTTACTTATCATTTATTGCAGCCATTATTATATGTACTCATTTTTAGAGCTAATTATGTAAGTGTACCCAAGGGAATCCTGGATAAGGTCTGACAAGAATTGTCTTCAATAAAGTTATGGAAAATAAGTACAGGCACAATTCAGGCCAAGATAGAACTTTAGTTCACTAAAGCCACCGTTGCAGAGTGGACTGAAGAGTGTTTAAGACGTTGGTCAATCGCTTAAGTCACGTTAGTTTTCTTAATTAATTCTACATTGTCGATGAAGGAAATGGGGGACAGTTTCATATTAAAGCTCTAGCTAGTTTTTAAATGAATGATAAAAATCCATATTTAATGGCTTTCATTAAGGCAGTTCAAGGAGTGTAAAATTATAAGTATCTCCGTAATTATGAAGAATAAGTAACATTCCTCATTTGTATCATATGCTTTTTGCTCGAATGTCAATGAAAATCTGATTAATGTACGTACTATTTAAATGGCGGGTATTTACATAGTCAAAAATTTCGTTTTTGAGATGTTGTTATAGAATCTATTTATATTCAATTATTCAGCACGGTAATATGAGTGGTTTGTAAATTTAGTTGAGAGGATATATTAGAGAACTTCTTTTATTATTTTTTCATTTATTTCCTTTAAATATTTTATATTTAAAAAGTGATATTTTTGTTATTTGACTATAAATCTAGATAGTTTTTTAAAAATAATAATTTGTGGAGTTATAGGTGTAATGGTACTCTGGATCTATGACTAAATATATTTTATGATTTCTTATAATTTTGTGAGTTGGTTTATTATTAAATATTTTAGGTTTATACACAGACTTTTCTTTATTTTTAAATGAGAAACTATTTCTTTAAGCTACTGTTGTGTAGAAATAATTTTATTATTACATTGAATATTTTTATTTTTGTAAGAAGAGTTTTATTTATTTCATGCACCGTAGTATTTTATAGAGAAAGATTTATTGAAAATTATATTAATAAATTCCGATTTTTAATTTTGGTTTTATTTTTTATTTTATCTAAAATAAAGAAATCCTAGACAACCCAAACAAAGGAAAATCTCTGGAAAGACTTACCATGACAAGATCAAGTGGTGTTATTCAACACCACTTATAATATAAGATAGGCTTAGAATGGGACTTTCACTACTTACACATTCATAGCTCATAAACCGAAAAGATGGACCTACATGCACTCACTGTAACACAGTACTGACCATCAAACATCACCCGACCGGCTGCAGACTACGTGATCATCTCAACTTACCCAACGACTTGTACGAACTATTGACAGAAGGTAGCCCACAAATAAACACTCTCTTAAACCACTTGAAGACAATTTACATTTACAACAAACTTTAAACCACACCTACTCCACCCATCTCTCTACGTTTTAACCTCAAATTATGCCAGTAATTCGTATTTGTGTTTTTTTGCGAACAAGGCTGAATAATACACTTTTAAACTTGTGCCTTAGACTTCCATCATCCTCAAGCCAGGATTTATCACAAAATTTATAGTTTTACATAGTTTTATTTGAGCGCTTCCTTAGTTTTATTTTATTCCTTAGTTTTATATATAGCTATATTTTATACTATGTTTTAATAACTTTGAAAACATTTTTCTTTATTTCTTTATTTTAACATTTTAATTGAAAATTAATGATACTGAGCGACATCGCCTAGTTGCGGAGCTCACCAAATAAATAAACAAATAAAATATTTATGATTATTAGACCTAATTTAATTGGAAATGTATAGGGATGAGATTGGTTATGTCTTTTTTCTTATTGTTTAGTAATTTATTTCCAGAATTATAAATCTTGCAATGCAAGTATGTTCTTCGTTATTGTCTAAATTCATAGCTGTACTGTAAATGGGCGTTCTGTGAACTGAACGATCCTTACTATCTAAACATCCTTTTGAGTCGGCGGGCTCACAAAGGATCTCAAACCATCATAATCGATTTACCTATCGATCCCAGTGGCTCTCACGCTCTACGATTATGACCCCAATGTGCCAAGATAACAGAACAATTGTTCACGCTCCACGCTCAACGGAAGAACTTCTGACGCTGGAAGATGTTCAAGGAGGTAGTACGGACTTATGGCCGAGTCATGGGACCCGCAAACGCAGAACAGAATAAAAATGCACGTCATGTAAGAGCTGGGTAATCTGAGAAGATTTCCTACGTGTGTCCCTTAAACGGACAATCATGACAAAGACTCAAGGACAAGATTAAATGCACTTCTTTCAGTGAAAGATTCACAGATGACATAAGATGAATACTTTCTTTCTATCTCGGAAAGGGCTCAATGTTTAACTCTTGAAATTCACACGAGACACAACAAAAAATAACTGATTGTGGAGCTAATGAGTTAAACGGATTTTTCTCTTTCGAATGCAGTAAAGAAAAATCCAATAGCAATGAACAATTTAAATATTTATAGAACAACAAATGTAGAAAATTGCTCAACAAAAATGGTCAATCCCCCCTTCTCTAAATCCTCAGATATATACACACAAATATACAAACACAAAATATTTCTTCCTCCCATTCCAATTATGTTAATTATTTTGCTACTATTACTAATTCCACAACGGCAGTTCTTCTTCCTTTTCAATCAGACTCCAGTAAATGGATACTTGTCAGCTATAGCTCGTCGCCAATGATACAGTAGAGGCTGTGTGAGCATTGTCCTGAACAAAACTGGTTTCAATGGAGATAATATATTTTCTTAAACAAAGAGCATCTCACCTTGCAGGCTTCAAGAAATATTCAATGACTTTTCTGAAAAAGAGTTTTGCTGGCATTCTTTCCTTCTTTAGAGGAGCGCCGTACGGAAGTAGAAGGGAAAGTCAGGACAAAAGCTTTTAAAAGGATTTAATTGTTCAGTAATTGGTTGGATTAGCAGACTAGCGGGACACTTCTGGTACAATTATATAACAGCTCAACAAAAAAAAAAAAACAGACAAGAAAGGAAAGATAAGGAAAAAGAATCGGAAATGTATATAAATCATGAAAAGTAGTTCATAAAATAGTAAAAAGGAATATTTCAATTCATATTGCAGAACTAATTCACTAGGAACATATTTTTATCATTTTATATGAGCAAAGTTTCAAAACTCTTTTAAAAAAATGAATATAATACAGTAAACTAGGGATTTGATAATGAAACTATGTAGGAATACATGACATTTCCATGAATTAATTGATACAAATGCATGCTAAATTCATAAAAGATGTTCTAACACATCATTCATGAAAAATGAAAGCCAAATTAAAACTTATTTCATCTAGAACAGTGTTATGTCCCTGTTCTTCTTATTTTATAATCGTCTTTATTTAAATAATGATTTTATATTTTAATTACAGGTGGTGGTTTCGAAGTTTCCATGAATGCACAATATTCTATTAAACTTCTATATAATTCTCAATTTCTATCATTGACTGTAATATTGGTTGTTTATTTTCTAGGTTTAAAAAGAAATTTTTTAAGTGGCTTCTATATATAAAACTTATTTATGCGAACCCGGTAAATGTTTAGATTAATTAAATTGTTTTCTACGAGCGATATTTACAAAAAAAAAAAAAAAAAAACCTTTACTTCGAAATTCTATTTAAGATTTAGCTGGGGCTAGGTTTTTTCACGTTTTGTTTAACGTTCTAAGAATGATGGGATCAAAATTACAATTGTTAAACGTTCGGCCGGGTTTTACCCAATCACGTATAAACTTCTAGAAGGTTAATGGAACTTTTATATTTCTGAGTTAACTACCTGAAGTTATAGGCTACCTGTGCTTAGATTTTATGTGGATTTTATTTATTTTTTTATTTGAGAAGGCGTTAACATCGTAGTAGTCAAAACATATATTCACCATTATTGGTGTTATTATTTAAAAAAAAAAAAATAGTTTCGGTTGGTAAATAGGTGTATTGTTGTGGTCTGGTTTCAACACACAAGACATGCATGCAATATTATATATATATATATATATATATATATATATATATATATATATATATAAACAGATGTTTATCTATATATTGTTGATCAACTCAGTTGTCAAGAGATACAATTTGTTTGGGAGTAATTGCTATCAATTAATAGAGAGGGGATAAATGTTGATAAGAAAGTTAGCCACGCTGGAGATAAGACAAGGCCCCCAAGCAATCCCGTGGTCCCTAGGGGCAGAAGGAGGTCGGAGGAGGGATATTGTGTTCCACCCAACACCTTCCGGCAGGGATAGCCTCTTAATTAAAACAGCAATCCCCGCCTTCAAAGGAAAGATATCCCCAAAATCTCTTTTCTAGCTCTACCGTGTCATGCTCAATGTCTGATTAGTTACAAAACACTGAATAAGTTAGACCGTCTCTTTTAAGGCTTTTAATTATTACTTCAGTAAAATACCAGTAAGTAAGTCAGATGAGTAATTGTGAACTGTGAGGAAATATACAGGACAGTAAGTAAATAAGTTGAAAGACGAGCAAGTCCGGATTAAAGCTTCTGAAATTAATTCGTCCAATTATCGCATGAATAAAGAAAATACAAAAAAGTCCGTCACGCAGGGGCTGCGTAAACTAAGCAGATTTCCCACGTGAAGTTATACAATAGAGAAATCTGCCTACTAATAACAGTAGTAGTAAAGAATCTCTAAACCAATTCACGAGGGACGAACAGTTACGGAAAAGGCCGGACTAGCTTTCGGCAGAAAGCCTGGAATATAGCCGACTTCTGCCGACAACACACAATACAAATGCAAATATCTCGGTTAATATTCAAGATAGAGAATAAATGTATAGAACAATATTTATATTAAATTTAATTTTCAATAAGATTGATTCTATACAAGCTTTTGATCCGACGCATAATAATGTAGATATTTCGAATTTTCAAAAAAAAACAACTTCTAAACCCCCCCTCCCACTGGTCCGATTTCAGCCTTTAACGAACTTGATCTTTCTTTTTACATAAAACGATTAAATATCGAGTTTGGTAATGATCAAACAAAACTTTTCGACATCTCCTGGGTACGATCGATGGACATTCAAAGAAATTTTTCGAAAATCAAATAATGAGTACGACTTCAATAGCTGATTTCCCATAAGGGAAATCTGCTAAAATAAGTCATTTATTGATTGGAAAGTACTCGTGATGTCAAAAGGTCAGCTGTTACTTATTCTTAGGCTTCCAGAAAACATTACAGGGTGTTTAAAAGGAATGTACGTATTACAAAATATTATTTGGCCCAAACTATCGATCGGGGTATCGAATAGCTCAGTTTGTTATCGCATGCTCTGCTGTACACACCAGTGACAGCTACTATATTAATATAGTAGCTACAGCTAAATAAAATTTAAAATGCGATCCCGGATTTTGAAATTGCCGCCTCCAGCACAGCAATCATCGCATTTTACACTAGTTAAACTTAGTATGGTAATACTGTATGGTAAAAGTCAATTCAAACGGCTATAAAATAAAAGTAATGATACAAATTGATATATAAGTCGTACTTTGAGATTCAAGAGGGAATTAGAGTGGGAACTGGGGGGGGGGGGGGGGCCACTAACTCTAAAATCAGTTGAAGCGACAGAACTCACCCACCATTTTCGAAAACTCATTGAGAATATCCTGCCAGCATAATAGCTCAATTATCTTTGATACTTAATTCAGTGTCAGGTGGAACACTTTTTCGCAGAATACGTTTCGATATTCGAGGTCAAATAAGTGATCAATAGAGGAAAATATAGGACAAGGGTGTAAAATGTCATCTTCGACAGCAATGCCATTTCCACTTTGAAATCAAATTGATCGATAACTAGTATTTTTAACGCTCACTTAAAAGAACTTTTTCAGTGACAGGCTTAACAAGATGGCGGCCATTGGAAAAACATTCACGAGTTACTTCAATAGCACTTGTGTCCCAACTCGGTCTAATACAATGAAAAATTTAATACATATTACTACCTATGGGGAAACTGATAAATCTACACTTTTATGAGTTATCATATCTAAACAACTACATCTACTTGAGCAAAATCTTGTTCATTCCGAAGTCTTCGATAACCATTATGCGTGTCTAAATTAATTTCTGCAATCTTATCTTTAAGGCTTGTCACGTCTTTTAAAGTTTTTAGGAGATTTCCCTTACTCATCACGCGATTTTCGAAATATTTCTTCAAATGTCTATCGATCCTACCTAGTAGACGACGAAAATGAAGTTCGTTCAAAATTATATATTTGTCTGTTACCGCTCTAGCAGTCGCAATTTTAGTTTAATCGTTACTAAACTCGATATTTAATCGTTTTTTGTAAAAAGAAAGATCAAGTTCATTAACGGCTGAAATCAAACGAGTGGGAGAGGGGGGGAGGGGATTAAGAGGGTAGAAATTTCGAAAATTCCTAATATACCCGTTATTATGCGTCGGATCGAAAAATTGTATAGAATCAATCTTATTGTAAATGTAATGTTCTATACACGTTTTTGTGTATGTTTTTTCATTATCTTGATTATTAACAAAATATTTGATATTTTTTTGTTTTAGGCCTTCATTAAACAAACACTTCTACTCACGTCATATTAACAATTATCTTTTATACAATGAAGCACTTTATTTGAAGCCTAAACTCCAAATATTGTTCTCATTGAACTTTTACGTTTTGAGATAAATCCAAAAGGTAGCACCCGTAAGAAATCTGCTAAATCTAAATGCTTTGTAACGCAGCCTCTGTGTGACGCACTTTTATTTTCTGGCATAAATTCCCTGTGCAAGCCTCTCACACTACTGTCTACAAATAATTCTTTTACTATTTTCGTGCGAATCATATTTCCAACACAATAAGTAAAACGTAAAAATATGACAGGGATATAAATTAATGTTGGAAATCAGAAATATGTTAGAACTCAAATTCCTTCAATATACATTAGAACGGAGTATTTAAATAAGCTAAAACTAAATTTAGACCAACAAAATATCCGTTTTCCATTATCACGTTAAAGGACAATAGTAGAGCAAGATTTCACTGTACGTGAAGGAAAGTACTTCCAAATAAATATTTTGTTGAAAAGTGATCATTTTTTCAGCCTTACTAGATTTCCTGCAATTTATTTTGAAGATATACTACTGAAATACTATTTATTTCATACTAACAGTAGCCTTACTCATTCTGCCACAAGATCACTCTTTATCCATCCATCTTGGTGTGATACCGTTAGCTATAACCGAAGCTAGTATATCTCGAGATGCTCCGTATCCAAAGTGTAATGTCAGTAATTGAACTAGAAGAAGTTATAAAATAGGCAGGATTTAGACAGATTGCCATGGAGGATGTTTATGTCGTTATCCGACGATGATAATGCCTCAATGATCTATTTACCAAGTGATGCATAAATAAGTCGTTAGTGTAAACATTTTTTGTAGGTCAATAATGGGGAATAAAGTTGTTTAATAACACCCAGTTTGGGCTAGATTTATCGGGTCAGGTTACCAACCTTTTCTAGCCAGAATGGGAATTACGATTCTAAATAGTGAGCTCGTCATTAAGTAAATTCCAATTCCCTTCCCTGCGACCGAACTCGCGGCACAAGTTATACTAAGAACATTATAACCGGGTTTCAAAGGTTATAACTAATGAAAATACGTTTTATTAATAAGCGGACTTTATTGAAAATGAAATAAAATAGCCATATATTGGACCCGCAAATAGAGACAATATGAGCCATTGAAAGGGTGGTGTCTGGAAACAATATACACCCTTAGGGATGTTTCCCGAAAGAAAAAAGGAGATTGCCCTGGGATTTAGGGATTTACCAACCACCAAGGGGTAGTTTGTTATGTCTCCCAACTACTGGCCCTCTTTCACCAAATATCTTCACTTAAACAATAAATACTTCAACAGGAGTATATGCCTTTTCTATCAAGAGGCAAAATAAAACCATAAATCGCTTTTTGATCCTTGTACGAAGAAAAGGAAGTATTCTAATCGCGCAGAGTCTCGGTTTTCGGAAGTCAACGGAATTTGGACCCGCCGTGAATTCATGTTGACTAGTTTCAGCGTGACATCTGTCCGTATCTCGCATAACTCAAATAATTTATAATGTTGAAATTTCATATTTGGAATTACTATAACTTCTAGTTGTGGAACTATCCATTTGATCAAAAGCGACTAAAGAAGGAAGAGCGGTTTAAAAGAGGGTGAAAATTTAAAAAAAAAAACTCGAATTTCTTCTAAGATTAAATACAAAACAGTTTTATTGAACCCTTTTTTTTAACACGAGATCTATAAATTATATTCGATGACATTTTTCTATCCTATGGATTGAGCGGAGATATATCAGTCATAAATGAAATGGAACCATATTGTTTATTTAATTTATTAGTGCAAGGAAGTATTGTGATGAACACATCACTTTCCACCTTATTCACCCGAGTAATTTGGTGTTTTGGAAAAGAGACAATCTTAAATATTTGTCCTCAAAAAAAGAAAACTGTGGAGAAAAATGGGAAGATAAAACGTTGTGCTCAGGTTTACGGAGATAGTGTCACAAACAAATTTTTACCCCAGGTTTATAGATACGTCAAACCCCATTGTGGAGCACCATGGTACAAAGGTTCTGCCCTGGTTTACAAAGTTAATGTCCTAAACACATCATGGAGAACCAGGATATTCAGGTTGTGCCCAAGTTTACAGATATGCCAATCACACCAGCTTTTTTCCACTTATTCAAACAAGTAATTTGGTTTTTAGGTGAAATGATAACCTTAAATTTTACCTCAAAAAAGGGGAATCGGGGAAAAAATGGGAATATATGGGAAACGCTGGGTCCAGGTTAACAGGGATGTCAAACCTATCATGAAGCACCATGGTGTAGAAGTTCCGCCAAGGTTTACAAAGATAATGTCAGAAAGGCATCACAGAGTACCATGGTATAAAGGTTGTGCCCATGTTTACAGAGATAATGCCAAACACATCATGGAGCACCAGGATATTTAGGTTGTTCCCAGGTTTACAGACATTTCTGTTACATCTGCTTTCCCCCCCCCCTTTTCAAACTAATTTAGTTTTTCTGTAAATAAATATTCTTAAATTTGACCTTAAGTAAAGGGAATTAGGGAAAAAAATGGGGAAAAAAAGTTGTATTCAGGTATAGAGAGAGAACGTTACAAACACAACATGGAGCACCACAATATAAAATTGTTTTCCAGGTTTTTCGGAGATAATGTCAGAAAGACATCATAGAATACCATGATATAAAGGTTGTGCCCATGTTTACAGAGATAATGCCAAACACATCATAGAGTACCATGATATAAAGGTTGTGCCCATGTTTACAGACATTTCTGTTACATCTGCTTTTCCCCCCTTTTAAAACTAATTTGGTCTTTCTGAAAATAAATATTCTTAAATTTGACCTTAAGTAAAGGGAATTAGGAAAAAAAATGGGAAGAAAAAAGTTTTATTCAGGTTTAGAGAGATAACGTTACAAACACAACATGGAGCACCATGACATAAAGTTTTTTTTCCAGGTTTACAGAGATAATGAATGTCACAAACACATCATAGTGTACTATGATATAAATTTTGAGCCCAGGTTTATAGAGATAATGTCATAAACACATCATAGAGCTCTATGACATACAGTTTGTACCCAGGTTTACAAACAAACCAAATCAAGTCTGTGTTTCAAGCACATAAATTAAGTAGGAGAGTACTCGGATTTTTATGACGTGCCAAAGAATTATTATGTGAGATATTTATTTAATAATCGCATCAGAAATCCCTCGAGAGGTGGGGCTTCTACCAAAGAGATAGTTCAACTTTTATAATCCCGCTGTTCAACACAATGAATACCAGTCACAAAAGCCATCGACTTACCTTATTTCAATTTAATATTCGTCCTGGTGCCTTGTAATATTTATTTCACTCTGCCATCAAAACCTTTACGTAAATACAGTCCCATTTGGGGTTCATTGATGAAATTGCTAGGGGCCGTAGATAATTCCATAGAGCAGGCAATACAAACATTTATCACGGAGACAGCTGAGGTTTTATTTTCTTTTGGCCCTATCCATTGTCGGGAGGTTATAGCATAGCGAGAAACACGGAACGAATGGTCACTCCTTATCCTCCCAGATCCGCTATGCTCCTGGCTACGTCGCCCAATCATGAAGCATGTTTAATACGTAAAACAATTAATCATGATGTTTACTTCTTTCCCAAAGAATGTTTTTAGGAAACACATCGTTATTATAATTCTTAATAGAAATAATATTGTTCTAAAAAAAAAAAAAAAGTGTGTCACGCATGGGCTGCGTAAACTAAGTAGATTTCCCTCGTGACGTTTCACATTAGATAAAATACATACTAGTAATACAATAGCACCGTTAACTTCAAGTGAATAAATACAAATGATAATAAGAAATCTCCAGACGGGAAGAACCAGAAACGTAAAAAAACAGGTGTGCCAACTTCTCAAAGGAAAGAAAAACAACTACAGAAATATATCAGAATATAACATATTAATTTTATTCAATATCTAGTACTGTAATTTAGAATGGATGAGAATAATATTTATCTCAATAACATATTTGCATTTATCTCGTATAATAAAGGTCTCTTAAAAACAATTTATGGTATTTAAGCTTCGAATAATGTGGTTTATTACATAGCGAATCGTTGTTTATGTAACATGAGTAGAAGTGGGGGTTTACTGAAGGCTGAAAACCGGAAAATGCAAATATCTCGGTTAATATTCAAGATAGAGAATAAATGTATAGAATAATATTTATAGTGAATTTGCAATAAGATTGGTTTTATATAATTTTTTGATCCGACGTATAGTAATGGGGATATTCGAACGATATTCCCACTGGTCCGATTTCAGCCATTAACGAACTAAATCTGTCTTTTTACATAAAACTAAATATCGAGATTCGTAACGGTCAAACAAAAATTGCGACCGCTAGAGCGTTAGTAGACTATATATATAGATATATTTGAACGGACCTCATTTTCGTCATCTTCTTGGTAGGGTCGATGGACTTATGAAGAGATTTTTCGAAAATCGCGTCGTGAGTACGACCCCAAAAGCTGATTTCCCTTAAGGGAAATCTGCTAAAAGAACGTCCACTTTATGTATCTAGTCCGGACGTTCCAACTATAGCACACTATTCTTATTTTCTACCCCCGTTGGGAACACTGATTTTATTAACCGACTCGTAACTAAATAAATTCGCTTTATTCCTCTGGAATCGACCTCACACCACAAACGTGTAAGTGTATTAGAACCAACTTCTCACCACTATCCGTGGGGTATTAGAACGCACATGCCCTACCATGAACCAACAGGATATCGAACTTCGAAACATTTCTCTATTCAGTCTAGAGGATGCAAGCCTTAAAAGAGAGATGCAGCAAACCAATCCGGATAAATTGCCGCCTAAATAAAACTTGCGTCATGCAAGTTCTGAACTAACTCAGCAGCTTTCCACGTGCAGATCAATAATATAAATACATCCTCAATACATATATAAAGTGTGAGTTTGAGTCAAAATGTATTTCCAAATGACACGCAGTTGACGACAAACGGCATCATATCTGGCTTTCAGTTCCGTGTTTCTTGTTATTAAAGTCTTATTTAAGCATCGAAATTTAATTTGGTCTTAAAAAAAAAACCTTTAAAACTCAAGGCATTAGACATTTAACTGAAATATACGAAAAATGTAACAATGTAGATTTACTAGAGGGAAAGAAATAAATGCATAAAGAGTAAAATCGACCCGCTTATTTGCGTTTAGCAGATTTCCCTCAACGGAAATCGGTTTCTGCGGTTGACGCAATTTTCAAGAAATTTCATCAAATGCCCATTAATCACAACCAGGAGATGTCGAAAATAAATTTGGCCAGTGGGAGGAGGGGTTTTGAGGGGACTTGTGAAATTTCGAAAAATCTCTATTATACATCGGATCGTAAAATGTATAAAAACAATCTCATTGCGAATTTAATGTCCTATAATTGTTGTTATAAACATTTTTTTTCGATCTTGGATATTAACCTTGAACAAACCTCTACTCATGTCATATAAACAATTACCACTTTATTCTAAGCTTAAATACCAATTATAATTTTCACTGAATTTTTACAGTGTCAGATATGCTAATGTTTTGGAATTGCTGTTCTATAAATTTTTTGCGTGACGGAATTTGTATTTAATATTGATTGTTTAACCCCTTGCCAAGGAATACTATTAAGTCCTTAGATGTTATAAGACCATAAAATCTATGTTGGGATAAATTTATTTGTGTACTGGTTAATAATAATTATTCAAAACTAATCTTTTGATATCTCAATTAGAATATTTATTCTCCCATTCAAACGGCTAACACGAATAATTAACATATGAAACTCTAGGCGGCACTAGAACAAACTTAATTAAACCATTCCCTTACGTGACAACTAAATAAGAGCTAGATAACTTTTAATAGTCGAAAACAAAAGCATTCAATGAACTAATTAAATTAATTAAATGATTTTAAAAGTCATAATATTCTGGAGTTATTAAAGTTGTACTCGCAATTCTAGGGCGGCAACCAGAGGAGTAACTGATCAGTGTATCAAAGCATAACTGGCAGACAAATTGAAATTATATTAATAAATACAAACAGGGTTTATTATGACTATGACAGTTTATAAGGTTACACGCCGTTTAACTTAGGTCAACCATGTTACCAAAACAAGCAGTTCTATTGCTCCGTTAATGCTTTGAGTGAAACTAATCAAACATTCCAAGAATTCCTGACTCATTGACAGACGTCTAGGCGACGGCAAGAGTGAAAAGCATTCCATTGGCATACCTTAAGGTATTTGAATAAACCCCATTGTAGTGTTATATTTCAGAATAAAATATCTTCTTTGTCTCCGAACAAATTCGTGGGAAATATTGATCTCATAATTGGATTTATCATTCCCATTGTATTTTCTACAATGGAAAGATATGGGAATATATATTTCTTCTTATAATTCATAAAATTTGTTCACAAGCATTTAAGATATTAAATACTTTCTTTTTTTGGAGGATTATATTTACTTTCTGTTAAGTTCTAAACCTAAGGTGCCAACAATCTAACGGCCTTCTTGCTCCACAAATCCAACAGCTAACATAGCCAATTTAAAAACTAGGAATTTAATACAATTTATTTTAGTACATAATAGGAAGTTTAGTTGATTATACCTAAAGCCTAAAAGCATCGTAGTAGATCAACCCAAGCTATTGTTAATAAAATAATAATTTAACCTAAAATACTAATAAGAGACAAAAGTCCATTCCAATCAATTTTTAAAACAGGCATAACTCCCAAAGTGCAGAAAAGGGATATTTTTCAATCTACACTAAAATTAAATTAGTTATTTACGTTCACTTTTTGCAACTAAGACTAATTGGGGCGGTTTATCTACAGGTTACCACCCTTTTCTAGCCAGGGTGGGACGGACGGTTTTATTTAATTCCGTCACTAATCCTTTGCCCAGGCGGGAATCGAACTAGCCACTCTAGGTTTACCAAATGAGATTATGGTCAACCCTTTAACACACACGGCTAACCTGAACCCCATTAGTCTTAAAGATAAAATTATCCTTTGCTTCCTACGATTCAACAGTAGTACTATTGGGTGTTTTAATACTATGACGAACTTTATTGATATTTGAAGGGTGTTATTCATTTTAAGTAACATAGAAGCATATGTCGCATTCATTAAACCAAGAGTACCTATACTTTGAGTTACGGCTATTTTAAAAAGAAAAAATCTAGTTCTTCGTTTAATCACAAAATTGAAGAATAATCATATGATGTGTAGTAGTAAAAATGGTAGAGTAGGATATCATTGATAAATAATGTATCCTTGTCAACCATAATGTCATTTACGCGTAGTTGACAGAGCAAGAAGTCTGTGAAGCCTTGCATTCAAATGCTTAAAAAGAAAGAAATTACTAGAAAAAGAACATAGTTCGGTCTTAGAAGAATCATTATTATATTGGATACCTTATATCAAAAAGGAAAAAGAGTTACCCAGAAGCAGGCACAGGCGCAGGTTTGAAAGAACGTAATTCAAAAAGTCCGTCAAGCAGGGGCTGCGTAAACTAACCAGATTTCCCACGTGAAGTTTTAGAATAGAGAAATTTTACGAGAGCCGAGTAGTTAAGGAAACGGCCGAACTAGCTTTTGGCGGGAAAGTCACTCGTCCGTTAGCCGCCCAGATTTAATAAAAATGCAAATAAATCGGTTAATATTCAAGATAGAGAATAAATGTATAGAACAAAATTTATAGTAAATTTAATTTGCAATAAGATGGATTCTACACAATTTTTCGATCCGACGTATAGTAACGGAGATATTTTGAATTCTTTTTCAAAAATCTTCCCCTCTAAACCCCCCCCCCTCCCACTGGTCCGATTTCAGCCGTTAACGAACTTGATCTTTCTTTTTACATAAAACTACTAAATATCGAGTTTGGTAAGGATCATACAAAAATTGTTTCCTCTAGAGCGGTAACAGACAAATATATATATATATATATATACAGTTTTGAACGGACCTCATTTTCATCATCTACTAGGTAGGATCGATGGACATTTGAAGAAAAATGTCGAAAATTCCGTCATGAGTACAACCTCAATAGCTGATTTCCCTTGAGGGAAATCTGCTAAAACCTTCGTCCAGCTTTTCGTCTAATAAGTTTTTGCAAATAATCAGAGCAGCACTAATTGAGAACTTCACTAAATATAAATGCCTGGACGAGTTTCTTTAAATTAGCTTAAATTAACTTGCAGACCCCAAGCACATATCAAGATCTCCGACCACACCAGCTTGGTCGATGGAGCAAGACGATCTGACAGTAGTGTTCCGCCGGCGAATCTGATAGCATTGAGAAGAGGGATTTTATACACAAAGGAATATTCAAATGCCTACAGGAGAAGACCAGCGAGGGCTGAGGAAACACAGTTGTTTCCTTGAGGGGCGGAACTACGCCCAAGTAAGCACGGCATACTGCACCTCCAGCTGGGGGGGTTTAGACACGAAATCTAAATATATTAAAACACTCAAATAACACAGAAAGTAAATAAAACTTTACTAAAAATATTATAATGTATGCAGGAATTTCGTATGAATTAAGTTTTTAAAAATTATGGGACCAGTGCAACTAAAGCAAATCAATACAGGTTTTTGACGCATAACATCTGTTTTATTTTAATAATTGAAGGGTTTGCTGCAAAAAGGAGGTAGCTCCATCCCAAAGCTGTTGGGAGTTATAAACACTTTCTTGTGCCAAAAAAAACCTCTTTTATTTGGCACAAAAAGGATGCAGCTTCAATCGTTATGATGTTATTTTCGTTATAATGATGTTATTTTCGTATTTTATGTTATTCGTTATAATGATGTTATTTTCTGTTTGTAAAACCAATAATTTTGCTGTACTTTATTTTCAGTTCTCTTTGAATAAAAAATACATAATAATAGTACATTCTATTTATTTATACACGTTTTTCCAAGACATAACATATTCCTCCATTCCTCATATTCTATTCTTTTGGGCAAAAAAGAGGTAGCTCCAAGGATCATCCTCTTATCACCAACATTTGGATGATATTTTTTGAATGAAAATACTGTTCTAATATGTAAACACCATAATTGAAAGTAAGCAACAACAATATTTTTACATAACTTAAAAATTGAATTTTTTAAACGTTTTTTATGGTTTCCCAGAAACTGGAAAAATTGGAGCTACCTTCTTTTTGCAGCAAACCCTTCAATTCCTATCTATGCTTCAAGAAAGTTGTAACCACTGTTCATAAACGCAATGTTCTCAATATTTTACCTAACTTTGAAATACTTAGTATAAAATCAACAAAAAAGGTGATGAAGATAAAACGAAATGTGGACTATCATTATGATGGACAACAAAAAGAAAATCTTCCAGCAGTTAAACTTTCTTAGTCAGCGCTCCATCATCAGTGCCTGTTGACAAACAAAAACCTTAAGACTAAATAAAAAACATAGCATGGTCAACAGTGCAAAAAAAGTCACAAAACAATAAAAAAAGTGTACAGTATAAAAATCAATAGGAAATTAAAACAATAGTTGACCAATCAAATATTGGGGCAATAAAACTATGGGTTTAAAACCTACTAACTCTCTAAATTCAAAAAAAAAATATATATATAAAGTCCGTCACGCAGAGGTTGAGTAAACTAAGCAGATTTCCCACGTAGAGTTTTACAATAGAGAAATTTCACGAGAGCCAAGCATTCAAGGAACCAGCCGAACTAGCTTTTGGCGGGAAAGTCACTCTCATCCGTTAGCCGCCCAGATTTAATAAAAATGCATATATCTCGGTTAATATTCAAGATAGAGAATAAATCTATAGAACAATATTTATAGTGACTTTTATTTGCAATAAGATTGATTCTGTACAATGTTTCCATCCGACGTACAGTAACGGAGATATTTCTAATTTTCGAAAATCTTCCCCTCTAAACCCCCCTTCCCACTGGTCCGATTTCAGCCGTTAACGAACTTTATCTTTCTTTTTACATAAAACGACTAAATATCGAGTTTGGTAACGATTAAACAAAAATTGCGACCGCTAGAGCGGTAACAAATATATATATGTATATCATATACCTCATTTTCGTCATCTACTAGGTAGGATCGATGGACATTTGAAGAAAAATTTCGAAAATTCCGTCATGAGTACGACCTCAATAGCTGATTTCCCTTAAGGGAAATCTGCTAATACTAGGTAAAGAACATATATTTTCAAATCACCGTGGGTGTTGACCATGCAGGTACTGATGATGGAGTGATGACTCTGAAAGTGCACTTTGCTTAAGTTAAAACACTAGTAGAGGAAACTGATTTTAAGATACATTCAATTTTAAATGGCCGAACTATAAAGTAGTAAAGGTATAGTTTACTTATGTATGCTACCGCAATAAATTAATACTACAATTAACCATTTTTGTGAATAGTAGGAAAAATTTTGTTATGTACATTTGAAAACATTTTCGAAAATCACCAACACTTGTGTGCCAGCCACTAAGCTACCATCCAACGAATATCTAGTCTATAATTTTAGTTTATAATGATTACAAATTATATTTACTTGAGATGGCAGGGGAAATTAGTTTTTCTCATATCAGATAAAATATTACTACTATTAATACTAACCACCCCTAAAATATTTTCACATCAGAGAGGTTCGATAAGCTGTATACCCCAACTCAGTGAAGATAACCAAGCGAAAGGTTGGAAAATATGATTGGCTGAGTGCCTTCTAAAAACAACCAATATCCGACGAAGTAAGTCTAGAAAGCCCCCGTAAATGTAGGCAAGTTCAGAAGTTTTGGCACATGTCTACTCCTTACTCAATGGGCCCCAACTCCTAGCTTATTTTCTGAACTCTTCAGAAGAAGTTCATTGAGAATCAGCTAAGAGAATATTCTATTTTTATATTCGTTGGTTAGCTTAAAATTCAGACTGATCGGTTTAGAAATTAGAACTCCGAAGAGAATGATTATAAACACTCTGAAAAGCAGGATTCTTTTGTCAACACTAGATATATGTTCTAAAAAAAAAAGAATAGCCACGCCAAGAATGTTATAAACACAATAGGTAGTTTGTGTAGGCACAGGAAAAACATTTGTTCAAGAATAACAGCTATAATTAAAGCAGTATTTTCGATGACCAAAAGCTAAAAATAATTTCTACATTAAAATAAAAGAATTTCAGGGCTTTATTACTGCAGGGGGACTGTTTTAATCTGCATGAATGATAGTCCGTGGAAATGGGTTACTTAAAAAAAACAAACACACTGCACCGTAAATGTAACACCTTTTATATGAACTAATAATAAATAAAGAAACATATACTCATTAAATACATTAAGAAAGAAAATAATTAAAAGAGTAAAACCATTTAATGGTTTATTGTATAAGTTTGTTTAAGTTGACATTATTAGTTTTTACAATTGAACAGTTCCCATTGGCAGTTTAAAAATACGTAAAAAATAATAATACAGCTAGTAGAATTATATATTGAAAACCTATGTTCTTAAATTTGTAAATGCTAGAATAACAAATTAACAAAGAAGCTAATCCGTGTAATTATTAAAACCTGTTATCAAGTGAAAATTACAATTATTATCACATGATAATAAAAACAAATTGATAAATAATTCATGGGACTCAGGGAGCTGCGTTCGATTCCCCCCTGGGTAATATGAATTTATTTACTGACGAGCTCATTAAATGAAATCCTTAGTTTTACCCAGGTAGAGAAAGGGTGGTGACATGTACAATAGAAACCCGTCCTAATCAGCTGTAGTAGCACAAAGTTGACGCTAATAAATAACATTATTTTTTAAATGATTGTGTACTTCAACTTCAACTATGTTTAGTCGTCCTGCAGTATTGCTAAATTAATAATAAATCGGAATTAAAATGAAATCATATGTTAGCATATTCCTTCTCTCCTCCACTCCCTTTTAAAAGTAAATATATTTCGGCAGATTTCTCTCAGGGGAAATTACCCACTGGTTAAAATTGGGCAAAGAGGATTGGGGATTTAAAGATGGAGTGAATGTATAAAATGAAACAACTTTATTACTGTGGATCGGACCAAAAAATGTTACATTATCAGTTCTGTATATTCGTATACTAAAGGAATAATTTTTATGATGCGACTTCAGCCTTCAACCCCTAGCCGCTCCTATTCGATTCCTATGCGATATTAACTTCAAACTATTATCACTAACAACTATTATATACCTACTATCACTAAAACATCTCATATCCAGCTCAAAATTTCAATTCTTAGTTTCCGTATCCCGTTAGCTAGGGGGGGGGGGGGTATGACGAGATTTTCGAAACGTTTCTTCTAATGTCCAAACATTATTTAACCCGGATATTAAAAAAATGAGGTGCATTCGAATTTTATATATATATATATATATATATATATATACTCAACCGCAAAAAAACAAACATCAAGACAAAATTGTAAGACTAAATCTAAGTGTCCGGTTTTTTTTTGCGGTTGAGTGTATATATGTCTGATAGCCTCATACGGAAAACCAATGCACGTCCTCCTAACCTTCTTACATCCCTTCTTCATCACCGTGAAAATCAGAACTTTCTATTCCCGAAAACAACTAGTAACCGATTCAGGTAGAAAATCAGCAGACCTACAATTAATATTGTAAGTATATTATGTATATCGTCTATGTAGTAATTGCGATTAATTTTAAATGGAATTATTTTAATAAGATTACTACTAGAAAACCTTAGTGCAAAAAAGTATTTCATTTCTATTTTTATTTTTCTCCAAAATAAATTGTTTTAACAATTTGACTCTATTTTTTCGCATTTATTGTCACTACTGTTTCTAGTATTTGCCACTATTACCTAAATTGATATCAAAACAATAACAAAAATTGCAATATCAAATAGGTTAAAACGAACAATGAACGCAAATCAAGTGTATTATACGAATCATTAAATAAAAATATATACAATTTACCTGCCATTTTAATCTTTAAGGAAATAGTGCTTCTTTTTAATTAAGCATTTACTAATTATCAAAAATATCCTAAATACAGGTATCAATATTTTCGAAAATGAAGATTGAACTATTTTTGAAGATTTTGTTGGATGTGAGAATAATTTTGGTCTACTTATCATTGCCCGTATTTTAAATAATTAGTCATTTTAACGAACCCCTTGTCCAGTGCTGTAAAGTTACAGCCGTAAAGAATGTTTTTTTTTTATAGTTTAAACAGCGGTTTTGTCACAAGGAACGAATTTTGAAATGTATCGATAAAAATGTATTTTCTGTGCTGTTATTTTTTTTCTACTTATTTAGTCACATTGTTCAAGCAAACAAATCTTCTCAAGGGCCTAGAAAGCTATTTGCTTGCTGACTTGCGCCAGGCTTGTTAGTTCCAGCGTCAATAAGCAACTTCTTCAGGCATTGATGGAAATCTGGGCCAGTGATTAATATTGACTTAGTGTCCAAGCATGGATACGACTGTAAACGGATCCTAAGTTAGTTAAGTCAGTAGGAGAAAAATTATTTTGAACTCGATGTTAAAGAAAGGCAAACTGATCAGAATAAAATAACTTAATGCATTAGACCCCACTTTTGAACATGATTTTATTTGTTGACAGACTCGGCAGTTCATTTTCTAAACCACCAGGTCTTGAAGTGCTTAAGTTCCTATTATGGGTGGAGTTCATGGATTCATTCCTAGATTAAATCAAAATGGGAAGTTGAATAAGCAGTTTAATTTTATTGAATTTTCTAGTAGAAAGTAATGGCAGTTTGTAACTTTCCCTTCATGGTAAAAAACGATATTTTTATCTTTGATAAATGTTAAATGTATTTAATCCAGTACAGTGATAGTATTGTAATTTTTATATTTTCATTCGAGATGATTAATACTTTCTAAAAAACAGCTGTCAATAACATTTCCTGTTGGGAGACCAATCATTAACATCTGTGAAATCTGTACATTTAATTTATTTAATTAACTTCTGAGGACGTTCATTAGTCTACGATTGAAATTCATGTTTTCCCATGGTAAGGACATCTTGTTACTTCTTTGTTCCTGGTTTTGATGAGGTCATCTATTATGAGATGTTACTTCGTGTCCAAGCATGGATACGACTATAAACGGATCCTAAGTTAGTTAAGTCAGTAGGAGAGAAATTATTTTGAACTCGATGTTACAGAAAGGCAAAGTGATCAGAATAAAATATCTTGAATGCGATTGTACCACCATTCATGATTTATACAATGCCAGTCTAGCCAGCCAGGCCCCGAGGATAACAATATCTGAAACATGTTGTTTGGGGAGGAAGCAAAATGGCGAAGCAGAACGGGTCGAACGTCAGGTACTCGAGGTGTAATTAAGTCCCCTTTGTGTAACCTGTTACACAAAGGGAAAATTAATAACTCATGAAAATTTATGATATCCAATGTAGTGTCAACTGGCGCAATAAACAGCTTGCGCTTCACTTGTAACTTTTCTGTCGAAATTCCGTTTTCGTACGTGGTGAGGAAACCAATCATATTTCCCTTGTGCATTATCTAAAATAGACCTTTATTTACTAAGATTTACTACCTATTATTGTTGTTCTTTATATAAAATGAAAATAAGCAGAGTAGGAACGATTACTAAAAAAAAAAAAAAAAAAAAAAAACATAACTCCATCAATATCTGAATGGGGAAAAAAAATTATGGAACAATAATTGAAGTAAACAAAACTTTCAACAAGTTTGGGTATTAAACATTTTTTGATGCACCTAATTAGAACTGAGACATTTTGATTCCAAATCTACCGTAAACCATAGCTTTACTAAAAACGTTCTAATATATGAAATTATTTCATAAAACTATTGATAAATAATTGTTCCTCTAGAGTGTAATATGGAAGAAGATATGGGCGTGGCCACCGGCATAATGAAATTTATTAGATTACTAAAGACAGCCCACTTCGGTTATTGATAGCAACTTGGGTTTGGACAAATCTTTTTAGCAGATTACTCTTAAGTAAAGTCAGGTATTGTGGGTGTACTCATAATGCGATTTTCGAATAATTTCCTCAAATGTTCATCGATCCTTCATAGGAGATGATGGAAATGAGGTCCAATAAAAATTATAAATATATGCTTGTCTCTTAAAATTGACGATCTAGGACTGATATTGTGCCACGAATTTAAATTTCAAAATGAAATTTAAGCATGTTACGTATTAGTAAATATTTCTCCTCAATACTATGTTCCTTGAATATATATCAATCAAACAAAAATTGCGACCAATAGTGTTATGACGCAAGTTTAGGCTATAATGCCGATTAGTGTGCTCGTAAGCATTAAATAAAAATTAATGATATTTTTTCTTATTAATTTTTATTTTATCATTACCAAGCTCCAATATATTAGCGTTCCATGTAAACTTAATGATCAAGTTTGTTCAAGGCTGAAATGGGACAATGAGGAGGTGTGAGCGGTGGGAACAAATTTTAAATAACTCCGTTAATATGAAACTGATTGCAAAATTATATATGTATATATATATATATATATATATATATATATATATATATATCCATTCTTGTTGAAAATGTAATGTTCTACAAATGTTGTTATGGAACACATTTTCCCTATCATAAATATTAAACAAGATATTTGAATTTTTTAATTGTCACCTTTAAGTAAACTTCCCTTTTATTCAAGACACATTAACAATAAACCAGTATATAATGGAATGTCTTATTCCAAGCATAAATACTAAATATTGTTTTACATTTACATTTATTATGTGAGATATACGCAAATACGTTGTGTGATGACTACATAAATTTAGATATTACGTTCTTTCACTCGAAAATGGCTTAATTTTTATTTTAACGCGGCAATGGATGCTAATAGTCGTATTAATTAACGGCTGAAATCGGAATCTGAATTGAGGGGGGGGGGATAGTTTAGAGGAAAGAATTCGAAAATTCAAAATATCTCCGTTATTATGACTCGAGTCGAAAACTGTTGTAGAACCAATCTTGTTATACTATCGATGCTCTACAATTATTATTGTTCTATAAAATATCTTGTAACTCAAATATTTTTCGAGTTATTCGTACCCTTTTTGGGTTTCAGCAGTCGGTTAACCCCACTTCTGCCTTTTCCCCATCGGAGCTAAAGATCTCTAAGGCCTTCAATTCCAATCATATATATGAGTGTGTTTGTGCAGAAGGACCTCATACACTCGTAAACTAAATATACCCGTAGTATTATTTTTGAGGACACCATGCGCCTTGAGAGTAATTAGAAACGTTTCAAGTGAAATGTGTCGGTTAATTTATGTCTCAACTGAACATTCATTCATTGACGTGTTAGAGTTCAATTAGAAATTAGTAACAGCCATCGGCTGGGCTGATATCGACTCTGAAGTGGCAGCATGTTCAGGATGGTGAACGAGTGGCGAGCACACACGTGCCATCAGTTGTACTCCTATTAGCAGAATTACTATCGGTGTTCAACCGGAAGTCAAGCCGGCTATCACACTGACAGGCAGCTGAAATGCTCATACCATTGTCATGCTTCGTGTACAGCTCATACACATAATTATTATTGGAACACTTTAGGTGAGCACTGGCCTTTCCGTAACTGTTGAGAACATTATGCGTATAATCTTTAAGACTGCCGTTTGAAGAAGCCAACCACCGTAGAACCGTAGAAATGACAGTTTTTGACTGCAGACTTTACAATTTGTCTATATTACTATTGAGGTCTTCGGATATTGAGATCGTCATTAAAAATATTGTCGACATGTTATCAGTTATTCCTCCGCAGCTTAAGAGTAGAATCTTTACTTACTCATATTTTTTTATTGTACATAGCTGGAAAATATTTTTATTGTGAAGAGATTGATTATCAGCTCCAGCAGTCCGGTTTATAGCGAATCTTTCTGATTAGCAAACTTTCGATGTAACTCGATCCTTCTATGAAGCAACCTGACGAAGGTGGGAAGAGTTTCATTAAAATTTTGCGATTTAGAAAAAAATCAGACCGCTGGAGCAGATAGACTATCTCCTCAAAATAAGTGTTAATAAATACATACATACACACACATATATATATATAGTGTGTGTGTGTGTGTGTGTGTGTGTGTTTTATCTACACCTGGTAATTGATCTCGTGAACAAGTATACCTGATTTTCACGGAAACGAACTAGGGAATAAGAGGGTCACAAGGACATGCAGTGGTTCGCCGTTGCCTTCTTCATCAGACCATCCAACAATAAAGGCATCTTAAGGAAAACTCCATTCACACCAATAACGGAGCGAGTGGAGAAAATTTCAGTCAAAGCCAGAGTTGTTACATAGCCATCCCTCGGAAGCCTGCATAATCTGACTAATATTAAGTATTAGCCAGTATGAGTGCGCAGACTACAACTTTAATCTTCTCTCCAGTCTTTCCGCACTTATAAGTTGTATGTGTGAATTTAGACAACAAGGTATATATATATATATATATATATATATATATATATATATATATATATATATACGGGTGCTCAAGAGAAGTGTTCCCATTCAGTTACAGGATATATCTTACTTTTCAACATGAGTTTCATTATACCTTTGTCAGACTGGAAGTCTATAGCCAACTATAGATAACTAATGAACTTCTTAAAAGCTAAGATGTTACGAAAAGAAGACTAGCAATACATGCGAAGATTGATCAATACCAAGTAAGGATAAAAAAAGAAGTAGTAAAGAAAGTGGCCAAATGACACTTTATGGATGTCAGTAAGCGATGACGAACGAATATAAATTTCTAAATAGAGACCGGTAGTGGCGATGGAGGACATACTAAACCCTCGTGCTGAAAGTAGCGTGTTCCCTGAGTTGATACACTAGATTTTTTTTAGCTGTTCGGTTAACAGGTTTTGATGTTGGGCTTCTTTCTCTTTCTGCATCGTTTAAAGATCGCAAAGTAAATGCGTAGATATTTGGATAAAGGAGGAACTTTAACCTGTAACCTGTAATTCCACCAGAATACGGCAGAGAACGCGTCCACCCATCCTTGTATACCATGTGGCGACCTTGCCTCCCTACATGGGCTGTAGAACCAAAAATGATCATTTCTTCATATTGAACCCAAATGTAGAGGGTTTTCTTGAATCTCCCAGACAGTCATATTCCTTTCCCATAGAAACCCTGAAAAAACAAATTTTCCAGTGGACCTACGCTTGGGAGCTAATCTGAAGGAAACCTAACCAGACATAATTTAAAATGAGGATCTAGCAATACTCCGATTAAACCTCATCGTGCATTGTACACTATAAATTGCATGGCCAACGCAATGACTTATAGAAAAAGATGTTCTTGCGAAAGTTCTTCAATAAAGGTAACATTCATATTTTGGAAGTTTAGGGACGATATATCTAAAGTGTCTAATAAAGTTATGATCGCCGTTAAAACTATCCTTGTCTTATGTGGCTGTCGGTCACTTGGAATAAATGAAACTACATCAACTTGCCGACGGTTAAGATTATAGTTTATCTGACATGACAGGAGTGGGGTGGGGTCACTGGGGTCTCAAATCTAAAAAACCATTTATCTCGAATAATATTGAAGATGGAGAATACATTTATATAAGAATATTTATAGTAAATTTAATTTTCAATAATATTGATTCCATACAAATTTTCAACCCGACGTTTAGTAACGAATATATTTCAAATTTCCGAAATTCTCCTCCCACTGGTCCAATTTCAACTATTAGAGAATTTGGCCATCATTTTTCCATGAAATGCTTATATATTGAGTTTGGTAACTATCAAATAAATATTGCGACCGCTAGAGCGGTAACAAACAAGTATGTGTTTATATATATATATATATATATATATATATATATATATATATATATATATATATATAATTTTGAACGGACCTCATTTTTGTCATCTACTAGGAAAGATCGATAGGCATTTGTAGAAATTTATCGAAACTCGCGTCATGAATACCACCTCAATAGCTGACTTCTGTTGAGGCAAGTAAACCCCTTTTAGCAGTTATTGAGGTTGTACTCATCACGCGATTTTTCGAAAACTTTCATCAAATGTCCATCGATCCTGCATAGCAGATGACGAAAATGAGATCCATACAAAATTATATATATATATATATATATATATATATATATATGTGTGTGTGTGTGTGTGTGTGTGTGTGTGTGTGTGTGTGTGTGTGTGTGTGTGTGTGTGTGACTGTAACCACTCTAGCGGTCCGAATTTTTGTCTTATTTTTACGAAACTTAATATGTAATCGTTTAATAAGCTGAAATCAGAATAGAAGGAGGTATGGTTTAGAGAGGCTGAATTTCGAAAATTCTTAATATCTCCATTATTATGCGTCGGATCGAAAACGTGAATAGAACCAATCTCATTGCAAATGTAACGTTCTATAAATAATGTTCTGTATGTTTCTCACTATCTTGATTTTTAACCGAAATATATACATTTTTTAGTTGTTGTCCTTAGTAAAGCCCCACTCCTACTCGTGCCACACTAACAATAAGCTGTCATATCCTGAAGCACTTCATTTAAAGCCTAAATACCAAATATTGTTCTCATTGAACTTTTACTTTTTGAGATAAATGCAAATGAAGGAGGGAAATCTGCTTAGTTTACGCACCCGAAATTGAGTCATCCCACCTCCAGCCTGTATATATTATTCCCGTGATAAAATCTTTGACTGCAGTATCCTTTGAATGCACTTGTATCATTGAGAGCAAAACAGACGGAGCATCTTACAAGGAGCGTGTGCCCAATTATGTTCCTGGACAATGAATAATTAATGCAGCCAAGGGGGGGAGTAGGTGAAGCGATGTGAAACCAGCGGAAGTGGGAGGCCGTTGACGGAGAGGTAGTATTTCCGCCCCCACCTGCTCCTAATAATTCCTTCAGCTGGCCAGCTCCATTCAACGACTAGCTAGCTAGTTTCGCTTTAAATCAATTAAACTTTTTTAAAGCCATAACAGTATTAGCTCACAATAATCATCTGTACAGTCCCAAAGATGAAACATAGAAACGTTACTTTGTTATTCTTGTGCGTTGACTTCATCAATTAAGGTTTTACGTCCTTGTTTCGAAAATGATCATTTGATCTGTACCTTACTCTAAATTGCACCGTTTTTGGAACTTTCTTGTTTTCAGCCTTCTGTAACTCTTCCGCACCCCCCCCCTTCTACTCATCGGTTTTTTTCATAAAAATAGAGAATATGTGGTGAGTTGAAATCACGTGTGTCATACCAGCACGTTAGAAATCTGCTTAGTTTACGCAGCACCCACGTAACCGACTTCTTCCTTTCATAGCTTCATTTTTAGAATGTACATGAAATGAAGCAAACCACATATTACTTGTTTCATTTCTCTTGATAGTCTTATTCCTGCGGTGTTGCTAGCCGACTACGTTGAAACAACATTTTTGATGTTGGCTTTTCCTTGTGCCTTTTTGTTCTGTGTATTTTTTGAACTTGGAATTCGGAGAGGGGTTCGCAAGCCGAAGCAATCTTCTACTCCTGACTTTTTTTTTTCAGAGCTCATCCTGCCTCTATACTTATTTTCTGGGGGAGTTCTGGTTATTTCTCCTCGTTGCAGTGGAATTGAATGTAGACCCGAGGAATTTTAAGCTCCCCTTCCTCTCCCCCACGCCACAGGCACACAGGGTCCTGTAAAACCATGGTTAGTGGAAAGCATTTCCAGAATTTCAAGTGAAAACTGACCATTTTTCCCCTATTTTCCGTTTTATTAACCCGAACGGTGTCATTAAATAATATGAGACCTTTTTTTCGCCATTAAAGATCGTCGATCGCTTTCTAGTTCTATGGAACTCGGATATTGTGGCCATATGAATGTAACATTTGCAAAGGTATTTACATCTGAACATGTATATTGAATATTATGTGTTTAATAATACAAAATCGTATTAAATAGTTATTTTTTACTTCTTGCTGAACCTTACAGCCGTTCGCCTCACAGAAAAGACAAGAAACGCTTAAAAAAAGATAAATGCATATATTTGCAGTGTGGCTAAAACTCGACATGAATGAAGAAGCACTTATTTTATCCTTCTGTAATTTAGATTACGGAAAATGCACCATCAGCAAATTTAAGATTTTTGCCCGTAAGCGAGAAATCGGTGCTTTTATTGAAAAATTTATTATTATGTATTCTTCGAGTGTAAAAAAAAAAGGATCTGTCACAATCATAACATGGAATATTTTTTCTCTGTCGTGGGGTTTTTCGAGATAACTAGAGGATGGTAATATGTTAATATATTTGAATGAACCTCATTTTCGCCATCACCTGGGTAGGATCCATAGACGGAAGGATGGATGGAGGTAGTTTTCGAAAATCGCTTCATCAGTTCGACCTGATTAAAAAGGTAATACTTAGGAATAAAGTGACAAAGGTCATGGTGAATTAATAGAAAAAGGAGGGAATGAAGCAGTTTTGAGGTATAGTGTTACAATGGAATGAAACTGGTTAAGAATAGGAGGATACAATAAAATGGTAATAGATGGGTTTTGGTAAAACGGAATGTGATTGAAATAAAATACCATAGGTGTATTTGTATCTTGATACAATGTTGTCCGTTTATAATGAAATAGCATAGGATTATCGTGAAACAATGAAGTACGTTAGGAATTGAACTGCGTGGGAATTTCATCATTATTCAATATACTATTCTATGCCTATGGGGGCTCAGTTTGGCTATGTGAGTTAAGGCGTTGGTCTAAATCTCACTTGGCAAACCTAGAGTAGAGAGTTCGATTCCCGCCCTGGGCAATAGGAATTTATTTAGTGGACTCATTAAATAAATACCATAGTTCACCCTGGCTAGAAAAGTGTGGTAACCTCTAAATAACCAGTCCCAATTAGCCTCAGTATCATAAAGTGGACATAAATAAATAAAGAATATTCTATGCCTATTCAGGTTAGGAATATAATAATTCTTTAATTATTTAGTAAGGTCCACTTTTTGCAGCAATTAAGGCTAAATGGGACGTGTTATCTACAGGTTACCACCCTTTTCTAGCCAGGAATCTAATCAAACATTCCCAGAATTCATGACTCATTGACAGACGTCTAGGCGACGGTAGAATTGAAAAGCATTCCATTGGCATATCTTAAGGTATTTGAATGAAACCCATAGTAGAGTGTTATATTTCAGAATAAAATGTCTTCTTTGCCTCCGAACAAAATCGTGGGGAAATATTGATCTCATAACTGGATTAAACTTTCCCATTGTATTTTCTACAATGGAATGATATGGGAATATTTCAACTTATAATTTATAAAATTTGTTCAATAGGGTTTAAGATATTAAATACTTTTTTTTTTTTTTTGGAGGATTATATTTATTTTCTATTAAGTTTTAAACCTATGGTGCTAACAATCTAATGGCCTGCTTACTAAACAAATTCAACCGCTAACAGAGCCAATTTAAAAACTATGAATTAAATACAATTTATTTTAGTACATTATAGGAAGTTTAATTGATTATACTTAAAGCCTAAAAGCATCAACAGACCAGGCTATTGTCAATAAAATAATAACTAAACTGAAATACTTATAAGAGACAAAATTTCATTCCAATTTTTAAAATAAATATAACTCTCAAAGTCCAGAAAAAAGGTATATTTGAATCTACACTAAAATTAAATTATTTATTAACGTTCACTTTTTGCAGCAATTAAGGCTAATTGGGACGGGTTATCTACCCGTTACCACCCTTTTCTAGCCAGGGTGGGTATGACAGTTTTATTTAATGAGTTCTTCACTAAATAAATTCCTACTTGCCCAGGCGGCAATTGAAGTCGCCACTCTAGGTTTACCATGTAAGCTTAAAGGCAACGCTTTTACTTTAACACAGGAATATAATAGGATATGAATATCACGATACAATGAAGCATATAAGTATTAAAATAGCAAAGGTAGATGTTAAAATGATTTGGCAACAGTGTATCTCAATTCTTTGCACTGAAACTAAGGAATAAAATAAAGACAGCATTTCAAAATATATGTATGTAATCAAGGACCTGTTTCCGTAAAATTCACTCTAAAATTCTAAAAATTTCAGAATTGAATTTGATAATGGCGTTTGGGTAATCTAAACTTAGGTTGAGGTGTAGTGCCGACTTCGTAACCCATCGGCGCATTGCTCCATTGAATCTAATCTGAAATTTAAAGTATCGAGTTTTGAAACGATCAAGCAAAAATTGTTCCAGAGAGATATAATATGTATAATAGTGTGTGTGTGTAAATTTAATTTAGTTCAATGGCTTAATTTTTGTCATCTACTAGGCAGAATAGATGGGAAATCTTACCTTATCCTACTTGCTTTCTAGATGTATATTTAGATAGTACAATCAAAACCTGCTAATGTCGTTTGCGCAAGTGTGTATATATTTTTAACTTTTTCTTTAAAGAACTTGGATGATCTTTGCTGCGAGACAGCTGGGATTTCGGAAGAGAACTAAACTGATTTTTTATAAATAGTTATCTGGATATCAGAGCTCTAACTTCACCAACGCGATCTAATTTGATTTCTGTATAAAATAAATTCATCATTCAATTAGTGAAACTTTCAATAGTTTATTTCTATGGGTAACGAAAAAAGTATTGCACGAAAAAGTGATAGAATTTCAATTGAGGAGATACTGCGGTTTTTCTTTTGTATTTTTCCAGAGGGTAATTTTGGAGACTTCATTGATAAGGACCTAAGCGGAGACACACTTGACGTCAGAGATAAGAGTAGAATAGGCCCTTGTTCTGTCTCTCAATGAAAACTATTATAAAAGAATCTCTTTGTCTTGAACAAATCCAGTAATAATGGAAAGAATTCAGAAACAAAACGTCTCTTCATATAAACAAAGAATAGCTGTTGTCTGAGAAACATCTTGCAAAAATTTGAAGCTTAAATGATTATGTATAGATAGAAAATAAGAAATAGAAGGGTTTAGACTTAATATTGTGGTGGAGGATTTTTATTTAATACCAAATACAATCAGGGTGAAGATTATTAATATAAAATATGATGTTTGGTCCATTTGTTTTCATTTATCAAAGAAATTAACAGTATTACAATTTCCTTGCAATTAATGAATTTCTTGAATTTTAATTTTATCAGATAGTGGGTATTTGTTGTTATATTCACTCAATATTAAAGCTTTGTCTTGTACAATAAAAACTAATGGATTTATCCCACATTTTTATTTTCTGCTGGTGGTGAGGGTGGTGAATCAGGTTAGAATCAGAAACACTTTTGTGGCCCATCACAATTTATTTTTACAATCGCTTTGCGCTATCGAAAATTACATTCCCATCCTCAGAGCATCAGAGCGTAGGGTGTGCCTATAGAGATGCTACTGAGCCAACGCAATCTATAAAAAACATTAATATAAATTAAAATTAGAGTTTAATTTAGTATCAGTTAATATTTATTTCAACTTAAGACGCAGAAAAAATAATATTAAGAGTGCAATGGCAGAGTTGAGCCCAATAGCAACTCTATAGGCAAGCCCTACGCTCTTACGCTCTGAGGATGGGAATGTAATTCCCGAAAGCACTAAGCATTTGTAACTATAAATTGTGAGTAGCCACAAAAGTTTTTCTGATTCACCTAATCGATTTATATTTTAGGATTTCATAGTCATGCACCATGGATTTCTATTAATAAATTTAATTTTTCACCCATGATTACTTACTTTCGATATTTATTATCGCCCAGTTTATGGCACTAAAATTGATTGAGACGGGCTATCGACATATACCACCCATTTCTAACACGGATGAGACTACGGTTGTTGTAAGTACTTTAATAAATGAATTCCTGTTGCTAACGTGGCCCATGGTTCTATATTTACGATGATAATTTTGGCCTTCGCTTTAACGCACAGTCACACCTGGTTACACGTTGGTAAAATAAAACTAGTAAATTGTTAAACACAAAATATTGATTTTTTTTTTAATATTCTCTTCGCAAGTCTAATTTTCTACGTATAGACATTTACTCTTGATTCTGCGGTTCGCCATAGAAATTCACATAGATAAGAATCAAACAATTTCCCATAAGTCCCTCATTCTCGTCCGCATCCATCATTGCCCGATGACACTGCAAATTGCAAAATGCAATTCCTTGAGTGTGCTCTCAATTTACGAATTTTCAGGAGACTTTTTGTTTCCAAACAATTTCTGGATATGACAGTGAAGGAACACGTCATATAAGTTGTTAGACAGTTGTTCATTTAAAATAACTATAATAAATTAAAACACTGGTTAAATTAGGTCAAGCAGCAAAGTGTTAAGAAAAAAATAAAAACCATTATAATTTCGTAAAAACATCAAATCATATAGACACAAAAAGCAGCGTTTGTAAAATTGTATCCAGCATGCTATTAAGGACCTCGGGATTTCGAATTATATTGTTGCTCAAAACACACTTCAGAATGTGATACCAATTAAGGCCCAACATATTGTGTAAACTAAAATTCAAATGTGAAAACGGCTGGAGACAAAAACATTCCATTTTACAATCTTAGGGTGGATACTAAAAAAAGCTAGTAATATTATATTTTTAAATAATTAAGAATGTATTAAATGTTTATTTATTAATTTCAAATGATGTTCAACTTAATGACTTGCGAAGGGAAAAATGAAAAATAACAAGCTTAAAAGACTAATTAAAGTATTGAATTATTTGAGCCCATCAGCTAGTTCAACCAAGCCATTGTATAAAGAAATTGATTTGAACAGAATGTAAAGAACATATGAGATTTCCCAGTGCGCTTTATAGAATGAAACACGCGAAAATATATTTATATTTATTTATTACAATTTAAAATAATATAAATGTACTAGTATATAGGAAAACATAGTTTATTGTTTTTTGAAAAACAAATTTTAAATTATTGTCTTTATTACTAGTCTAAGTTTTATTGATTGTTTTTACTGCTTGTATTTAATGTTTATTTTTCGTATTTCATTTTTTTTTTGGTACAGTTCTTTGGTATTCTTCTATATTTTTTTTTATTTTACATTGTTAAATTTTAAGCCAAATAGCCTAGTTGCGGGTGCCCCTGTATAAATAAATATATCCCAAGCAACAGCAGTTTGCAAGGGACATAGAAATATAAAGAGAAGAGACATTGTGAATAACTAGCAGAAGAACACGATAAAAACACTACAAGAATAGATTAGCCTTTATATAATTAAATAACAAAATAAATATTATAGAAATTGTTTAATAATAAATTGCAATAAATAATAAATATAGAAAATATTCCTACATATATATACGTAGATGTCCTATATATATATATATATATATATATATATATGTATATATATATATATATTTATATATATATATATATATACATATATATATATATATACATATATATATATATATATATATATATATATATATATATATATATATATATATAAATTAGATCGAAAATAATATTGTATTTTATTCTCAATTTTCTTATACTCGACACTTGACTATTTTTTCAAATTACTACAAATGTTTCTATTCTTATGAATCGTTAAAGATAAAACACCTCGAAAATAATAGTATTCTGAATAATTCTCCATTTCACGCATTATTATGAATATATTTATTCACAATAATTCGTAAAATGGAGAATATATATATAAATTTATAGCTCCCGGATTAATAATAGATTTTGTTCAGTTTAGACTAAAAATAATATTGTAATAATATTTCAATGGAATATTTAATTTACCAATGTGGTAATATATAATGGAAATCATTGTTCATACTAGTAACAAGTATGATTTAAAAAATAAAATATCTTTTGAGAGAGTAAAATTTGTTGGAAATGAGAATTGATTACGAACAATTATTCTATTAAATACCTGTTAATATGAGGAGGAAGTAGAATGAGAGGTTTGTGAGAAGACTTATCGGTGACATGATGATAAGAGCACAGTCACAGAGCACGTCGCGAAACTAAAGGGACGAGAGACATGGAGAGCAAAGCGACCTTACCCGGCGATGTCGAGGGCCAGACTGAGACATCCCCACTCACCGGCTGGAGCAGCTGTTACCCCCAGCAACCGGGCCCTTATCTGATAACAACTTCACCTGATTCATTAAGACCGTTTTATCACTTAGCTGCTCGCACATCGAAAACCAACAATTTAAAAAATGATAATAGTTCTCTCACATGAGCAACCGGAAATTATTTAGTGACGAACTCATTACTAAAAAAATCCTTAGTCCCAGAACATGGAGAAATGGGTGGTAACCTCTATATAACTCTCCCACAGCCTTAATAGCACAAAGTGTATGTTAATAAATAAATAGAAATAAATTGTTAAAAGTATTGACTATACATATTATTTATTTTTTATTTGTTTCATTAATGAAGTAACACTTCAAAGAGGGGGTTTATTTCCTACATGGCCCGTACAATATAGTACATTATACGTACTCATGGATTAATAACAAATAGCTTATATAACATTTTTGTTGTTAAATATATAAATATATATATATATATATATATATATATATATATATATATATAATTAAACTGAACTCTAATATATAAATAAGAGCATTATTATAAATAACTTTAAATGACAAACAGGAAAAATAGAATATTTAATAATAGTAGTTTTCCAATAGCTTATTTTCTGGTATAATACTTCTGCAAATTTCCTAAGTGCTTTACTGCACTAATATAATATTATTCTATCCTCAACAGACCATCGGTTTGTTATTTTCCTAACTGTCTCTTTTTAAAGGTACCCTTCGTTTGAAAGCAGGGTACAGTCATGTATGAGATGTGTGTATATCTGTTTAGTAGTAAAATTGCATGGACAACGTGGTTTGTTAGTTTAAATCTGTTTAATTCAAAATAATTTAATTGAGTAATGTCCTGTTAGTAGTAGTGTTTTGTAAAAGTCAGAAGGTGTATCATTATTGTTCAATGATTCGGTAATGTCGGCAATGAAAGTCTGAAAATCTTTAAAATTTTCAGTTTTTTTTTTTTTGTATATATATGCATGACTTATGAGTTTTCTTCCATTTGTTCGCAATACAAAAAGAAAATTCCATACAAATGGGTGAGTTTTTAATCCTATAATTTCAACTCTAAAAAACTCATTAACTAACATTAATTATCAGAAAATTTGCTTAAGGGAAATCGGGTATTGAGGTTGTAATCTGAACGCGATTTCGTAAACATTTTCTCATAAGCCCTACTTAAGAGATAAAGAAAATGAAGTGATCCGATGAAAATGTTATAAATACACACTTTATAAATATATATATATATATATATATATATATATTATATATATATATATATATATACATTGATAGATAGGTCGATTTTTTTTTAGATATTTTTATTTTATATTCATATTTTTTGGGGGCTCGGGTTATCCATTTAAGTGCCGGTCTTAATCTCACATTGTAAACCAAGAGTGGCGAGTTTTATTCACGCCTGAGCAATAGGAATTTTTTTAATGAGTTCGTCACTAACTAACCTACGGATAACCACTCCAATTAGTCAGATTAGCATAAAGTGATCGTAAATAAATAGCATAACTTCTTTTTTTTTGGCCTAACTTTTGTTGCGAACTCAAATAATATTGTATTTTATTGACTGGGAAATGCTTATTTGATACTCGACATATAACTATTTCATTCAGCATTAAAAAGCACATTCGCTATTTGCTGAAATCAGAATCAAAATAGGGTTGGAATTTAGAGGGGGATACGCAAATTTTTGTTATACATTATGACAGATTTGATCAGCAACCTTATATTTCAAAAAAATTACTTTTACAGGACACATACAAAAATGATTAAGCCATTCAATAAATGAAAATATTGGTATATTATTTCCAATTATTTCAGAGTACCTACAGGTGAATAATATAAAATAATTTTGAATTCAGCCTTGAAACAGAGCATCAAGAATCAGTAGAATTAATATAAATATGCAAAAATCAGGATTTATCATTTTTTTGACATACGAGGTTGCTGATCAACACTGTTGATTTGCTGTTCTACAATTATTGTTATTCGGATTTTTTTCTTAACTAGGACATTGATATTATGTCACCACGGAGCTCATCTAGCGAGGAGCAATACCAAAGTCAACCTTCCAACAGGACCAACTCACTCACTAGACTCCAGCTAAACACCGATGCGTCGCGATGTAGCGCCTCCTCTTAAGAGCTTGTGAACAAAAATTCATCCAAGGTACTCAATATAATCAATCTTTTTGAGGAAATTTACTTACTCCTTTCCTCTGCTGTTCTTGGAGGACATACATCTCCTGTACGTTCTAAAACACCGCCCTAAGATACTCCAATTGCTGACTCCTGACCATCAAGAACCTTCTCTCAGAGCAACAGACACCAATTCAGGAACAAGAATTTCCTTGGATGCCCTTCGCATTGTATTCTCACCTCTTACCCCAATCAGTTAATCCCAGTTTGGATTCTTAATAAATTTCATAACCCATTCCTCTTATTCTTCTCAGTATTTATCTTAGAGTACCCATTTAGGAGCATACGGATTTTGAAAGTGAACTCGTTTTAGCAGATGTCGTTTAAGGGAAATCAGCTATTGAGGTTGGAATCATGTCGCGATTTTCGAAATATGTAGTCATCCTACCTAGAAGAAGACGAAAATGAGTTCCGTATATGTCTGTTCAATTTTGGTTTTCGTTATCAAATTCGATATTTGAACGTTTTCAGCAAAAGTAAAACTAAAGACCAAGTTCGTAAATGGCTGAAATCGGATTAGCGGGCAGGAGGGTTTAGAGGGAGGGAATTATGAAAACTCGAAATCGATATAATAAATCGGATTAAAAAATTGCAAAAAATCAATCTTATTGGAAATTTAATGTTCTAAGAATGTTGTTTTATCTACATTTTTCTCCATCTCTAATTCTAACCGTGATATTTGCATTTTTTACTGGAGGACTAAACTGGAGACTCCTAACCATGCCACATTGTCAAGAATTGAAGATTCGAAATATTTTGGTTAATATGAGTCCAATCGACCAATTTTATCCAACCAATAATCAATGTTGTAATTTTAATTTCAATCGGAGAACCTCCATAGCTAATTTTCCTTGAAGGTAATCGACTAAACCATAAATCTTACCCCTCGATTGATATAAATGATGAAAATAAGATTATAGGGGTGGATGAAATCTGATAGACTCCCCCGTCACCCACCCCGCATGGACACTCTATATACTCTATCAGCGTGACGTAATTGTGATGTAAGGCTTGACTTATAGAATTAATGTTACGGCTCCAATAGCAAGGCAAGTAAGATATTTCAAGCCTTCTCAATAAATCCAATTTATGGAAGTCCTCTATTCGTGCCACTTAAGCCCGCCATGGGTCTTGGAGTCCTCAATGAACCATGCAAGATTGCTTGATCCGCCGCTGCTTCCGCTCAGGCCCGAAGATCTTCAGTCCAATTATAGGCTGGTGTGTCCAATGGGAAGATTAAAACTCGAAAGTTCATGAACAAACAACGAAGTAGAATGAAGAAGGAGTTTGTAAACGCCGCGGATGGTTCACTCATTGAAAGTAGAACTTTTTACTGGTTTATTTTAGTGTTATGTACTATTGACCAAAACTGTAACAGAAAAATAATAAAAAAGACTTCCTCTAACTAAGTGTCTTATAAACAAATACGAATATAACAACTAATTTACAAAACAAAAATAAAGGGATCCCTAACTTTGATTTCCCATATAGTTAACTATAGTAGCAGAGTAAGCGCCCAGCCAAGTGTGTTCTCAACCGGAAGTATGTCTTTTTCTAACATTACTTGCACTCAATATTAACATTATAAAATAAATAACAAAAATGCAGAAAAAAATGCATCATATTAAAAATAAAAATAATTAAACCGTTCATAATAAAATAATATTAGATAAAAAACTTATTAATTAGTCTATCAGACCTGCACCTTATAAACTAAGCTGGCTTTCCACGTGTTTTAATGATAGAGGAACACATTTACATATCCATTCACTGCCCCTCCATTAGTAATAACACCATTAAAACAAGGCTAGTTATGAAAATGTCAGTGAGATAATAGTCTAAAACGAAAATCCCGCTTAAAGGCTGAAAGCACAATATCAAAAACCCGTCACATAGGTGTTGCGTTAACTAAGCAGATTTCCTATGTCCGCCACGTATTTTTATTTATCTTAAAAAGTATTTATTTTTTATTTATTTATTTAAATGAGTTCCGCAACGCAGGCGATTTACTCATTATTAAAGTGTCATTGAAAAAGCGAAAAGCAAAAAAAAAACAATTAACAACAAACGGTAAGAGAGTAGACTATGGCAAACGGTGATTTTTGAAACGGGTTATTGGCGTACCAGGATCATATATGAAGCAAACGATATTAAAGAGTAAATGTTCAATGAGAGCAATATTTGATATTAAGTTTCAAATGAAGTGTTTCATTATATAACAGTATTGTTTATGTGACATGAGGGGGGTTTAATGGAGGGTGAAACTAAAGAATGCAAATATCTTAGTTATTACTGAAGCTAGAGAATAAATGTATTTAACACAATTTATAGAGCATTACATTTGCAATAAAATAGATTCTATAAATACATTTTTTTGACCCGACTCATAAATATGGAGATATTTCGAATTTTCAAAATTCTCCCCCTCAAATCCCCCTCCTTCTGGTCCGATTTCAGCAGCCAACGAACTTGATCTTTTTTTTACATAAAACGATTATATATCAATTTTGGTAACGATAACATAAATATTGTAACTGCTTGAGCTGTAACAGATATATATATATATATATATATATATATATATATATATATATATATAAACACACACACACCGACCTCATTTGCGTCATCTACAACGTAGGATCAATGGGCATTTGAAAAAACAATTTTGAATATAGCTTCAAGAATACTACCTGAATAGCTGATATCCCTTAATAGACATCTGCTAAAAATAAAGCCTTTAATATTCCAAATACAAAAAATGTTTTGAACAATGACAGAGTATTTTATTGAATTTTGTTTTAAAATATTGTTATATACTGAAGTTTTCCAACGAGATAAAATGACGGAGAAATTTATGATTTCGATTATTGTCCCCTTTTATATTCCAAAACTTTCTGAACTATTTTGTAATCTTTAGTTTTACATGAAAGGTTTAATCCGGAATTTAGTGAGTGTGAAGCAACCAGTTTGGCCACTAATAGGTTAATCTTTAGACTTGAGACACGCACTCTTCACTTCAGCTCTTTCCTTTTACCTTACCCACTTCGGTTGTGAGTGTGTCATTTACATACTTAAGTATTGATTATTCACTTCAGTCTTCATTTTACTATTGTACTACACAGAATCTGTAATCCTCCTCCAATAACCCTCCCTCCTTTATTTTCTTCAGTGAACTCCTATTTAGCAGATGTCCCTTAAGGGAAATCAGCTATTGAGGTTGTACTCATGTCGTGTTTTTCGAAACATTTCTTCAAATGTCCCCAGGGGCCGACGAAAATGATGCCCGTTCAAAACTATATATGCATATATAATTCTTTTTATTATTCATAATTTCTTGTTTTCAGCCTTCGTTAAACACTCACTGTTGTTAATCGATTTTGGACTTAGAAATAAAGAAGATATGGCGAAATGGTATTACTATTGTATCATTGCAGCACGTGGGAAATATGTTTAGATTATGCAGCCCCTACGTTGCGAACTTTTTTCAATCCAGTGTGATTAAACAAGTCAAGAGCATATTCTTGAATTAAGATAACATTTACATTATTTCAAGCCAAAGAAAAGATCTTGAGGTCTCAAACCAGATATCTGTATTAACTTATTTCCCTCTTAACAAGTAAGTTCTATAATCCACATTAGTGCTAGGCCATTATTAACTATAATCAAAACTATAAAACAATAATAAAATCCTGGATTATATTCTCCAAATATAATTAAATAAAATTAATAATTAAAATTTAATAGTTATTTAAAATTATCACATCCAAAACATTTAAATCACTTCAGAGTAATAAATAAATATCACCCCCTAAACTATCTTTACCTTTATTTGCCAGATTAAATGTTATATTGACTCGGAGGAATAATTTTAAAGATTATTTAGTACATTTATCCAATTTTTAGAGGACCTAACTCCCTTAAGATTCAGAAAACTCCACAGCTGGCTATCCAATCATCCTAATCCAGAAGTCCTAGCCCTTTCCAGTACCAGTCATCCATATTCCCCTTCACGGCGCCTCAAGACACAATGGACCAGATATCTCCTATAGAAGTGTAAAGTGAAGTGATAGCAGAGACTATTTTCTTCTCAAGTGCCATTCCTCCTTAGCTCTTGACTTCCTTGCCAGGCAGGGAGAGGCTGCTCCACTCATTGTGGTGAAAGGGTGTGTGTACCTTCTATCAAAAGTGATGGAGGACGATTGTATTATACACATCACACATCACCAAATGCATTTAAGTGCAGACTGTAATATTCATAATAAAATAAAATTATAGTTAGAACTAAGAAAATTATGAGTTGCCTTAATGGATGTAACATATAAATTTACCCTGTATGTTTCTAGCATTGCTAATGCCCAGGAGAGGGAAACATCTGATATTGGAAATAAGTTAATCCTTTCTTTTGCCTGAAATACTTAAATTGGTCTCAGTAAGGATTAGATGCAATTACATTAACAATATATTACACATTATTCGAAGTATTTATTATCGAAATAAATAAATTTAAAAAAAAAAAAACGATATTTTATCTGAAGAATGCTGGAAATGAGTGTTTCAAGTTTCAGGAAAGAAAACAGGAAAAGCCGAGAAGAGATAGCGCCTGTTATTGCTCCCAGCACTTGAGAATAGCACGGAAGCGCTGAAAGCCTAGCGCAATAAAAAAGCTTCTTTGTGAGAAAATTCTTTTTTTCAACCCTCAATATTTTTTCAGGGGTTGGAATCGTTAGGCCACGAAATTATGTTTTACTTGGTAACTCTGTAAGTTGTTTTTTATCTAAAAATTAAATATCTTTGTAATAAAAAATTTAATATCTTGTAAAAAATAACTATTATCAGCGTAAAGTGGGTAATAACAAATAACATTACAAGATCATTATTGTTGTTTTTAAGTTTTAAGATCTGTTTAGTGATAGTCGTACAAATGAATATCCTTAGAGATGTCGGCTGTTGGAACTATCCTTACCTGATGTAGTTGCCTGACACTTAGATTCAAATAAAACTACAAAAGCTTTGCCAAGCCGAACCGAAAGGTCTACAAGATCTGAATATTGCAATTAAGTCAAATGTTAAAAGAAATATAGAAAATCCAAAACGATTTTTCGGGAAGGAGTGTCGGAGATGTTAATAAATTTATTGAGGTTCAGTCTACAGCCGATTTCAAGTCTCTACCGACCAGATGTCGCTTTTAATTCCATTGCCACGAAATGAATTTGTTGAATTTGTGGTACCTATATTCTATTTTTTGATCCCGATGAATGAATATTATATATTCCGAAATGAATGTTATATGTCCTCCTAGTCACTGCGTAATTCAAATGCTTGTTCCACAATTCAATAAATTGGTTTCAAAATGTCTGACTGGCTTGATTCCACTCTCAAACTCCATGAGGCTTACTGATTTTTTTTTGTCTTTTGTGAATATATCATTTTAACAATCTCATAGATTGCTGCTTAAAGCTGAGTAAGATTGAAAAATTGTATAGAACCAATCTTTAATTTAATTTAATCGTTTTATGTAAAAAGGAAGATCAAGTTCGTTAATGGCTGAAATCGGACCAATGGGAGGGGGGGCGTCGGATCGAAACATTGTATAGAATAAATCTTATTGGAAATTCAATTCACTATAAATATTGTTCTATACATTTTTTCTGTATCTTGAATATTAACCGAGATATTTGCATTTGTATTCTGCGTGTGGTCACCAGTAGGCTATGTACGGACTTTCCGCCGTGAACTCTGGCGGCCGTTTCCATAAATATTCGTCTCTCGTGAATAGATTTAGAGGTTAGGTTAACTGTTTTTTTGGGGCTAGAAACTACTGGGTTATTACGCCTTAAATAATGTTTTAGGTTTAGAGGTTTCTTACTACTACAGTTGTTATTAGGCAGATTTTTCTATTTCAAAATTTCACGTGGGAAATCTGCTGAGTCTACGCAGCCCCTGAGTGACGGACTTTTCTTTTTATTAGTGAGCTCAACGTTCTTAAGTACTAACGAACACAGAACTGCCTAAGTTACTACCTAGAACCTTTCACCTGATTAAATTGAGGCTTACTTCTTTAAATATTTACGAGAACAACAAAACTTGTTCATTGTTAGGAATAAAACATAGGGAAATGAATGGTAATTCTAGGTCAAATGTCAAAAACATTGCAAGAGCTTTATTCTAAAATTGACGTAGAGCTATAAGTAATAGGACGGTGGAGTTGATGCTGAAGTTTGGTAACTAGATGTTGGGAGTTGGCCATCAGCCCCCCCCCCTTCAGGAGAAATTTATACCTCATTAAACTTCTAACCAGACTTCCAACTCGGAGACCAATTCGTTTCACAGTGTGGCTCTAACATTACTTCAAACCAATTCACTTTAACCACAGCTTGACACCGTTGAAAGTCATTTAAAAACTGAATTTGACTAACTGCCAGGTGATAATGGAAATTACAACTTGATTTCCCGTAAGGAATTCTGCTAAAAAACGCTGCACTTGCTCCTTTTAAAAGTTAGCCAATCCCTGTAATTCTGATAAGTAAAGGTTAACTGGTATACCCAAATATCTTCACTATTGGGGCTACTACAAAAGTCCGTCAATATTTAAGATAAAGAATAAATGCATAGAAAAATATTTATAGTAAATTTAATTTGGTTCTATACAATCTTTTGGTCCGACGTAGGGTAACGGAGATATTTCGACTTTTCGAAAATCCCCCCTCTAAACCCTCCACCTTTCACTGGTCCGATTTCAGCCATTAACGAACTTGATCTGTCTTTTTGCATAAAACGTTTAAATATCGAGTTTGGCAACGATCAAACAAAAATTGCGACCGCGAGAGCGGTAAGAGACAAATGAGTGTGTGTGTGTGTGTGTGTGTGTGTGTATATATATATATATATATATATATATATATATATATATATATACATATATTTGAACGAACCTAATTTTCGTCATCTCCTGGATAGGATCGATGGACATTTGAAGAAATTTTCCGAAAATCGCGTCGTGAGTACGTCCTCAATAGCTGATTTCCCTTAAGGGGAATCTGCTAGAAGGATTTAAGTTTTGAATACCCAAGAATGGGGCAAAATGACTGTTACAGAGTGAACATTTAGTGCTAGTACGTTTCCAAACTTTAAAGGTTTTTTAGCATATTTTCCTAAAGGGAAATCAGTTATTGAGGTCGTACTCATGACGCGATTTTCGAAATTTTTCTTCAAATGTCCATCGATCCTACCCAGGAGATGGCGAAAATGAGGTCCGTTCAAAGTTTTATATATGTATATATATATATATATATATATATATATACACAGTCTGTTCAAAAAGTTCCGGGACTGCTGTGAAATGAAACACTTAACATCGCTTAAAAAATTTATTACTGATTTAATTTTCTATATACATCCCTCCTCTTGTTATACACTCCTGGGAACGATCATAGAGTGCCTGAAAGGCTTTCGGAAATTCGTTGGCTGAAATGCTGTTAAGAATGGCAGTCACATTCCGTTGAATCTTCTCTACATCATCAAAAAACTCTCCCTTGAGGACTGCTTTGAGTTTTAGAAACAGCCAGAAGTCTGCTGGACCCAATTCTGGCGAATAGGGTGGATGTTCGAGAACAGTGACCCCTCGTTTTGCCAAAAACTGACGCACAAGAACACAGGAATGGGCTGGTGCGTTATCATGGAGAAGAGTCCAGTCACCTGACTCGTAAAGATCGCTTCGTACTCGACGAATCCTCGCTAGCAGACGTTTCAGGACTTCCAGGTAGAATGCTCCTGTTACAGTCTGACCTGGGGGGACAAATTCTCGGTGAATGATTCCTCTCGAATCGAAGAACACAATGAGCAAAGTCTTTACTTTGGATTTTGACGCACGCACTTTCGTTGGACGACCCTCTTCAGGTGCCCGCCATTCTGACGACTGCCTTTTAGTGGTCGGGTCATATTGAAAACACCACGTTTCATCACCTGTAATGATGTTCGATAAAAAAATTTCATCCATATCGGCCGCCTCAACAAAATTCACGCAAGCCTGAACTCTGAATTCTGACAGCACTACAGAAGATGCCAACAAAGACTGATCTTAAACAAGCCTAATCTTATCGCAATCAGGGGGAAGCCGTTATTGGTGGCGAGTGAATGTTTACATTACGTAGTTCCATAGTCGTCCGAGAGATAGCGCCACTAGTATAAAGGATGTGAACCGAGTCCCGGAACTTTTTGAACAGACTGTGTATATATATATATATATATATATATATATATATATATATATATATATATATATATGTGTGTGTGTGTGTGTGTCTGTTAACGCTCTAGCGGTCGCAATTTTTGTTTGATCGTTACCAAACTCGGAATTTAATCGTTTTATGTAAAAAGGAAGATCAAGTTCGTTAATGGCTGAAATCTGACCAGTGGGAGGGGGGGTTTAGAGGGGGATTTTAGAAAATTCAATATATGTCCGTTACCATACGTCGGATCAAAAACATTCTATAGAACCAATCTTATTGCAAATGAAATTTACTATGAATATTGTTCTATACATCTATTTTGTATCTTGAATATTAACCGAGATATTTGCATTTGTATTGAGAGTTTGGTCGGCTATGTTAGGGAGTTTCCGACGAGCGCTAGTGAGGCCGTTTCACTAACTATTCGTCCTCGTGAGAATAGGTTACTACTACTGTTATTATTAGGCAGATTTCTTTATTGTAAAACTTCACGTGGGAAATATGCTTAGTTTACGTAGCCCCTGCGTGACGGACTTTTCTGCTAACAAGTAGGAGTGGGGGATTCTTTTCTCCAGAAAACTAAACATCCAAATATCTCTGTATAGTACAACATCTGTGGGACACAAATTTTCTATATTATTCGTTATAAAAAAATGTTTTATCCAATTCATAATAACAGAGTTATTCCGAAACATTGTTTATCCAACTCTCCCCTCCCGTCTCCATCTCGATGGACCCATTAACGAACTTGATCTTTCTTTTACATAAAACGCATAAATATGTAAATTCTAAATTTCGAAATAAAACAATTACAATTGCTAGAGCACTATTAGACATTATACTTATATATATATATATATATATATATATATATATATATATATATATATATATATATATATAATGTCCTGAACAGGATCGATGGCATTTCTAGAGGTTTATCGAAAATCACATCATAAGTACAACTTCAATAACTGATTTCCCTTAAGGGCCACATCTTCTGTCAGTCTACTAAATTAACAGTTATGTGCATGATTTTTTTTTTATTTTTACAAAAAATCCTATATAACAGGGAAAACGAGTTAAAAAATCACAAAATTCTAATATTAGTGATGCCATTTTAATGTACGGGTTTTTATAACGTACAATAACAAAACTCAAATGAAATAAGTCCAGTATAATTTATACAAAAAAAAAAACAACAAAACTTTACACTGCCAAAGAATAAAGAATGAACAACATAAAATAATAAGTCTTTGGATAATTAATAAATAACGAATTGAAGCAGAGTTCGCACAAAAAGAACGGAGCACTAATAGATACAACTGCGAGAGTAAGCGGTTAATTTTACACACTGACAGGATATTATGAGGTTGCTCGCAGTGTAGCCACCTTAAAATGAGATTAATTGTTTTATGTTAAATAGTTTCTGGCAACACTGTCACTGAGACCACGTGGCAGCGAGTAGGGGTTAGGTCATAGAGCAGGCCAAGCTGCTACATCACCTCCCCCGCAATGACAGAGCCATGGAAGCGGGCAGGTAGTCTAGTGGGTCACCCTCGACGAGTCAGGAGAGGTGCATGTTCTTGTGTGGCTGTGTCATTGGCTGAAGACTGGTTGGAAGGGTGCAGTGTTGTCTGGGGATTCACAGAGGTCTGCTGTGCTGAGGGGTTGGATGAGGTTTGTTGCGATGAGTCCTGGATTATGTAGGCTGGCTTCAGACGGTCGAGTGAGACGGTTCTTGGCCCCGTTGGAAGTTGGATCTTGAATGTCTTCGGCTTTCGGTCCAGTACCAGATGAGGTGCGGAGTATGGTGGTGTTAGGGGTTGGAGAACTGCATCATCTCGGAGGAGCACATGAGTGCAGTTCCTGAGGTCCTTAGGAACAAAGGTTTAGCTGCTGCTGGGACGGTGAGGTGCTGGTCGAAGGTCCTTCATGTGGTCCCTCAACCTCCGCAGGAACTCCTCGGGGTCCTCAGGTCGTTGGTGGCTTGCGAGCAACTCAAGCAACCGTAGTGGCTGCCCGAATACCAGTTCTGCTGCACTACTAGTGTTATCATCGCGCACTGCTGCTCTTAGACCAAGAAGTACTGTGGGCAGCAGGTCAGTCCATCTCGATGTGCCGATGAGGTGAGCTGTGAGAGCTGCTTTGAGTGTCCTGTGCCACCGTTCAATACAGGCTTTGCTTTGTGGATGGTAAGGGGTTGTCCTAGTACGTTTGATCCCGAGAATGTGTGTGAGCTTGCAGAATATTTGACTCTAGAACTGCCGCCCTTGGTCCGTTGTTATTGTAGTAGGGACACCATAGCGATACATCCAAGTCCTTTGTAGGGCTCTGGATATCGTGTCTGCACTGATGTCTTCGATTGGCTCTGCTTCGGGCCACCGGGTAAACCTATCTGCCATAGTAAGGCAATAACGTTTCCAGTCCGAAGTTGGGAGTGGTCCAATGATGTCTATGTGGACGTGCTCGAAACGACCAATTAGAGCAAAGATTCCCGGAGGCGTGACAATGTGGCGATGTACTTTTCTCCCTTGGCTAACCACACAAGCAAGTGCCCAGGTGGCAATGTCTACATTCATGTTTGGCCAGAAGAATTCTCGTTGGGCAATGAGTATACCTGGGTGGCTGAGGTTGTAGATATGAGTAAAAATCGATTGTTTCAATGATGCAGGCAGGTACGGACGCATTCGTGAAATGCTTGTTCCGCAGAGCAGAGGCGTCGTAGCATGTGGAACTTTCATCCACTTAAGCGAGAGGGCAGGGTTCTTACGGAGCTCGTTTGTCAGAGTCCGTCGTTTGTAACTCTGCAATTTTTTTATTGTCATCGGGAAGCGTTATCTCCTCCAACCTCGAGAGTTTGTCTGCGACCATATTGTCATTTCCAGCTACATGTCGGATATCGGTTGTAAACTGACTGATGAAGTTCACCAATCGGATCCTCATAGGCGTGGCGTGTCAGCGCGTTGTCGGAACATGTGGTTCAGCAGCTTGTGGTCGGTGAGTATGGTCCTTCGATCGAGGGCCTGAAGTGACGTATTGCTCGGTGTACGGCGACCAGCTCCCTGTCGTAAGTGGAGTAACCTTGTTCTGCTTTCGTCAGAGTCTTGGAGAAAAATCCAAGAGGTTTCCAACCTGATCCTTCACGTTGCTGAAGAACCGCCCCGATGGCTGTGTTTGACGCATCACATGCCATTGAGAGTTCGGCATCGTCGGAAGGATGTGACAAAGTGAGGGCCGACTTGATGTCTTGCTGACATAGGCGAAATGCAGCGTCTGCTTCCTTGGACCATTCCAGAGCTGTTGCATCGCTCTTCTTGCTTTTGCCTACTAATGAGTGTAAGGTATGCTGGTGTTCGGCTGCGTTTGGTATGAATCGCCTATAAAAATTCAGCATTCCCAAGAACCGCCGAAGTTGTCCCTTATTGCTGGGTCGAGGAAACTCCATGATCTGGTTAACCTTTGCTGGAAGGGGCTTGATACCTTGGGCATTCACGAGAAAACCCAAGAATTCGATCTCGGTCTTGCCAAACTCGCACTTGGTGGGGTTTATTGTTAGACCATGCTCGCTCAGTATTCGGAAGACGTTGTCTAAGTGTGTATGATGTTCGTCCTTGGTACTGGATGATACGAGTATGTCGTCTAGGTACACGAAGACATAGGGTAGTGCCAAAATACTATCCATGAGGCGCTGGAACGTCTGGGCAGCATTACAAAGGCCGAAGCACATTACCAGGAACTCGAAGAGACCGAAGGGTGTGATTACTGCGGTCTTCTTAACGTCTTCTTCTGCTACAGGTACCTGGTAGTACGCCCTGTTCAGGTCAATCTTACTGAAGTAGGTCTTTCCGCTAAGATTGGTGTTGAGAGTCAGTATGTTTGGAACACCGTATCTGTCGGGAACAGTCTGTTCGTTTAGTCGGCGGTAGTCCCCACAAATTCGCATTTTGCCATCTTCCTTTACCACTATATGTAACGGACTTGAATCGGGGCTGTTAGACGGCCTGCAGATGCCTTCGTCAACCATTTTGAGGAATTCCTCCCTTGCAGCCCTGTAACGCTCAGGTGGGAGGCGTCGAGCTTTTGCTGTGACGGGTGGTCCCTTCGTCTCGATGAAGTGCTGGATGTTATGCTTTGGTTTCTGCAGGACGGTTGACGGGCGTGTGATGGATGGGTATTTGCGTAGTAGATCGTAATACCACTCACCAGCGGGAACTGAATATACCGTGGGTATTTTGGAGTGTGCAATGGTTTCCTTTGCTGTGAGCCCCGTTTCGCGTCTAGGAGCTGACGACCTCTGAGATCGACGATTATGTGGTGGTGGAAGAGAAGGTCGGCTCCGATGATGGGGCTACTGATGTCTGCCAAGCTGAAGGTCCAGGGGAGTGGTCGTTGGAGACCGATAATAAGTGTCTTCCTGACTTCCCCATACGTCTTGATCATTGTACCATTGGCTGCGTACAAAGGGAAGTTGGTTGGATGTCTCCGATCCTGCGACCTGGCAGGGAAGACAGATATACATGCACCTGTGTCCACTAAATATCTCTCTCCCGAGTTTTCTCCTTCACAAATAATCGCCGTTGGTGAGTGTCAGCGACGGAGTCCACCATATCGGCCACTGCTAACAGTTTTCCTGAGCCGGAACGTTGTTCTTCCATTCACAGGGCTGTCTGCATTTCTGTGCTTTTTCCCGGAAGGTCTCGTGGTAATAACATAATTTTCCACTCCTGCTGCTTGAACGGCTACGTCTACGTGAGTGTGAATGTGAAGGGTCCTTTCGCCTTATGCGTGCTATCTCGCTCTTCAGATCTGTGACTTCCAGGGTGTTTCCTGACCATCTCTTCCAGCTGCGATAGCTGGGTAGGTTGTGTCTGTGAGGGTTGAGTGCTCTGTGCGCGTACTTCAAGGATCCTGGGCTCGTATACTTCAGCGATACGATCTGCAATCTCGGCCAGTTTATACTGAGGCCTCGTTGGTAACGGCTAGCATGGCCTGTATACGGTCGGGAAGTGCTCTCAGCCATACATGGCGTAAGAGGTTTGGGGGTATAGTGGGGCCAGCTAGTCGTTTCAATTCGTTGAGGAGTTGGGAAGGCCGTCTCCTTCAGATAGGAGTTTCTCTTCGAGAAGTCGCCGGATCCGTAGGTTTCGGATTCCGTGAATGTGTGGAGAAGCCGGTTTTAAGGGCTTCATATGGGTCAGCCGGGGGATTTTTAACTATATCGGCCACCTCTTTAAGAATATCGAAGTCTAGGTTGGCAGTAACTGACTGGAATTTAATCCTAGAGCTAGTTACCTTGGAGGTTGCGAAGACTGCTGCAGCCTGGCAAAACCAAAGCTCTGGATCTGCCTTCCAAAAGCTTGGGATCCGGAAGTTAGGTCCAAATCCGCAAGCGCCGACTTCGTCCAGTTCCGTAGGATTTACGTCTTTGCTGATGTTTTTCATCTTTAATCTCCGGCGTCGGGGTCACCACTATAATGTACGGGTTTTAATAACGTACAATAACAAAACTCAAATGAAATAAGTCCACTATAATTTATACAAAAAAAAAACAACAAAAATTTACACTGCCAAAGAATAAAGAATGAACAACATAAAATAATAAGTCTTTGGATAATTAATAAATAACGAATTGAAGCAGAGTTCGCACAAAAAGAACGGAGCACTAATAGATACAACTGCGAGAGTAAGGGGTTAATTTTACACACTAACTGACAGGATATTATGAGGTTGTTCGCAGTGTAGCCACCTTAAAATTAGATTAATTGATTCAGGTTCCTGGCAACACTGTCACTGAGACCACGTGGCAGCTAGTAGGGGGTTAGGTTATAGAGCAGGCCAAGCTGCTACAACATCTTAAATAAATAAATTAGTTAATACATATTAAACAAATGGACTGTAATAAAATTTGATATAACATGCAGGAAAAGCAATGCAAACTAGCTGTATTTTGAACGAAGAGAAGAATAAAAAGTCCGTCACGCAGGGGCTACGTAAAATAAACAGATTTCCCTCGAGCTGGTTTAGCACGCTTCCGATCTCATCTTTTTTTTTTTTTTTTTTTTACCCGAGATCCAGAGGGAACTAGATGTTGGTTGGGAGACAGAGTGACCTGCCGTGGTTGTCCCGACAGTTCCCCTTCTACTGAACACTCAGATGTTCCATTATAAGGGGGTGTTGTGATCTAGAGTGGGGGGTAAATGGAACTGTGGTTATGGGTTACCCGACGTCTGGCGGCATCGGGTGGCGATCTCATCATACCACATATTCTCTATTTATATGTAAAGACCCAATGAGTAGAAGAGGGGAGGGGGTTCTGGATGCAGAAAACAAGAAAATACGAGTAAGTCGCTTAATATTTATGATATGAAAAAATGAATAGAACAGCAATTGTAACGCCAATAGTTTAAAAAGATTGGTTCTATAACATTTTATGATCCTACTCATACTGACGGAGATATTTTCAATTTTTAACTCCCCCTTCTAACCCCCCACTATTCCAGGTCTGATAATAACAATCTATAGTGTTGTAGTGTTGGCTAAAACTGTTAATTATTGAGTATTTTATAGATCATATAAAAATTATCAAGTAAAAAACGAAAAATCGTACTTAATGACGGCATCATATAACGAGTATGTCACAAAGTAAATGTTCAAAGAAAACAATATTTGGTATTTAACCTGGGAATGATGGGTTTCACAATATAACAGTGCGTTATTAATGTCATGAGTAGGAATAGGGGTTTACTGCAAACCGAAAACAATAAAATCTGAATATCTCCGTTAATATACATGGAATAAAAAATGTGTATAGAATAACATTTATAGATTATTCAATTTGCAATAATATTGCTTCTATAAAAGTTTTCAATTCTACAAATAATAACGAAGGTATTTAGAATTTTCAAAATTCCCCTCTAAACCTTTCCCCCTCCCCTGGTCGGATTTCAGCCATTAACGAACTTGATCTTTAGTTTTACATAAAACGTTTAAATATCAAGTTTGGTTATGATCAAACAAAAATTGCGCCCACTAAAGCAATAACAGACATATATATATATATACAGTTTTGGCTGGACCTAATTGTGGTAATCTCCTGGGTAGGATCATGGTCATTTGAGGAAATTTTTCGAAAATCGTGTCATGAGTAGGACCTCAATAGCTGATTTCTCTTAAGGGGAATCTTCTAAATGTCACATATATTGTATATTTTCTTAGTGATTTGAAAAGTTAGTAAGTATTTTTGTCACATAGTATTAGCATATGGTCTGAATTGATTTAGTTTTTAAAAAGTACAAACAAAATTTATGAAAGGATTTGTCCTTTTCTTTCAGCGGTTTTTAGAAGTTGCATCAAATAATCATATTCGAAGGACCAAACTAGCATCTGTAAGTATTTTGTTTATGTATCTTGTTCTTGGCTGTCAGGAATGTGCTTTACAGGTATATATTTCAAAGTTGAAAGCAAAGACTTCAGTGTTGCATAAAACAAATAATTTTTATCCCATTCATTTGGCTTTTTGGGACTGTACTGATGTAGAGAGTCTTTTCTTTTAATGGCAAGAATGTTCTCTTCTACAGACAATGAAGATACCTTTGGAATTTTCACAGTAAGTTGGAAGTAACAGGCCTTAGTGTATAAAATTTGACTCTTTTAGGATTTTTTATAATTAGTTAAGAACTATTGCCAATAAAGTGTAAAAATTGTAATATTTTTTTATTCCAAATAAATAACAAGGCCAGAGATGTAACAATCCCAGTCTAACTTAATATCATGTCAATTAGTTTGAATTGTTGTCAATTCCTTCATATATAACCCATTTAGCCAAGCAAAGTATTAGTTGAAAGCTTTGATTTTTATATTTCCTGAGAAATATTTTTATATAACATTATTTCTGAAACAAAGCAAAAAGAAAGTGTTTTTTTTTTGTTCCCCATTATGGCAGTAGCAAATATTCCACTCTCACAACATTGGTCTGTTTTCTTTCACACATATATATTTTTCATTTTTTCATAGGTAGAAAATTTAATGCATTTATAAAGGTTAAAATACTACTGTTTCATAAAAAAAATATTTACATTGTTTGAATCATACATTTCCAAACAAGAACTAAATAAAACATACAAATATAGTAAAATATAGCATTAATTGCTGTCAATAGCGTGAATGTTTATGAATAGCGGCCACCTCCACTTTTCACCAGAATTTTTATTTTGTAGTTTGAAAGTCCATTGTCATACAAATCCACTGCTCCCATGAATTTTTTGTATTGATAAATTATTTTAGGTTGGGTTACAACCTCTTCTTATTTCCCTTTTCTACTGTAGTATTTTTCATTTTTTTATCGTCTCCGGGCAAAAATTATTACTTTCTACTGTGGCTATGGAGTTATCGTTCCCCCTAACTTCAAAAATTTCATTGTATGCATAATCATATGCCCTCTAGTCTTCTTAGCAACATGTTTTACACTTTAAAGTGGGCAATTTGCAGTTCTATTATCTCTCATAGCTCCAGGAAGTGGGAAGTCCTGCCAAAGGTTTTATATGCTAAGTTTTATAAAGCCTCAGTTATAACTCTGCTTGTATGCTCTCTTTGACAATACCAGTGATATTTCTTCTAGTAATTTGTACATTGGCATAATACAATTGTGTGATACCACAAGGGCACCTTTGAAATAAAAACAATTACACCATTAATTTTTACTTTCTTCTTATTCAGCGAGATGTTTTACATTAAACAGCAGTATCAAATATTTTCAATATTCACTAAAAAGGACTATTGTGTGCTAAAAATCGTTTAATGAAGATGAAAGTAGCGAATTTTCAGGAGTATTAACTTACCAGCTCTTATATCCTTTATCCTCTTACAGGCAACTCATTCTTGAACAACAATGCTGACTTTATAGCCATGCGTCTAGACAGCAATCTCCAAACATTCCAGAATATCTAATGTACATACCAGAGTATTAGTCATCATGTAGTCTCCCACTAGCATCAAATTGTTCCACAAAATGTGTCATTCACACGATTACTAGAATAATAACTAATCAATTTTTTTAACAATTTCAATACTTGAAAACCCATATTATGAATAATTGTGGCTCACTTAATCCTTTGGCTATGATTCATGGCCTAATACAAAATATAGTAATTTGTCATTGCTTAAAACTTTGAATACTCCCATGGCATGTCTAAATTTCAATAATTTATAATAAAACCACAATGGTTTCCTTGTAAAATGAACCTAGGACTCCACAATGAAAATTAAACTAGAGTTTTAATTTATTCTCCCATACAATATTATAGTGTTAACTGTAGTTGATAGGTTAAATGTTTAATGTTGGTAATAATTATTATTTATTAATATTCACGTTTTGCTACAATGGCTAATTGGGGCAGTTTATCTACAGGTTACTCACCCTTTTCAAGCCTAGGCTAAGAATTTTATATAATGAATTTGCCACTAAATAATTTCCTATTGGCCATGCGAGAATCAAACTCGCCACTCTAGGTTTACCATGTGAGATTAAGGCCACACTTAAGGGTGATAATATAAAGATTGAATTAATTTATGCACTAAGTAATCCTATCATTTTCATCATATAACTCATAGATATTTCCTGAGTCATCCATTTGTTGTATTTGTGAAAGAAACAGTGGTTATTGAAGAAATGTTAATGAATTCCTGTTAGCAGCCAATAACATAAAAATGTTTCTCTTGAAATAAAAATGATATAAATTACTGCTATTTATTTTGTCAGACAAATAAATTACTTCAGGCTCAATGTCCTGGGCATTCATATAGCTGGGAAACCATTCCAAATGTAACGTTGTTTTAAAAAATAGCTGATTTTATATGTGAGTTTAAGACAAGAGATTGCACACTTTAGTTTATTTAACTGACCATCTACTAGGCTTTGAAGGTGGCTTTCTATTTGCTCTCTTGATGTAGTACAGAATTATGAGGCAGTCAGTAAATGTTAGAATAAAGAAGTAGTAACCTTGATCTATAATATGCTGTTACCAAGCTTTGAAGTTGGGCTTCTTTTTGAACACTCGGCACAGGTCAGAATTATGTGGCAATTTTAGTAGCTTAGTAAAGAACTAGTAGAAACATATTTGTTCAGCAATTAAAAACCACAGCCTTCTGTTATATTCCTTGCACCTAAATATAAAATCATTGTTTTAAAATAAATAATGGTGTCTTTCAAATAACTTTCTTATGCAATTCTACAAAACTAACCCCTTTCTTTCCTCTTCAATAAAACTTTTAGGGGTTTTATTTCTAACTTTCAATTTACTATATATATTATATAGAAAAATATATGATGTATTAATGGTGTATACACTGTTCTCAAAATCATAAAAATAAAGGATCTAAATACTAGGGAGCAAAAGTAAAATACCTTCTACATCGCAATCACAAGATTTATCTAGTTCAAGTGTTATCGATTCATAAACTTTCATATTAGATACTTTTGAAAATATTTGTTATTATTTTATATTAATAAGCTTTGTTATTATCTGCATATTAAGCTATTCATATAGCTCCCAAAACCATATTATCTGTGCAAAATAAAAAGCTAAAACAAAAGGTTCTAGGCCAGAAAAGCATACTCAAATTCAAAGTGAAAATACTAAATAAAAACATAATACAAAGTGCAAAATTAATATAAAAGTATGTGGCAAGAGAAGAATTGTATAATTAAATAATAAAAATAATTTCTAACTGCACATAAATATTAAAAATAAATCTACCAAATGAATACATAATTACAAATCAAAACATTTGTTGGAGTGCATTGGTATGTCATAAAGTAAAATCTGTTATTTTCAACAAATTTTTCATTGTAAAATTTGTAATCTAACTAATATACATTTTTAATTACTAACCCCTCATAATTTTAAAGTACTATCATTAATCTGACTTCCAAAATCTACAAGTATACCGTGTGCTATACATTCATTATTAGATAACATTGTATTCCTTAAAACATTTCTAATTGCCAGAGTGATTCAGAATGCTCTGTATCTTAGCTAATTAATAAACAGAGATTTGTAAAAGGAATATGTAGTATTTCCCTTTATTACATTATTCCAAAAATATGAAAAACTAACATAGTGTTATCAATCCTAATTTAAACTTTGAAAAGAAAACCACAATTGTTTATTTTTGTCTATTTGTGACATGAACAAGTTAATTCTAGAAAGAATCTCGAATGACATTCGATTTTTCAAAGGAATTACATGAAAAAGGATGTATTTAAAAAAAAAAATCCTTATAACCAAAGATGGTGGTTTAAGTCATTGTTTGATGTCATCATAACCAGTTTAGAGCTAAACAACCTTCAGTATTTTTGAGTTAGCCATGAGAAAATATAATGCAATTGTTTTAATAGCTTAGAAAGATTAGGGCTTAATAAAAATGTCAATTGTGGATACAGGGGCTTTAACTTAAATAAATTTGCTCAATCCAAGTCTGATCAAGGGCTACTCCATGAATATTCAAAATGTCTTTGAAATAAAAAATGTTTAAATGTTATTTATTTACGTTCACAAGATGCTACTCAGGCCAGTCCTTTCAAATGTTTTCTGAATCATTCTTTAGAACACATTTTACAGTGCAAGCAAAATCATTTTACACTCACATATATAATTAGTTAGGATTTTCTTGGATGTATTATTTGAAATCCCATCTTCCTCATGGAACTTTTAGTGTATTTTTCTAATTTATATTTTTGTTTAAAACCTGTGAAGTATGACTTAAAGAGACAGGGATCCAAAATTAAAAGAGATTAGATGCACAGTTAACGGTGAAATATAAAAGTATCCGGACCTAGAAGCCCTGGAGTACATTTATGGTTGCAAGTAATTAAAAGCATTATAGCATGAAATTTCGAAGTTTGTTTTCTGTTATAGATCTCTGAACGTTCAAGGTTTGTAATGGGCATCTTGGATCACCATGCAATAGGCACAGAAAAACAATTCATCCAACAATCATTCTCTTTCGCAATGAGACTTTGCAGGGAGAGTGCACAATGATGCATAAATCAATCTGTAAATCCTTCCACACTTTTAGAAAATCAATACTCATTTACAGATTAATATATAAACAAAAAACAGACAAAATAATTTAATCGCTATTCTGGGTGCACCAGTAAAGGTCAGCCTCAATGACTGGTTCTCCCATGAAATTTGATCAATATATATGAAGTATTCAATACCTCTTATTTTCTTTCTTTTAGCTTATATGTTCCTATTGCAGTACCTTATATTAAACTTTATTTTTATATAAACGGAAATTGGTTATCCTTATGTATGCTTTGAATATCTTCACTGATATCTTTTACTTCTCTCTTATCGGTCTATATTCATGGATTCATGTAAAACCCCTCTTGATCTAAACAAACCTTTCACTGCCCAGTTTTTGATATTAAATTTATTATTAGAATGCAACCAGCAGGTTGTATGGAATACCTAGATTAATTTTTTTTTTAATTTACCTTTTATGCTTGTTGTTTACTTATTTTAAAATGGATACTTGATTTTATTTCAATAGCAGCTCTGCTGATAGACCCCTATTGTGACATACCACCACCCTCTTCATATATCTCCCACTTTGAGCATTATGTTTTCAAAAATTCAGTAATTTTGGAACTTATTTTATAGTGATTTAGAACAAGGATCTGCTTTGCATATTGGCAGGAACCTAGAACTAGAGGGCTATAGTCTGTCTGCAATGACCAGTAGCTCCTAGGTTCCCCTCAAGGGCAGAGCGTACTGGCACAAGTTAGTACTCATCTTTATTACTGCACTCCATTCAGAAGAGGAGGTTCTTTGCCATAGAACCATGAATTAGGGGTTTTTGACTTCAATGAAAAATTTTAAAGCCTTTCTATTTATCAAGCAGTGAACACCAATTAGTAATGGATTTATACCCCATTCATTGTTTTAATCCCTTAAAAGTGTAGTTTTTTCTCCCTTTGAAAGTACATAAGTTGAAAGTTAATGGGCCTGGTTTAGAGCATATATGGATTTCCATCATGCTTCAGTAACACACAAGCATTTAAATGCTGTGAAGAATTTACCATCAAACACTGAATGCACCTAAGTGTCCAATATTTTGGTAAGAATAAAACATATTTTAGGAGTGTGTGATAAGGTATTAAAATTACTTTGGCATGACTCTTGTCTAGAATGTCTATTTTCTTTAAGAATGAAATCTACTTTAATGGATGGATACTCTCATTGTTGTGTAACGGCACCTCACGTCAATTCAACATCCAAGCCAACGTGGGCTTCCAGCAACAGTGTAGCCCAACAGATGACAAATGACTTCCATTGTGATAGCCATATTCGTTCTAGTGCAGTGTGTTACCGGTACTGTCACACAACTTGGTGTACCCTTTTTCAAGCCTTTTTTTGAGAGTGTGGACAGTTTTTTTTAGCAGATTTCCTTCAAGGGAAATCAGCTATTTTATTTTATTTACTCTGGCAGTGGACATTTATTTATTTATCGAGTCATTTATATATTTATTATCAAATCATTTTATTACAAGTTACTTTTACTTTTAATATTTCTTTACAAAAGACTTCTTATTTTAAAATTGTATTATTTAATCTTCCTTCTACTCCTTCAGTAGTGTATGTTTTCAGATAGACCACCAGTTTTGTTTCATAATATTTAGCTTTTGATCTGGTTTCAAGAAGAAGGATGTTGATTACATCTTTAATTTTTTCACCAAAATGTTCCTAGGCCTGCCTATATCGAACCAGATTTTTTATTTGAACAAGATGACCAGGAAAGCAATTCTATTTTATGGAGCAATACTTTGAATTATAGGCCATCTGTAGATACTGCTTCTCTCAAGCATAATTTTCCTTTTTCTAATGTTTTTTTTTCTCTCATCACTTTCCCATAATCCATTTATCTATTTTAAAAAAAAAAAAAAAATTAATTATTAACTCTATCAAATGTTCAGCCAAGTTCTTGTTTTTTTAACTTTTTTTAGTATTTTATATTTCCATTTTAAATTGACTATGTAGTCTTTTGAAACTATGAAGTATTAAATTAGTCATACAACTTTTCCCTCCCAGTGTAAATTGTTGAACAATTACATATGGTTACAAATTATAATTTATATTATTATTATTATTATTATTTATTAACGTCCACTTTTTGCAACTTAGGCTAATCGGGACGGGTTATCTACAGGTTACCACCCTTTTCTAGCCAGGGTGGGATTTTAGGACGTTATTTAATGAATTTCGTCACTAAATAATTTCCTTTGCCCAGGCAAGAATCGAACTCGCCACTCTAGGTTTACCATGTGAGATAAAGCTTTAACGCTTTAACTCGCATGGCTAACCTGAGCCCCTTATAATTTATAGAACTGTTAAATTAGTAATAAAAACTAATGAAATAATATTATGTTACAAAAATTTCATAAATTTTTAAAAAATGAGTCCAAATTTTAAAATCAAAATATATATATTTTAATATCATTCAGTATGGAAGTAAAATTTCGACATTCAATGTACTTAAATATATATTTATGGGTTTTAGCATCAGGTGGTGGTTATGATAAAACCAGTAGGAGCACCAAAGGAAGTATGGTGGATAGTTCACAAGACACCATTGCAGCTAAGCTGAGTGTTAAAATCTGTAATGAATCCCCTGGAAATGAGTTTAATGCATCATATAATATATCTATGTCATTTCTCAGTAAATGGAAAAAGATGGGTAAAAATCTTTATTAAAATATAATGATTATTGTAATTTCCTTCAAACTACAATCCCAGTAAAAAATATTTTCAGAGGTCTTGGCTTCAATACTCTAGCAAATCTTCTACAGCAATATAACCAATTGTTCCTTTTATTAAGTTTTATTATTGAAATTCATCCCTGACGCTGGGCATTTATTCCGAAATATTCTGGGGACCTCAATGTCCTAGGATTCAGTAATAAATATAAGTGATACTCCAAACAAGGCAGCTGTAGTATTGCCAACAATTCACAACTGAGAAGGGAATGTGACTTTAGTTTAATATTAAATGATTAAAGAGTTTGTTTATGGTCGAGGAAAAATTATGTCCACTAGGAGAGCATTAATATGTTTAAGATGTGGCAATCCAAAACTTCTGTGGATCTGGTCTGAGTTCTGAGACATCCCAGATTAATCTAGATGAGGAAGAAGATAGAATATCAACTTCTTGAGTTTTGCTGTAGTAATTTCGATGTGGGGTCTTTGAGTACTTGTTGGGTCAAAGCAGCTTACTCTCATTAAATTTACTGTCGTAGATAGGATAGGATATAGGTTTATGGGATTTACGTTATTAGGCTCTTGATTTGTGTACAATTAAGTGTTATACTCTGTGTTTATTTGCTTTATTATTTGATTTATTTTATTTTTTTAAATTTTGCTATTTGTTTCCTACAATTTAGCTTAGTAATAGGTTACAATTATTTTATCTAAAATAAACATACAATCAAACATGTTGAATACACATACACATTCATACATTTATCCTAAGAGCACTATAAAATATAAAAATTGGTCAATTACTAGTACTAATAATAACATTTGTTTAATAGATATATCGTATAATTTTTTTTTTGGTATATATATATATATATGTACATATACACATATACATACACTTTTTTTATATATATACAACACAATGTACACACTATTCTATACTACAATTATTTATGTATTAAAAGTTCTTAGAAGAAAACACACACACACCCACATTTGTCATGGGTATCTCTTTCCACATTGCTTCCCAAGTGACCTGTACTCTCATTTTTAGCCACCCATTTGCTTCGTAAACCTGTAGATCAGTGGAGTTCATGTTTGCTGCTTCTTTAGCTGCTCGGTCTGCTGCCTCATTTCCGGGTATACTGTCATAGATATAACCATTCCATAACCCACATATTACTTAAACTAAAGCTCTTCACCCACAATTTAGATTTAGATACTATGGACTCATATATGAGAAATCTCAATAATATTTATTATTTAATACCCAGACTCCTCTGCAGTACTTAGATTAGCCTAATTATTGCAAATCCCACCTACGTTGGTTACCTCAACTAGTGAATATATATGTTTTAGACATCTAAAATGGTTAAATCAAATAATTCTAAACAACAACAAACTTAAAAGATAAAAGCAAACTATAAAATTAAAAATGCTTAAAATAACTAGTTGATTTGCAAAGAGGGGTTTCTCCTTTGACCCTATCTTCTTGTCTCAGCACAATGAAAATTTACATTCTTAAAGTCATCAATATATTTTTCATTGAAAAATATATTTATCACAAAATATGAATAATTTTAATTTTGTGGTTTATTTTCTGGAAAGCTGGAGAGAATGTTTTAGACAATAAATAATAAGAAATACTTGAATACAGTCAACAAAGTAAGATCTGAATTGTAATAATGACATAGACTATGAATTTTAACTGAATATTAATGATTATTTATTAATATGATATTAATTCATATTATTTACGATATACATCTCTGCAGATGTCAAACATCTTTCTTTCTTCAATAAAAAAGTCTGTCATGTAGGGGCTGTTTATCTAAGCAGATTTCACGTTTATCTCAAAATGAAAAAGTTCAATGAGAAGAATATTCCTTATAAGCTTCAAATAAAGTATTTCATAATATAACAGCTTATCGTTAATATGAGTAGGATTGGGCGTTTACTGAAGACCGAAAACTAAAATGTGCCAATATCTTGGTTAACAAACAAAATAGTGAAAAAAAGGATATATCAACATTTATAGAAAAATGTATTAATATTTACAAATAACTACTACGTAATTAGTTTACAAGAATGCTTTTGTGCTCTTTCGTTTCAAATATTTTTTTTCATTTAAGAATTCATTCTAGTGGTTGCAATTTTTGTTTAATCATTATAAAACTCGAGTTTGTTTCATTTAAAAGTAAAGATCAAGTTAGTTAATGGCTAAAATCGGACTAGGGGAGGGGTAGGTGTTTAGAGGGGTGAATTTCGAAAATTCGAAATATCTCCATTATTATTCGTCGAATCGAAAAAATTGTATAGAATCAATCTTATTGAAAATGTAATGTTCTATAAATATTGATACATACGTTTTTTTCACTATCTTGATTGTTAACCGATATATTGTCATTTTTCAGTTTTCGGCCTTCAGTAAACCCCCACTCCTACTCATATCAACAATAAGCTGTTATATCACCAACCACTTTATTCTAAGCTCAAATACCAATTATTGTTTTCAAGAGATCTTTATTATGCGAGAAATATGCAAATTCGTTGCTTGATGACTTCATCAATTATGATTTTACGTTCTTTTTCCAAAAAGGTTTATTTGATCTATACCATACTCGATATTTAACCGTTTCGGTCAACACTCAAGATCATATTTGTTATTGGCTTGTTATTAGAGTGGGGTTTTAGAGAGGGGAATTTGAAAATTAAAAATATTATCGTTATTATGAGCCGGTTCAGAACATGTTATGGAGCAAATCTTGTTAAACTATAATCGATCACAAGTGTGTTAAACTAGCAAGTGGGAAATCTATGGGGGGGGGGGGTTGCCGAGCGACAAAGGTTTTTTCTTTTTTTCTTATTGCTGACCTTTTGCTACAGACAGCGTTGCATTGAGTATACTGGTGACAATATTCCGATTATTACACCAAATTGAAATAACTCTCATTCTTTATTAAACTTAGTATTTAAATGTATCATAATAAGCGAGTTGATAAAGATTTATCAGCTCTCGTATTACCAGCTTAACTCTTAGGTACTACTTTTTCACACAGTGAATAGAATCTTGGTACTTGGTCGACCAAAGCTGACATTCACAGCTTCGCTGTGGAATCTCTTATTTCCGTCAAGGACTCACAATGTAAGCAATGTGTCTGCCTATGTGGTCTACCACAAACTTTATATATTCATAGCGAGAAGACTCAAATTAATTAAAACGCCCGTCACGCAGGGACTGCGTTAAAAAACAGACATCCCACATTCGTCACGTATTTGCATTTATCTCAAAACATAAAAGTTCAATGAGAACAATAATTTATATTTATGCTTCAAATAATTTGCTTCATAAAGTGACAGCTTATTGTTAATATGACATGAGTAGTAGGTCGAAAACTATAAAATCCAAATATCTCGGTTAATAATCATGATAGTGAAACAACATACAGAACATTATTTATTGAAAATTGCATTTTCAATAAGATTTGCCCCATACAGTTTTTCGATCCGGCGCATAATAACGGAGATATTACGTATTTTCGAAATCCCCCTCCCACTGGTCGGATTTCCATTAATGAACTGGATCTTTAGTTTGACATAAAAAGCCTATATATCGAGTTTGGTATTGATCAGACAAAAATTGCTACCGCTAGAGCAGGAACAGGCGAATATATATATGTATATATATATCTATATATATATATATATATATATATATATATATATACAGTTTTGAAAGGACCTCATTTTCGTCATCTCCTGTGTAGGATCGACGGGGATTTGAGGAAATTGTTCGGAAGTACGGTACGTACACGACCTCAATAGCTGATTTCTCTTAAGGGAAATCTGCTAAAATGGGCAGGCACGTGTATCTCGTTAAGCCCGATCAAACCTCAGTAGTCACTTTGGCAAAATTCATCAGGACCCCCTGAAATCGCTTGGCAGTTCTTTTGAACTCTTTTGGTTAATGTGTTTATCTTCAACCATATATTCGCTAAACTGTGCATTCATTCTGCCAAACACACAGTCTATGAATGTGTTTAAAGTCGTGATTGGTGAAGGAGGTAGTCTGGGTCCATTTGTTTGAAATGAAATGTATTTATTTCCACTTAACGTTCCCATAACATAATAGGTTAGACCAAACAATTTTGTTTACTATAAAAAATTTACTAATATTATTCCAATCAATTTCATTACATATTATTAAATATTATTTATACTTATAAATTATATACTTATATACATTTGTTATCAAATTAGCTCAAATGTCATGAATACATTTTATACAATCTATAAATTCAATAATATACAGGGTGTCCCAACTTCCCCTGCCACCCCCTTAAATTCGCCAATTGTATTTATAAGTGGCTGAGACATGTTGTGGCTGAATTGGGACCGCTGAAGATTCTTTTCACTCAATATTCAACCTCGTAACGTTCTCCAGTACTTCTCCAGCGACCCTAACTTTGGAATTTCCAATGAAGTACCACACTTTTTTTGACGGATTCTTGTAGAAAATCAAATGCTAAAACGAGTTTATATCGGTAAATTTTTCGATTAGACCATAAAATGCACAAATCTTTATTTCAGAAATTAATTTTTTTTTAAATTTCAGAATTCATTCCTCTTCCCATAGACTTGTTTCAAAGATAATTTTCTAGCTTACAACTTTGGTGTTACAGCATTTTTCAATAAACCGAGCTATTCCTGATATAAAGATTTGTGCATTTTACAGCTAAAGGATTCGTCAAATCGAAAAATTCACGGATATGATCGTTTTAGAATTTGATTTTCTACAAGAATCCTTCTAAAAAGTATGGCACTCCATTGTAAATTCCAAAATTAGGGTCGCTGGAGAAGTACGGGAGAAGGTTATGAGATTAAATATGGACTGAAAAGATTCTTCAGAGGTCACAATTCAGCCACACCAAGTCTCAGCCATTATTAACACAATTTGCGATTTTAAGGGGGTGGCAGTGCGGTGGGGGAGGGGTAAAAGTAGAGTAAGTTTGGTTTAAAGTGTCTTGTAAATGCCAATTTCCTTTAAGTGATCGCAGAAAGCATTAATATTATTAATTATTAACCTCTGTTAATAATTCGTACAAGTCGTTCGGCAAATTAAGATGTTCTCCAAGTCAGCAGACAGTGAGAAGATGTTTAATGGTCTGTGTTGTGTTACAGTGAGAGTATTTGGGTCGATCTTCTGGGTTTATGAGGTATAAAGGTGCAAGTTGTGAATGACCTCTTCTAAGCCTGGTCAACACTTCTTGATCTCGTCTGGTAAGATTTTCCTTTCAGTGTGGTGTTTATAAATTCTGTCGAACAGGTATTAAAGCTATTTGGGTTGATCCTCCAAGATAAAGTTAGTTACTAAATAGTCTGAGCTTGATGCGTTGTTTAAGTGTCAATAAAAGAGCTAACCACCTGTTCTCAGCAATAAAACACATTGTAATTATTCTCTCGGCGGAGTAACGACCCTGTTAGGAGGGTGGTCTGGAGAACTGGCTATTGGTCTGTTCATAAATCGATTATGTCTGGAGACCTAGGGAGGGGAGTCGATGGCTTAGTACTGCGCCAGCCCTCGGCCCATTGGGGTGTGCTGTAAGTCCTTCTTTCAACCCCTATTCGCGTCTTATTTCAACTTCAAACGTTCGTATGCTGTAAGTAATATTTCTTCATCGTTTTACAAAGTATATTTTCTTGTTTAAAAAATTATTCCAGAATTCGTTCCATATAAGAACACCTCCATCTGCTTTAGGCAACGTTTATCATTCCTCAGGACCTAAAAAAACAAAGCAGATATTTCAGTCTAATACTATAAAATATATGAATGCAACAATTTTTCTATATGTACATTCTCAAAACTGGACATTTGTTGGTATTCCTAAAAACTGTAATATAAAATTAATTTATTTTCTGTAACATAAAATTAGACAATATCTAAAACTAAAATATTCACTACGCAAACCCGAATGATTAAAAATATTTTCTAATGCTGAGTTAATACAAACGAAAAGCAACATTGACAGAAAATATGATGCATATAGCAAAAACAAATTTATTCTAAATTTCGAAACCAATTAATGATTTTATGAGACAATCTTTTCTAGAGATGTTGTCAGGTTTGAGAATGAACACATAGAAATGAGGTGCCTGTTTGTGAGTTTCTTTTTTACTTTATACAATTTCAATATATATTAGAATTTTAGCTTTTTTGTTCTTTTGTGCCTTTGATATGCTTTTAATTGGTTCTTTTTTTTTTACACCTTGATAATGAAAATAAAGTTATTTATGAACTGATTTTGTTGTATTACAATTGACTTTACAATTTAGCATACTTATGTATATTTTGTATTTATCCATTGAGATTATCAGTTAACGCACATGACGTTACAGTTACATATTAAGTCTTATCCTAAACATATTTGTTGCTACCTAATAACTTTAGAATAGTCACGTCAGCTGCTATTTGAGTGTGGTTGCGATAAAAGTTCTAGTGCTGCTCGGTTCAAACTGTTTTCTCAAACATGAATTAAATTATTTAATGCCTATGGAGTTAAAACATTTTCTTCTTTCAGAAGCTGCTCTTTTTACAATAGTATGCTTACCGAATTCGATGAAATGCTGGACGTTTTCGTAAAATGTTTTTTCTAGGCCTTTATGTTTACCTGTAGCGAATGTCAAATATATATTTTGATAAAAACAATGTGTCTTAAGATAAGCCTAAATTTTACTTTCACTTACCTCACTCAGAGTGTCATTTCTCGAAATAATCGTTATGCTTTACATATGATAACTAAAATACTTCAAAAAATACTTATATATGTGTATATACCTCTCTTCCCCATCTTCTCTCATCAACACCCCCATCCTCTCAAAGGAATTTTTACGTCGTTATATATGAGTTCAGTTAAAATAGTTATAATTAATTTATGAGCGCCATGCAAAGCACACGACACGACAACTAGGGAGACAAAGATTGTTTTATTAACCTATCGTCATTCTTCAATTATCAAACATCATAATTCTTGGGGCTTCTTAAACGGTTTCCCTTCAGGGAAATCAACTGTCGGGGATTTACTCATTTTACTGCCAAGTACGAAGAATTTCATCGGTCCTAGTAATCTAAAATTCGAAATGTCTCCGTTATAAAGAGACTGATCGAAAAAAATAACCTTCAATCTTGTTACAAAATTTAATTTAATGTATTATTTTTTCCATTGCTTTTATTATTATTTAGTCTTCAAGAAAAAAAACCATAAAACCATTTTTCTTAATCGAAAATAAAAATTCAACAATATAAAATATGTCAATACAAAAAAAAAGCACTCAAAACTCTAAAAACACAAGCGTAAAAAGAAAATAATCAGGGAAGGCTTACATTAAAGTTGGCTGATTTCGCCGGAGAATGGCCTCTGACTGACTATTGCCAACTGGGCAGCTACCATCTCCTAGTCGTTCGTAGTGGGGCTTTTTGTTTTAACCTTATAATTAAAAATAAGCTACATATTAATTTATATCCTTTTTATTATATTGGCAAATTTTATATTCTTGACTTTCTTTCTTTTTTTTTTAATAGATTAAGAAAAATTGCTTGAAATTTTTTGGTTTTTTGCTTGTTGAGTTTGGATACTTTTAGCAGATTTCCCTTAAGGGAAATCAGCTATTGAGGTCGTACTCATGACGCGAGTTTCGAAAAATTTCTTCAAATGTCCATCGATCCTACCCAGGAGATGACGAAAATGAGGTCCGTTCAAAATTATATATATATATATATATATATATATATATATATATATATATATATATATATATATATACATTTGTCTGTTAACGCTCTAGCGGTCGCAATTTTTGTTTGATCGTTACCAAACTTGGAATTTAATCGTTTTATGTAAAAAGGAAGATCACGTTCGTTAATGGCTGAAATCGGACCAGTTGGAGGGGGATTTTCCGAAAATTCGAAATATCTCCGTTATGCGTCGGATTGAAAAATTGTATAGAATCAATCTTATTGCAAATTAAATTTACTATAAATATTGGTCTATACATTTATTCTGTATCTTTTCGAAGAGAGCTCTGGCGGCCGTTTTCGTAACTATTCGTCCCTCGTGTATAAGTTTAGTGATCCCTTACTACTTACTACACTTGTTACTGGGCAGATTTCTCTATTGTAAAAATTCACGTGGGAAATCTGCTTAGTTTACGCAGCCCCTGCGTGACGGACTTTTTGTATATTGCTTGTGAGCTGACAAGGCACTGAAGACGGAGCTCTTGCCATGGAAGTGCTCTGACCCTGTTCAATATAGTGGTTGTGGAAAGAAGGACTGTTTTTGTGTCTTCTTCTTGATATCTACCTTCCACCGTCTAGCCCATTTCCTTGTAAGAAATGAATTCAGTTTCAAGAATCCCTCAATTCTATTCATCCCCTTTTCACTTTTAGTAACTGAGACGCTAAGTATTTCTTATCCAGGTTGAATTTAAATTCCTGTTTATATAGGTTGCTTACTACGTAAGAAATAGAGAATATATGAATCAGATTATCAGTGTCATACATACGCTCGTAGCAAGTCTGCTTACTTTATTTATTTATTTATTTAATTTAAATGAGTTCCGCAACGCAGGCGATTTACTCATTATTAAAGTGTCATTAAAAAGTGAAATGCAAAAAAAAAGACAAACAACAACAACAAACGGAAAAAGAGTGAACTTTGGCAAATGATGTTTGAAGCATATAAGGTGATATGAAGCAAACGATATTGTACGATATGGAGACATCATGGTTGCTTACTTTAAGGAGCCCCTGCGTTGCATATTTTTTCACTTTTCAGGCACCTGAAAAATCCCACTCCTATATGTAATATTAAAAATAAGTCTAATATATTACAGCTTTTTGTTTTCTGGCCATGTCAATAATATCAGTGCATTAATTATATGTGCATAATATCATGTACGGGCTTTTGTGATAAAATTCAGTTAGTAACAGTTAGGCCTGTAACTTCACTGATAGGCTTAGCATCTGTTGCCAACACGTACCTGTGTAGCTTCCCTCAGTGATATAATCACATTATTTATTGCAGCGACTCATTTGTATTCCTATTCTCACAAGGGATAAATGCACTAATTGGAAAGCTCATTCCAATTATTTTCGATCCCATGTACCACATTATTTATTCAATGCTTCTGTAACCAGAAATGGCCATTTCCGCAAATGTTTATTGTTGCAAATTTATTGTTATAATAGGTAGTAATGCCGTTATTTTTATTTATGCTTTTATAGCATTTAAGCATGAGTCCTTCTCTTGAGATTAACACTTAATACTGCTTTAACCTTTATCATCTCATGCGTATGTACAGTTTTGCTTACATAGTCTTCTTTCAAAGGAAGAAAGTCCGTCACCGGGGCTGCACTACTAAGCACTGTAAACTAAGCAGAGTCCCCACGTGAATTTATACAATTGAGAAATCTCCATACGAGAGCCGAATAGTTACGGCAAAGGGCCGAACTAGCTTTTGGCGGGAAACTCCATCCTACGTTATCGGCCCAAATTTAATAAAAATGCCAATATCTCGGTTAATATTGAAGATAGAGAATAAATGTATAGAACAATATTTATAGTAAATGTAATTTACAATAAGATTAGTTCTATACACTTTTGTGATCCGACGTATGGTAACGGAGATATTTCGAATTTTCGAAAATCCCACCTCTAACCCCCCCCCCCACAGGTCCGATTTCAGCCTTTAAGGAACTTGATCTGTCGTTTTGCATAAAACGTTTAAATATCGAGTTTGGTAACTATCAAACAAAAATTGCGACCGCTAGAGCGTTAACAGACAAATATATATATATATATATAAAAAATTTTGAACGGACCTCATTTTCGTCATCTCCTGGGTAGGATCGATGGACATTTGAAGAAATATTTCGAAACTCGCGTCATGAGTACGACCTAAATAGCTGATCCCTGATTTCCCCTAAGGGAAATCTGCTAAAAGTCCGTCACGCAGACACTTCGTTAACGAAGCAGATTTTCATTTATCTGAAAACGTAAAAGTTCGACGAGAACAATATTTGGCATTTAGGCTACAAATAAATTGCTTCAAAATATAACAGCTCTTTGTTAAAATGACGTGAGTTGTTTAAAAATGGCTGAAAACTAAAATATGGAAATATTTCGGTTAATATTCAATTTATAGAAAACATGTATATAACAACAATTAAAGAACATCACATTTGCAATATTATTGATTCTATACAATGTTTCGATCCGACGCATAACAACTGAGATATTTGGAATTTTCGGAATTCACCCCTGCTATCCCCCTCTGTCCTCCCCACCCATTGGTCCGTTAGCCTCGCAGCACCTCCGAGACGAATTTTTTTAAATGTGGCTTTACTTTTTACATTATCATTACATGCGGCAGTAAACACAATGATAATATAAAAAACAATAATGAATTTGAATAAAAATAAACATTGTTTCAATTAGCATTTGCCTGCCAGAGTGAAGACAGGGCTGGTGTTGCATGCTTATTGCTTTCTCCTAGCCTCGCTTGTATCAAAGAAGGAAAATCTGCTAATAAAAAGTGTCTCAGGTGTCGAGGGAGGCCTAGCAATTACGGTCTGCTAGGGAAGGTTCTTATACAACCTACCACCCCTTCTGGCTCTAATAAATACCTAGCTCTATCCTCTTTATTGAAATTCAATAACTAGTTAGCTTTCTTCTTCCCTTATAACGAGATAACGGGTTTACTAAGCCGATCTGATTCCTATAAATGAAACCCTATGGTATGTCTGAAGTTCTGTTCAAATTTGTTTTCACCTTTCAGGTCTTTATTAGAATATATATAGTATTTACAGGCTACACCTGGTAATTGATCAGGTGAACAGGAAAACATGAATTTCACGATGACGGACAATGGAATATGAGGATCTCAAGGACCCAGTGGTGCAGTGGTTTCCCATTGCCTTAACGAGTGGAGAAAATTGGATTCAAAGCCAGAGTTGTTAGATAGCCATCCCTCCGTAGCCTGTTGTAGATTGCATCAGCTGATTGATGATAGACTATTAGCCAGTATGAGTAATCAGACTACAACTTTAGTCTACCCTCCAGTCTTCCTCACTAACATACTGTAAGTGAGAATTTAGACACGGAGGGGATTTCTTAGAATAATGGAGCCAAAATTGAAATTATTGTCAGTGCCTCTTCCAGTTCGTTATACAATAACCGTCTCAAACAATTCAAATGTGCTTTCATATTGGTAATTTTCCTAAGGTACAAAGTAAGCTACATGACAACCCGACTATAAACTACAAGAACTACTTGAGAGACCTAGGGCCATTGTCACAACAATTTGTAACTATTCCTCACAGATTCAGGCTTGAGGAATTTATAATTACCCCAACCTGCAGCAAGTCCTTCACCATTAATCCACCGACATCAGGGCCTACCATTTTTCCTACAAAATGCGCTAAAACACTCATGATTTGAGGTCACCATACAATTCTATTATTTGTTTGGGGTTTGGGCTGGCTAGTGGAGGTCCATCATCAACGGAATGATCAAAAGGTCAAACACCTCCACTTTTAATACTTCTTTTATTACAGAAAAAGTACTTTCGTGGCGAACCGTCTCATCTTCATTGCTCTAGTGTTGGACCCTATTGAGCCGACATCTCCGGCGGAGTCTTGCCAAATGTCCGTAGACCTAATTAATTATTTCATGAGTTTCACGCTCTAAGCTGTTCTTGAATTGGACTGACTTCTGTAGGGCATAAAAGTATCTGGTCCCTGCAACCATTCGAGCTCATATATCAGCCTCTATATTAATGGTCGTTGCCACCATTCTCGAATGGTGGCTTGATGTTAAAAGTGGGGAAACTCGGATTCCTCCGAATAGTATCTCCTGACTCTCTGGTCTATTTATCTCGTGTATTTCGGCTTAGCGTTATTAATGGTGAACACGGAAGGAGAGAACACATTAATAGCTCCTTGGTCAATTGTGCTGTGGGCTCACTTAGATTCGATTTTGGGCTTCTCCGTTGCCCGGTGTCTGCTCAGCCTCGTGAGACGGTTGAGTAGCAATTTGATAAAGAAGTAAAACTATCTTTGGCCTATGGAATTTCCAAAATCCGGTGGACGATGCGTCAAACTGATCACTTGACTTCCGACAAAACCTTGTGGGAAACCCTTTCATGGATCAAAATATTAACATTAGGTGTGCTCTATACCGTTTATATGCCAATGCCGTCATACTCAATGCATTGACGGCTTGAGCCATTCATCAACATTTTTCATCACTTACATTTCATTAGAAAAATGGGGAAAAAACAAATCGATCATACGTTCAATTTTGTATAGAATATATTTGCCACTATGAATATCCACGAATTAAAAAACAAAACAAAAAAAAAGTGTTCCTTACACCCCCTTCCCCTCCTGTAATAATATCATATGTTAAATACAATCCTAGGTTCACTAAATTTAATTATCAGATTTCTGCCAACTTCCGCTTACCACAGAGTGTTCCCGAAATAGGTCTACGTGAGCCTGATACCAACCTAAGCAAAAGGGTTTGACAAGTTCAGCGAAAAAAGTATATATTTCAAAAATAAACTTACACTAGCCTTACAACAAATTGGCAACTATATAGGTTAAATGGAATTTAGGTATTGAAACGAATTTAGGTTGACACTTGGCTCAGTTTGGCTTTGTAAGACGTTCTAGTCTTAATACCCTTGGAATAATTTGGGTCGTGTGTTCGATTTCCACTTGTACGCAGGGAATTTATTTAGTACTTAATAAATTAAATAAAACCACAAGTTCCATCCGAACTAGAGTGGCCTGGAGTAATCCCACCGCGTTAGCGTTAATTACATAAAGTGGACTTTATATTTTTAATAAAAAAGAAAGGAAAGTTGACTTCCATGGTTATGGTAATGAAAAATTGTTTTTTACTTAAATGTATATATTGTGTTTATTTATTAACGTCCACTTTATTAACGAGTTCGTCACTAAATAAATTCCTATTTCCTCAGTTGGGAATCGAACTCTCCACTCTAGGCTTACTATGAGATGTATATATTTCAAAAGAACAAAAAAAAAATACAAAATCTAACCACAAAAACTTAATTTTAATGATAAATATTACATTTAATAAACAGATCCAACATGCCACATCATGACTATAATTGAAGTAAGGTTATAATTCGGGCTTTATTTATACTAAAGGCAATTGTAATTGTTGTCTGTGAGTGCTGGTGTCAATTATTAATTGATCTTTTAGCCTTTCAATGTGGGTTGTCATTAGTTCACAATCGTCAGCAGAATGTTTTAATTCACTTCTACTGTGAGAAGGAGCTATTGAACAATCAAAATAAAAGTCCTTTCATATACTGTAACAAACTTCATGTTAACTAGCTAAGATAATTTTTGTTTAATTGCAAATAAAATGTGTTTTTAACGTAATTCTTTCATGTACTTATTATTACTCTAAATATTACATAAATATGTAAACTCTTGAAAATAATAAAAATAGATTTTATACAGAATAATAGATATAAATAAATTCATTGTGAGGAGTTGGGCTATCTGCTCCAGCGGTTTTACTGAGTGGCGAATTTTCAATGAAAATGTGTCCATCTTCTTCAACACCAGATAGCCGAACTCCTTACAATGAAAATATTTCCCAGCGATGTATGCTGAAAAATAGAAAGATATTGGTAAGTATCTATTATAATTAATCAATATATGTATATATATATATATATATATATATATATATATATATATATATATAAATATATATATATATATATATATATATATATATGTATATATAAAAGTATGTCACGCAGGGGCTGCCTAAACTAAGCAGATTTCCCATGTGAAGTTTTATAATAGAGAAATCTGCATACGAGAGCCGAACTAGCTTTTGGCAGGAAACTCACTCGTCCGTTATCGGCCCACATTTAATAAAATGCAAATATCTCTGTTAATATTCAAGACAGAGAATAAATGTATAGAACAATATTTATAGTAACTTTAATTTGCAATAAGATTTAAGACAATTTTTGATCCGACGTAAGGTAACGGAGATATTTTGAATTTTTGAAAATCCCCCCTCTATACCCCCCTCCCACTGGTCCTATTTCAGCCATTAACGAACTTGATCTGTCTTATTGCATAAAACTTTTAAATATCGAGTTTGGTAACCATCAAACAAAAATTGCGACCGCTAGAGCGTTAACAGACATATATATATATATATATATATATATATATATATATATATCTATATATATATAAAATTGTAACCTCTGTCTGTACATTGATTTTTTTCGCGAAATTTCACGATAACTTTTCGTTTCACATGTCATAGACACCATAACTGCATTTTGTTTCTTTCGTGTATGTTTGTTTGTTTGTTTGTTTGTTTGTTTGTTTGTTTGTTTGTTTGTTTGTTTGTTTGTTTGTTTGTTTGTTACCTTTTCACGCATAAACGGCTGAACCGAATTTTATGAAACTTGGTATGTATATTACTACTAGCCCAACTTAGACTTTAGGCTATATTAATATTCTCTAAGACAAATAGGAGTGGGGGTTATAAGGGAGGCCTGAAATTAAAAATAGCGATATTTCGTTTTATATTGGTTTTTCGGCAAATATGCACATAACAAAATTTGTTTATTTTGTTATTTAGAGTAACTTTTGTTATATACACTTTTGTCGTATACCAAAGTTTAAATGCGTTATACGCTAAAAATTATAGCGGGAGTCAACAATATTATTTGCCAAAAAAGACTCAACCGAACTAAATAAAACTCGGTATGTGTATTAGCAGTGAGGCCTTCATTATAATAAGCCATACCAACATTTCTATGGACGGGCAGGAGTGGGGGTTATAAGGGAAGCCTGAAATTAAAAATAGCGATATTTCGTTTTCTATTGGTTTTTCGGCAAATATGCACATAACAAAAGTTGTTTATTTTGTTATTTAGAGTAACTTTTGTTATATACACTTTTGTCGTATACCGAAGTTTAAATGCGTTATAAGCTAAAAACTATAGCGGGAGTCATTAATTTTATTGGGCTCAAAAGACTCAACCGAACTAAATAAAACTCGGTATGTATATTAGTGTTGACGCCCTAATTATCATAGGCCATACCAACATTTCTAGGGACGAGCAGGAGTGGGGTTTATAAGGGTGGCCTGAAATTAACATTAGTGATATTTCGTTTCCTATTGGTTTTTCGGCAAACATGCACATAGCAAAAGTTGTTTACTTTGTTATTTAGAGTAACTTTTGTGCGCATTCACTTTTAAAATGAAGTAAACACGGGATATACGCTAAACGGGAGTCAATAATATTAGTACTTATTTAAGGGGTTTTAATAAAGGAATATTATGACAAATGATGTTATGTTTTATATGATAGTTCAAAGTATGATTCGGATTAGTGAGGTAATAAATCTTCGTCACCCCCTCCTAATAACTTTATTATTTATTTCCAATAGAAATATAAACTATAAGAGCATTTCCATTATTTAATTTGTATAATCTACCTTGGTGTTATTGAAACAAATATTTAATATAATAACAATTAAACGTTAATGGTAATGTCATTATGACAAAAAACAATATGCGTTTAAACTCGATATGATATTTTCAGGGTGCCACGGGTTATTTAATTCCATCCGGTAGATAAATTATAAAATAATGTTTTGCATCAATAATATAAGTAGAAGAATGTTGAGAAGTCCCATGCGGGAACGGAAGATGACGGGAGCCTTACACGTTAATTGAGTTTAGTTACTTCCCGTCTGGCATTCCTGGAAGCGATTTCAAGTGAGATTCACTAATACAAATATAATCTTACGTGCAAAACTTTGCCTAAACTATGTGAGCTCGGATTGGCTTTTGAAAGGAAATATGTTTATTATAGATGATATTTAATTGTAATAAATGCTACCCATGATTATGGTTGGAATTATTGAAAAACGGTGAGTCAAAAAGTGTAGAGGGATAGATTAGGAACACATTTTCATTTATCCTTCAAAAATAAAATTTCTATTCTATTAATCCCCAAAAGTTACCATTCAGGGTTGGCTATTTCGGAAAATCATTACGTCGTGGAGGGAGGTATAATTGTACACATTGAAGTCTTACTATCAAAATACTACCATTAGTCAGTCAAGAATGATTTCCCGGGCATCGCCGGGTACCTTAGCTAGTATATATATATATATATATAATTTTGAACGGACCTCATTTTCGTCATCTCCTGGGTAGGATCGATAGACATTTGCAGAAATGTTTCGAAAATCGCGTCATGAGTACGACCTCAAGCAACCCTCATTTGAGGGCTCCCGTTCGGCTCAGCCTTTTAATCAGCTCACTATGTCAAAAATTATTGTATTTATTTATTTTTTAATGAATTTAATTTACATTTTGAGCTGGGTAATGCAGATAAAACTTTATTTTTGTATAATTGGTTATTTATAATTCGTATGCTGTTTCTTAAAATAGATGTAGATATTTACCATATTTCTTGAGTCTTAACTCCATATTCTTGGAGGAAGTCAGCTATCTTTTTCGGGATTAATCCTGAACCAAACAGCAATTCATCGACAATTAAATTTAATTAATAAATTTGAAGGGACTTAATTCGCCATCTACTAAATAGAATCGGGTATAAGAAGAAATTCTTGGCAAATCATGTCATGAGCCCTTAAATTGCTAATTTACATTTAAGGGATTGTAAAAAAAGATAGCTATTCACTGCCTTGCTCTAGAAATGTTATTCGTCTGTGTGCATGTTGCTATATTCGCAATTTTTGTTGTGACTGTTTAATAGTACCATGATATTTCGGATTGCCACTTATTAGTTTCAGCAGTTAATAAGTGATGAGCGTTTGATAACGTTGTGAAGTTATTAAGAATAATATTTAGTGAGTCAGTGTCAGGTAAAGGTGTAATCTATTGTTTGTTAGTTACACTTTTGTAATTTCAGTCCATTTCACCGAGAAGGTAATTAGTCGGTACAGGTTCAGATATGTACCCCTGGATTAGATAAAGCACTTATCAGACACCACAAAGCCAATTTCTGTAATTGTCTTTATCAAGTCTTCCTGCCAAGTATCAAGTATATTATTGGTGATTATTAAATTTGGGTATATGGGCTAAGCCTGATGGTGACCAACTGATCCTATTACTGTGAGCCAGCTAATAACGAGGTCATAACGTGTGATTTATTTATGTTTTGCTTAAGCTAAACCTCTTTTGAGGCGTTCATATTTTTGTTGTTAAGTGGAATGGTTGATATAAAGCTGGTAGGGTTCCAGAGGCACCCCAAACGTCAGGAAGATGTATCTGTTGCCATTTTCCCCCTAGCTTAGGTTTCCTGCACTGCTAGTAGCTAGGGTAGATACCTGTTCCAACCCTCCTGCCCTCCGGGTGGTTTTCCACCTCACCGCCTTCTCTATCACACACGCACACACACACACACACTCAATCTCTCTCTCAGCCGTTTTCGGGGACCTTTATTGCATTCTCAGAGAATCAGCTTGCCTAGCCATAAATCTACTCCACAGATAAGACGCTCTTAAGGTCTCTCCTGTATTTTGGAATGTAAATTCTGCTTAAAGATTGGCTCCTTATTCACCACTAGCAGTGCTACATAGGTCAAATATAGTTTTCCCTCGAAATATATAGAATGTTTTAACTCACCACACTCTTTGGTTCAATTTGTCAGTTTTGCTCTGATAATGCTTCCAAAGTGATAGCAAATAACGGGGGTAAAACTTTTGAATTATGTTTGTATATCTCACACAGTTTTCAATACTAATAGCATATAGAAATCTATCAGTACCTTAATTAAATAGAATTTCAGACATGACTTGAGAGTTTCATTTATATTGATTGACTTTTACAATATATTGGATATGCATTTTATCAATATTTATTTATCTATTGTGAAGCGCTCCCTGAGAGGCGATATTGCTCATCAAAAAACAAAATAGAATGATAGAAATGAAAATAAAAAAACAGAACAGAAAGAAATTAAACACTACTATTAGAACAGGACAAACTAAGAAAGCAAAAAACAAAACAAACAAAAAATCAACAAATAAACAAAAATGATAATTTCAAAAACCAAAAATATTGTATAAAATAATCAGATAATTAAAAACTATAATGACTAATAAATTAAGAAAACAATTAATTATATATGTTCAATGGTTAAAATTAAAACTAAAAACAAATAAATAAAAATTATTAGTACATAAATAAAATGCTTAGATTAAATTTTCTAAAATTTTGAACATTGACAATTACAAGCTCACTCCTTCTGACACATACACACACACACACACACACGGATTTGAAACAGAAGTTAAATCATTTATTTTAAAAATAACTATCAATTTTAAAATTTAATACTCTTAAATTTGTGAGTAAATGTTAATGCCATGTAAATGTTGGAGTATTATGGGAATGTGTGGGCTACCTTCAGTAAGTCGTGTAAGTCATATGAGATCTTCACTTTATCAATGGAGATTAAGTTATTCGATAGAATTGAATTCCCAGAAATATATACCTATAACCTATATATTCTGAGAACATAAAAGCTATCAGAAACATTGTTATTGAGTACTTTTGGGCGTAGATAATTCAACGGAATGGTTGGGGCCAACGTGTCAGTCTACTCTCATGAAGAGGTTGTTTGCTTTTCATGCGCTAGTAAAAACCGTAGTAGAACTCTAAACCTATATTATTAGACCCGAAGTTGCTACACCACAGATCCACTAGAAATTTATTTAAAGTTTGGAGTAAGTAAGGTATGATGTATTAATTTTTTATTTGGATTAATGATGTTATTTATCTCTGCTACTTATTCTTGACCAACCCTTGCTCCAAAGGGATTTAGTCTGCAGAAAAGTGTTATGTGAGTGGATCATTATAAAATGCACAGAAAACCCTATTCCCAGAAATTGGGAATTTTTCAAATTATGCCAAATATTAGAAATATGTTGTGAGCCCACATGGCTCCCTTGTGTCCAATTTAATTAAATTAACAAAGTGTCATCACAAATCATTTCATATGAAACAAACAAATCATTTCATATGAAAGTAATATACGATATCTTCATTCTAATGCATTGGAGCGAAAAACTTCATGGGCCATAACTTATAGATCTTTTTATGAGCAACAAATATACAAATGTGTTGTATCTCAAATAAGCTAAGGGGAAAACCCTCTCTACAGATTTTAATCAAATGTTTAACAACTAGACTATAGAACAGTGCTAAATATTAAATTCCAATATTCTAAGGCAAGTCGTTTTTGAATTATGCGAGAAGCGTGCATACGCACTGACGTCACGTCGAAACTAATCAAAATGGATACAGGGAAGGTAAAACTGATGATTTCGTAGACATCTATTATTTAGGTTTTGTTTCCGTAGGTTAATTGTTCTTCTGGTTAGTTTTTCTTAGATTAGTTTTAGCGTTAATTGAAATGTGCCCTGGAGCCCCCAAATCTTTAACCTTTGAGGTTGCTTTTGGCCCTCTTTATTCTTTCGTTCTTATCTTCTCTCTTTCTATCCTCTTCCTCTCTTATTTCGTCTCCTCCTATCTTTACAATCTCACCCGGCACAGCCCGTTCCCGAGTAACCCACCTTCCAGAAGAGTTCCAATTCACAGCCCTAATGTCTCACAAAACCCCCTATAAATGGAACTGAAGTTCAGCAGGAGGGGGGAACTGTCTGTACTACCTCGCATGGCATAACTGACCGTGACACTTGTCGACCGAGGTATACGAAATCTGGGCCTAATGTAAAAAAAAAAAATGGGGTTTTCAACCACTAAAATGCTCTTAAACCATTTTGCACACAAGTTCCCATGTTAAAATAGATCCATAGCAACATATCAATTTGTGTTAAGGCTTGCTTGTAGTGTTCCATTTCGAGGGTTTCCCTAGTTAACCCGAACAGCAGTGCATTCTGGTCTTTCCTTTGCTTTACAGGCGATTGGATTCATGAGCAACTTGAGAAGAACCTGCTTCCACAACGGATTAAATTCGACTAACTTTACACGACCAGCTGTCCGAACTCATCGATGACATACCCATTGCAGACTACGATGCTGATGATTTTCTTGAACGACGGATGTTTAGTTCACAGAAACCCATAGGATTTCATCCTTTACACAGATAGACAAACTTGCTCTTTATTTTTGCATAGCACGTTCGACAGAAATCGAACAGTTGCTCTTGTATGCTTCTCGGAGAACCCTCGAAAAGCATTTTTAGAAAAAAAAATTGTCTATGTGGTTGTGACCATAGTTTAGATTTAATATGCGATGTTCGGGGTTCGTTACACCTGAAAGGTAAACAAATGTCTTCCAAAATGGCGATGAATGAATCACATAGAATTCCTAAGTAGAAATCTGCTTACAACTTAGTTTTCTGCTTTTTTAAGTGGAATCGGACGATGGTGGCTTTAAAGTTTGTTGCTACATTTAGGTTCTAGCGAGTTAGCTGTTGGAACCAGACCACTATTTGATATGCTGAAGCAGCGAGTTGTGTTGGGAGTGATTCTTGTGATGAGTTGAGCATTCCGCCACAGCAAAGCCCCTTCCAGGCAATACCTGACTAGGATGCTATAGCTCCCTCAGCGAGATATATGCCCCCAGGTCTATAGATAAGTGATATCTACAAACCCCTGTGCGTTCCTCCCTTGGAGAGCCAACCACCCACTCAATTACACCACCCCACACTTGTCATTTTCCCACCACATTTTACCGCCAAAATATAGTGGTGTGGTCTCGGAATTTAATCAATAGCTCCTCTTTCTTTGATATAGAATATTTATTGAATCATGTTCTCCATCCTATCTACGGAATAAGAAATTTTGAGATTAATCTTATGAAAATACTCTTCGTTAATCCTTTTTTAGACCATGGTTGATGGTACTTGATTCAAATTCGAAGGATTCATACAAAAGCAGACGTCCAGTTACTAAATATTCAACAAAAACAGTTTTTCAGACCTCAAACTTCATTTGGATTTCAATTATTTTGATTGCAAGGTTGAAATTGCAAATATTGAATCTTTTTTAGCTACGATCCCTTGTAAGCGAGCCATAGAGATTATACCCGAGAGTATAAATCTGGGAGAAAAGAAATCATTTTCTTGTGATCTCTTCAATATTTGCGATGGATGGCTAGATTTCAACCTTGTCTTCATATCTTATAACCTTGATTAAAAGTGTTTTGGCTGTCCCAAAACGAATCTGGCAACTGATATGAAAGAAATGATTGGTAAAGTCCTTTGTCGGAAAGTTGTGTAAAATCAGATTAGTATTTAAATTTAATTGCCTTTTTGCATGGAAGAGACCTACTCACATTTACTACTAACGTGATAGCCTTCTCTAACAGACCGAATAAAGATCACTGACGAATGTTATCTGCTTTACTGTGGTTTGTACCTCCTACTGGCTCCTCATGTTAGACAGACAACCATTGTTAATTTAATTGTTTTTCAATAATTATGAATTTATATGGCTTCACAATAGGCTTATGGTTCGCAAGAGCGTAGCGAAGACTTGGGATGTAGTTGGGTGTGGGGGTTCTCTAAGAAAACTTGTTTATATTAAACCCCATTTCTTATTTAATTACAATTAAATGAGACAGTGATCATTGACAACATTAATGAAGTTAACAAGTATTAAAATGAACTGAAATGGGGGAACGGCTGCAGAATTCTTGGCTTATCTAAATAGAGTCTGAGAGTAAGTCTGGCAAAGGCTAATGAGAAGCTGAAGGGACTTAGTAATGAATGCTTCCCTTCTTTCCGCCAGAGTGCGGTAACTGAGATATCCTCCCCCTAAATAAACAGCTAAAATGCTCCAAACGGTTTTAATCAGAAGCCAACCCCTTTAGCATTTTCCTTCTTGGTTTTTCCATGTGGCTGGATTTCCCTTAGAGCAAAATATGTGAGTTTTCTATTTGCCAACAATTGTTGCCTTCAAGTTTCTCGAACACTGATGAGCTGTATTGCAACATGTTAACTTTAAAAATACCAAGTTTTCAACTAGAAACTAAGTATTATTACAGTAGTATACTGATCCTTTAAACTTGATGTGAACAATTTAATGTTTTAAAACAATTTCATTAACTTAGCTCCCACAATTATAGCCAGTATTGTGGGTATACTCACATGAAAATATTACAGAATAAACTTACATTGATTACTCTTACCAAGATCAAGTAGCCAAGCTCTACTGAAGAATATATCAGGATAGTACCGATGGCAACATACTAAATGTAATATAAAACACCCACCACATAGTTCTTCAATGAACAGCAGTATGATTAAGCTACAGCTTCAGAAAAGAACCTGTCATTGAAGAAATTAAGTGTATTTGAAGTTTAAGAGAAATTTAGATTCAAAACGAGAAAATAATTCATGAACACAATTTTGTGATTCCTATTGATTTGATTTCAAGCTCTAAGTTCTTTCATGCACAAAACTGTTATCGTCAGAGCTGCAATGAACAGCACAAAAAAAAAAATGAATGCCTTAATCAAAACTGTTCAAAAAATTGAAAACATAATAAATACAATTTCAAAGGTTTTTAATAAGTTAAAAACTATTTCTATTAAAACCTTTGAAGCAAAGGATTATTTCAGATAAACAACAATGATTACGTCAAACTAAGAAATAACTACTAAATTCCTAATTCCTTCTCCAAAAAAAAAATGTTAACAAATGGAAATAGAATTTGGTGATTTCAGAGTACAGCCATTGATCATAATGGCATTTGCAAGATGGTCTAACGTGACGAAGATTACATGCAATATCTCAGCAAAGAAAAGGGCGAAGTTGACTTTGAAACTAAAACCAAAGTTGGCGTCAGAGCGAATATATGTCTATAAGAAACCAGCCATGTGCGAAAATGAGGCATAGCCGAACAAGAGGAAAGAATATCCAATTCATAAACTTTTATGAATATCTCCAGAAGAAGATAAGCCCTGTGGCATAGTCCTTTCGTGGGCTGTGATGAGGAAGAGTGGTCCTCAGTGGGCTTTTAGGGAGATGTAAATATGGCTGAAGGGACTGCCTCCCTTGTCTTCAACCCTTCCACTATGCCATTAGCTCAAAGCCCTTTCATCAAAGCTATTTCTTTCCGCCTTAACACTACTCCAGAGAACAGCCTACTCTCTTGTAAAATTGGATTTTTAGCCCATTTCCCTTAAGGGAATTCAGCTATTGAGCTTGTACTCATGACTCGATTTTCGAATAAATTTCCTCAAATGTCCATTGGTCCTAACTTAGTAGATGACGAATTTAGAGTCCGTTCAAAATTACATGTATACTATAGTGAAGTAATCTGCTATCTACTCCAGCGATCCAATTATTTTCTAAATCGTAAATGTTTCGATGGTACTCCTATTTCCGTCAGACAGTTTGGGTTTGGTTAGCTGATTTAATTAATCATCATATATTTTGACTATTGATTTACTTCTACTTTATGGGACGTGTTATCAACTAGTTGCCACCCATTTCTGACAAGAGTGGGTCTAAGGATTTTATTTAATGAGTTCCTTACTAAATAAATTCCTATTGCCTAGGTGGGAATCGTGCTTGCCACTCTACGTCTACCACGTCAGATTAAGACCAACCACCTAACTCACATGGCTAACCTGAGCCCACATGGCATTACGCGCGCCCACACCGTTCATTGTGTTTTTCCTCTTTAGTCTGTTTCATCAGTCAAATTTAATTGATCGAGAACAAACATTTGCGTGTTGCTATGGCGAACGTTTTTAATGTGTAATGTTTCAGATCTGCAATGTGCTGGCTGCATCTTGTGGTAGTTTTCTTTCAAATTTGTCACACATAAACTTTATCACAGAAGATCATATTGTTACGTTTTATTACAAAACCAGTAATAAACGTTGTTAATAAGATTTCTTTTGGATTGCAAAATTAAATACTCCCAAGTTTCACAGTTTTTATCACTGCACAATTTATTTCACAATGCACAATACACTTGGTAATTATTTTGAATTACTACTCACAGTATACACTGATAGCGTCACTGTTCTTCAGATTACACAGTCCAATAATTCACTCACGGTCACTGAAATTCACAAAAAGGGCGGCACTGCACTGTCTTTACTTCGCGGCACTGCACTGCACTGTTCTTTACTTCGCGGAACTGCACTGTCCTTTACTTCGCGGCACTTCACTGTCCTTTACTTCGCGGCACTGCACTGTCCTTTACTTCGCGGCACTGCACTGTCCTTTACTTCGCGGCACTGCACTGTCTTAAACACGGCACTAAACTGTTACTTACAGTCACGCCACAACACTATTCTTCTTATAAAACACTTTATCGCACTGCACTAAGTCGCACTGTAGCACTGATGTGACCATCAAGATAGGTGAGAATAAAAACTGACTCGCTCGTGGCTGGCGGGTCCTTATATAGGTCGTCGGCATACATCAAAGCGGAATTGTCTGGGCCGTCGACGTCTGGTCTAGTATGGGCTAGACCATTAGCGGCACCTCTTTGATCTTCACACTCCCCAAACACGTGAACATCTCTGTCCAATTCTTCCAAGTATTTAATTTTCGCAACAATATAGACTCCACTGTCCTGTAAAACTTGCGTGTCTTAGGGTCATTTTAAATATTCATTAAATATTTGATGTGGTTTCAATACTCTCAATTGTATTTCCGAATATACTTGTGAGTCTTCCGGAAGTTCCTGGGATATGTGTTGAGCGGATTAACTTAAGCATCTTCATTTTCGTATTGATTTTTGGTTCTTGCTACTTCCCTTTTTTATTGTGAGGCAATCAACTCCAACGGTCCGATTTGTTTCTGAATCGCAAATGTTCTCTCCCGTCCGTCTCTCTTTGTCAAGTCGACTTTTTATCAACGTCTAAGTCCTCAGGTTCTAGAAACAGCACATAAAATACAGTAAAACTAAACAGAGTGAATAAAGAAAATTATAAGCAGTCAGTTGAAACCCACTACTTTTTTATACATAAATAAATCAGTAGCATTCTAAAGCAATCAAGATAACTTGGGCATCCATTATGAGTTACACTAACAACATACCTAGTCTAATTTTCTTCTCGCACATGGAAACTCGCGGGGTTTATCTTGGTTAAGCCTTGCTTGATATGACGGCAGTATGTATGAGAGTGCAGATATGCCGAGTTTGTATATGCAATTATTCCAGCTGAGTTACTGCAGCAGGGATATACTCCCCTACTTCAACCTTCCCACACACCCTTATCCAACGGATTGTTTATTAAGGCCTTTTTATCTCCCTGAGCATTGAGTCTCATATATCCAGTAGTAGCATTTACATTTACTTTCTTCCTTTAACAAATACCATGTTTTTTTTATTAAGACTTTAACTGTCGATTTATAGCAACTTATAAGAAGAATGTATCCTAATTCGGTCATTTGCGGCATTGAAACTTTAGACAGACTTCCTAGCTCTAAGACTTGCTATGAAACCGGTTAAGTAATTCATTTCATTCCTTCTACACTTGAAAATCGTGTTGTTAATAATGATTTCACCATCCTCGGACCAGCTCGCTTCTTGAATGCCTGATATTTCAATCGTAAACTTCATGACATTAACCACTATTTGAGCGACTCCTGATCTGTATATACTTCGGACATTCCTCTTAGCTACTTGGAGACAGTTTTTTGCAAGCCCGCTACCGGCATTGCAATTTTATGGAGTCCAGGTTTCAGGTATCATTGTTGTTATAGAATTTGGATTTCCGAAGGACCTTGAAATGAACAAGTGGGTTGGTTACTATAATAATCGCAAATTGCATATTTATTACATGATTTAGAGGGGATGGTCTATGGCTGGGCATTTATGGTTAGTGTGCTAGGATCTGATGTAAAGGGTTATTTGTTGAAATACCGCTGAATGTGATGCTCGGATGCCTCTTGCTTTCCCTTTACTCCCTTCTTCCTGGTCTCCCGCCTGGATGTGATTTTAGTCTACTCGCTCATGCTAGAAATGGCCATGGCGAAAAAAAGGGTGAGAATAACACGTGTAGACTGCACTCAGACAATGGTGGATCTCTTCCCCTTTGAGCATGTTCTTCCATTTGCACTTTGCATTCCAGGATATTCTCTAAGATTAGTAATTGCTTAAAGAACACCTAGAGATCAGCACACGCAAGGGACCATCCTTCGTAGGCCTAGATGGGAACAGATGGCGTTGGTTTCGGTTTGGAATCATCTTCAATTTAAATTGAACAGAGACTATTATACAAACCCAAGGTTATCAACTTATTTAAACAGCCACTTCCAATTGTCAGATTCATTTAAATGATATCTTATGTTGTCGGGCGATTACTTCAATCGCGACTTCACCAGCACGCTCAGGTAGGGAATAGCTGAACTCCCATCCTACGTGGTCACCCATTCAAGTACTCTCACCATAGCCGATGTTGCTTGGCTTTGCTCTTCTGAAGTCGGATACCCTTCCACTGTGCTAAAATGGAAGTAAGAATATGTATTTTTTTGTGTGCACCGACCATTAAATCTTTCCTCCCTCTTAATCGTGGTATTCCCAAACTAATGTTATAATATCATATTTTCGACCTCAGAATTCACAGAGACTGTGAGATGAGGTCATCTTTGAGTCATTCCAGCAGGTGGAATATCCCTCGAGGTGGACCCATACCTTATTACAATTTGTTGGTTCGTATAATAACAATAATTCCGTGTATAATAGCGGAGGAGTTTAACCCCTCTCTCCTGATCCGATTTCAGTCATTAGGGAACTGGATCATTAGTTTTACAAAAAAAACAACAAAAAAACATTTAAACCTCGAGTTTGATAACGAACAAAAAATATTGTGACCTCTGTAGCGTTACCAGACTTAAAGTTAGGTGTAAAAAGTGCAAAGTTCCTGTGTTGGCCTCAGAGGTGGGCGGCTAGACTCCGTCGGAACTTGCTAATTATGAGACAAGTCTGGAGTTTGTTCCTAACTTTGCTTAACTAATTCATTCCATTAGCAACCGCGATGTTTTCAACCGTGAAAACGAGTTCAGGAGTAAATTTGTCCCCTTTTACGGAAGCCCCCTTCTTGTCCTCCTTTCGGAACACAGTTTGGGAAGAAAAAGGATTCAATTTACCTTCAAAAAGCAAACCGCTGTTACACTGATCAAATTCTTTGTCGCTCATTCCACTGTCAATGCTCCTGCATTAATTTCTTTTTGAATTAGACTTACACAAAATTCAATGTCCACATAAAAAATCAGGGAGTTTATTGATCCTTGATGGCAACGTATCTGCTAGAAATAAAAATTGAATCACAACCCATATGAATGATGTCGCCTCCCATCTAGCCAGTAAATTGAAATACTCATTGGCACTCGCATTTCCAATATTACTTCCAATAACTTTTAATCCAATTTACGCAAGTCCGAACGACCAGTAATAAAGTATCTAAACCATAGGAATGATCAAATAAGATGAAGATTATACACAATAATAAATAGATATGACTAATTAACAGAAGCATTCAGACGCCTAAATGACACAACTATCTACTCAAACTACCCCAACTCTAAATCCCTGACAGAAATACTCACCAAACAACTTCATAAAGAGGTAAACTCACTAATCTTCTGAACCTCCTACATTTATATCTTACCCAAAATCTACTAAAATGGAATCCTAGGAAGACCAATAGTTTTCTCTATAAATAGCCCCAGGGAAAGAATATGCAGTTACGTTGACCCTTAGTTTATTTTTATCCCATCCTATTCGTGAATCCTACTAATTCATAGGCGCCTTCTGACTGTATTGTTATCCTCCCTCCCATTGTCAAGTCCGTCACGCAGGAGATGCGTAAACTAAGCAGATTTCCCACAAGCAGCAATGGCACACTGCTGATTTCATCTCACAATCCATTCTCTACTTCTGCCGTATTAAGAAGTCCACGTAAACGGGAATTAATAAGTAAGCTGAACATAAAAATGTTCAGTGACTCAGTTCAGTAAGTAAAAATTTGATGAGCACATTTGGGAGTTTACTTAAAGCTGACAACAAGAAATAAAAATAACCGTCTTAAAATTGCAGTAAAATGCATAGAACAGCTATTCTAAGGCATTAAATTTTTAACAAGTTTGATTCTATAACTTTTTTTTATACGACAACAACAAGTATAACCTTAAGAATATCAAGCCAGCCTGGTGTACGGTATAAATCAAATAAACATTTTCATGAATAGCACATAAATCACCTAATTGACGACGTCACGTAACATATTTGCATGCATCTCATCTAACAAAGATATGTTAAAAACATTATTCGGTATTTAGGCATAAAATAAGAAGTATCATGAAATATTAGCTTGTTGTTAATGTGAGATGAGTAGAGGTGTTTACTGATGTCTAAAAACAAATAGTACAAATAAATTCCCTTAATAAAGCTATAGTTTATAAATTTCCACTTGTACAGACTTGTCTGATATAAGCGTAATTTAGTATCATTCCCTACCTCTTTCTTTCATACAATAGCAACGCAGACCTGGTGGAAGATAATATTTGATATATCTCTTCAGACGATATTCAAGTGTTAATTGAAACTGCCTTTAATTCCTATACCCCTCGAAAAGTGTCATGCCGTTATCCATACTCCAAACAAGGTAGTCAATATTGATAAAATCCATTGTGATTCTGAAAGAAAAAGTGACAAATTCAAATCACGCATAACCACTGGGAAGCGAATATATTTCCAAGGATTAGCCTAAAAGGCGGGTCCTGCTCCAATCAGATGGACTGATTTGCCCACGTGCAGAGCCACGTGACTGGAAGAAAGGGGTTTGTTTGAATTGGCCACGATCGATGGTGGCACCCTCTGGTTGGCGAGTTGAATAATTTATCCAGTCCAGTCTACTTAGTTCTCTCCTCTCGGTGTTTCTTCAGCCGCTTCACAAAATCAATGGGATTAAGCGCCCATACTCCTGCGGCTCCTAAGCTTTCTACAATGCCCCCTCCACTTCAATTCATTGAAAATCTCAGGATTCTATTAAATTTCATTCCTGCACAAATTTTACTATTAATAAATTTGTTAATATTATAAATACTCTCTATGTTCTAAAAATGGCGAAATGACATACAGGAAATTGAAATAGTTCTTCATCTGCTAAGAATTCAGCTGTGCTATTGAACTCATTCCTTGGATTACAGGAAGTAGTGATCCCTCCAATGGTGGGGTAAGTTTCAATTTAATATTTTACTGTTTGAGAAGCGTCTGATCTCTATAAACCACAAGGAACCCTTGAAGCAATTTGGAGTCATTTATACGAAGCTGGGATTTTCACATTATTTAGACGGACTGATGGGTGGTTGAATTCGCAATCTTAATGTTTTGCGTAGACGAGCCATTAACCCAACACAAAAGCCCCGTTAACCTAGGGGACGTGTAAGAAAACGTCACCAATGAGCTGCTGGACCTCATCACGCACTCTGAGGAAGGGCCCAGCACATCCACCGTATACCCTAATCGGCTTTGCAGGAAAGTACTCAGTAGGTCCGAAGTCGAGCTAACGGGACTTTGACAGACCGACAAGCCTTTTAAACTTTCGCCGCTCCTCTGCCTAGTTAGGAGCAGCTTAGCAGGGCTAATGTTAGTTTCTTGTAAGGCGAAAAGTCCTTCTCTAAAAAAAAAAAAATTGTAGGGGCCGCCCAGCGATATCCAACCACCAACAAATAATGTATAAAAGTACAATTGAGCATTTATTTTATTAGTATTTGAGCATTCAGTAGCACATCTTGTTACTCATGTTCCATATAAATGTTAAACCAGTGCCCCTAAACTAGTGAGTCGTGGAGCTATGAGGCTGAGTATCAGGTCAATATCCTGAACCGATAAGTGTTGTTTGTTTACAAGGAGCTTCCTCCATCCAAGGGCTGGAAAGTCAGCTACCTTATCTATCTCTCTAGATGAGAATTAAGGTAAATTCTGGAATTTTAAGGGAGAACTATTACTAGAAGTTGTATACAATGGAATGTATGATGGTTGGTATGGGTTCATCAGCAACAAGGTTTTCTTTATATGAAGAGCCAAAGATTCAACAGTATTTATAGTCAAGTTGGGCTTCAGGGATCACCAATTCCTCTATATTAGTCATAGTTGAGAATTTGTATTAAAAATAGCTCTTCATATTATTTTGGGCACATCTAATTTAAATTTAAATACTGGACAACGGCTATATTTCCGCAATTATATTAAACAATTTCCTTTTTTTGAAATGACACGAAACGGATAATATTTTAACTTATTTAGTTTATTACCAATTAAACATAAAACAAAAATTATACTTTCTAAATTTTCAATATATAAAAAATTACATGTTCAAAAAATTGGAGGAATTTGGGAACGTATGTAAATTGTTTTTATTCTAAATCCACAATAATTTAAGAAAAAAATATTTTTTAACTCAATATACTTATGATGATATAGAACCAGTGAAATTTTTAAAACATTATTTCGAATTGATAAGAGAAGAGGACAGGAATACTCCAAAACGAAGTAATTTCAAAGCGCTATCCAGCAATATATAACAGTACGGGTGGAACCCGTCAAAATATGTCTAGGCAAGCACCCTTAAAAATTGTAATCATGAGCTGAATTTATTTTGGGAATATCTCTTTATAAAAATGAAGTTGTACAAAAGTTTGGCAAAATTTTAGGGATTTTCTTCAATCCGCTGATGATATTCTGAATATAACAGACATATTGAAATATTAAGCGTCCTCGTAGATGAAAACAGCCCCTAAAATGAATGAGAAGAATTTGAACTACTTTGAAATATGAATTCTTTACATGGTTTCCATTTAGGTATCATATGTTATGAGTGACTAACCAGAGGTATCATATATACCGTACTTATTTCGTAATTCCTCAGAATTGCCTTCAATTCCAACCGATGCTTTTTTATAATCGTTTAGATCGATAAAGGCATAATGAACTTTTAGTAGATTCATATTCCACCAAAATTGAGAGATTATAGCTGTAAATTCGCTGCTAAATTAAAGCTCAATTATTTGAAGAATTTTATGTTTTCAGCGTTTAGTATATTTGAATCGACATTTCATTCGTAGCCAAACAAATTGGGAGATAATATTTCTCGAAGGTCATTCTATTATAAAAAGAATGTGTGGTTAAAACGATATGTATGGAGGGAGGGCTTAAAAAGAGAACGACCTCTCCTCGTCTGGAGTAATAGGCCAACTATTATTTTATAAGGCTTTAGTATACAATAGCTGGTTTGATAGATTTGGTGAACAATAGCTTGCGGACAATAGTACAATGGTGTTTTAAAAAAAGGAAACAGCCTCTTGAAGGCTTTGATAGGAACAGATGGAAACTGAGTCCGTTATATGCCAGAGCAAGTACTAGTATTTGTATAAGTACTTTTGCACTTGGCATAATTTTCACTTAGAGGTGCGTTAAAAAAAAGAGATTTCTCAAGGCTTGGAAAGCCACTCTGATGATGTAAATGTTTCTTTTTCTGGTTTCATTCTCTATTTCTCCGTTAGTTTGAACCTTACGTAACAAGATTCTAGATATATACATTTGAAGTAAAAATGATGTAAAAAGTCTTTTGTGTGTCATGATTACGGGAAATATTATAAATTTACGAGACCTCTTCCTTCGTGACGAACTTTATAAATAAATAATATTTGTCTAGCGAAACAGTATGTGTTTGTTCATAACCAGAGATACAACATCATTGTACTATATTAGCACATGGAAATCTCCTTTAATTGCACAGTAGCCGCGTGACGGACCTTTTTTATTTAGAAAAGAAATTATCAGTCTGTACACCGCAAACAAACAAATCAAGTTTGACTGGGTCCCCTTAAGGGAAATCAGCGATTGAGGTCGTACTCATGACTCGATTTTCGAGAAAATTCTTCGAATCGATCCTACGAGATAACGAAAATGAGGTCCGTTCAAATATATATACATATATATATATATATATATATATGTGTGTGTGTGTGTGTGTGTGTGTGTTAGTGTGTGTCTCTTAACGCTCTAGCGGTCACAATTTTATTTGATCTTTACCAAACTCGGAATTTAATCGTTTTATGTAAAAAGGAAGATCAAGTTCGTTAATGGCTGAAATCGGATCAGTGGGAGGGGGGGTTTAGAGGGGGGATTTTTGAAAATTCAAAATATCTCCGTTATTATGCGTCGGATCGAAAAATTGTATAGAATCAGTCTTATTGTAAATTAAATTTACTATAAATATTGTTCTATACATTTATTCTGTATCTTGAATATTAACCGAGATATTTGCATTTGTATTGTGTGTGTGTGGTCGGCAGGACTCCGCCATGTTCCGGACTTTCCGCCGAGAGCTCTGGTGGCCGTTTCCGGAAATATTCGTCCCTCGTGAATAGGTTTAGAGATCCCTTACTACTTCAGCTGTTATTGGGCAGATTTCTCTACTGTAAATCTTCACGTGGGAAATCTGCTTAGTTTACGCAGCCCCTGCGTGACAGACTTTTATCAATCTATACATACTTCATAGTTATAATAACTACTCAAAATTGTGTGCTTCTGTTTTTTAGCAGATTTCCATTGAGGGAAATCAGTTATTGAAGTTGTACTCATTTTTCTCAAATGTCTATCGATCCTCTCCAGGAGATGACGAAAATGAGGTCTGCTCAAAATTACACACATTTGTGTACATATACGTATTTACGTATATATTTTTGTTCGTTCACTAGTACTCTAGAGGTGGGGCAATGTTTTTTTTTCATCGTTACCGAACTTATAAAGCGTTTCATATGAGAAATAGATATCAATTAAATCAAAAGGACGGGTAGGAGGAGGGGATTCAAGAGGGATAAATCGAAAATTCAAAATATCTTTGTTATAATGAGTCGGGCCAAAACAAATGTAGATTTCTATAAATGTTGTTCTGTACAATTATTCTTCTTCTACTTGTCTTTTGCTTAGAGCTTTTCCTTGGAGATAAAATCCAGTATAGCGTCCTGCGTATGAGAAATCTGCTTAGTTTAGGCAACCCCTGCGTGGCGGACTTTAAGAAAAGGTCTTCAGTCACCATCTACCGGTTCCTATAACCATTTCCTTCTGTCAGTTCTAGAGTTCGCCAATAGTCCAGCCTCCAATACATCCAACCAACACACCCTGAGTCTCCCTATTAGCAGATTTCCCTTCAGGGAAATCAGCTATTGAGGTCGTACTCATGACGCGATTTTCGAAAACTTTCGTCAAATGTCCATCGATCCTACACAGGAGATGACGAAAATGAGGTTCGTTCAAAATTATATATATATATATATATATATATATATATACATTTCTCTGTTAACGCTCTAGAGGTCACAATTTTTGTTTGATCGTTACCAAACTCGATATTTAACCGTTTTATGTAAAGAGGCAGATCAAGTTCGTTAATAGCTGAAATCGGACCAGAGGGAGGGGGGGGGATTTTCGAAAATTCGAAATATCTCCGTTATTATGCATCGGATCGAAAAAGTGTATAAAACCAATCTTATTTCAAATTAAATTTACTATAAATATTGTTAAATACATTTATTCTCTATCTTGAATATTAACCGAGATATTTGCATTTTTATGAAGTCTGTGGTCGGGTATAGTTCGGATTAGTTCGGCCGTTTTCGTAAGCGTTCGGATCTGGTGGAAGCTCCTTCTAACCCTACCTGTCGTTTCTAACCTTACCTTACCTTCCTTACTTTGTGATATTTATGCAAATACGTTCTGTTCATCCGCCCCCCCCCCTTCTTTAGTTCTTGGAATACTAAATTTTGAGTTATTAAAATATAAATTATTCTTACAATTCAGAAGCCGTTCGAGTTGGGAATTTATTAAAATTAACAGAAAGATTTCTCATTACCGTTTGTATTTACTCATGGCGGTGTTGTGTTACCAGTATGCAGATTTCTCTATTGCTAAACTTCACATGGGAAATCTGCTTAGTTTACGCAGCCCCTGCGTGACGGACTTTTAATATTCTTGACTCCCCAATCGGAATTCACAACTTCGAACAGTCTACTTGATTTTCAGCATTGCATCGTCTCACAATATGCCAAATAATTCTTATTTCCTCTTCTCCTTACTTACTCTACCCGAAAATATAATTATTAAAAAATAAATGTCCACATCATGTAATGAATATTGTAGATGCATTATGAACCTACAACCGTAAAAAAGACAAAAAAAAAATGTTAATTCGTGGACATGCATTTCCGAGAGTACCGATACTATAGAACGAATGCCGGAAGGAAGTATAAATTGTTTCTATCCTCTCACAGGAATTAAGCTCTACCGCACCGTGAAATTATTTTCTTGTGTATATCCGTTAATATATTTAATTAATATTTTTCATCAACTTTGATACTTATGGTACTGAAATACTTGAACAAAACTGTTGACGTGGATTACACAAGGGAACAACATTTTTGTTGCATGAAATATTTTGACGAATATTCTACTTCCTCGAGGTGCTGATTTAAGATCTGAAGTCAGTTTGTTTGTATCAGCTTTTCTTTTGGGGTTATAATTATAAACTGTTTTTTAAGATGAAAATATGTTTTATTAAGAAAACTATTAAAAAAATTACCACTACATATCAAATAATTTTCTATTGTAAGATTTTCATGCTTGTTTCGGTTCACGGGGACTGTTTTTAATGCTCCAACAATAGTCCGCCATCATGTGAGCATTCCAGTGACCTTGGTAACGTTCCTCCATAGTTCGAATGTCCTGATGGAACCGTTCCCCTTGTTCTTCACTCAGATTTTCAGGGAAACGGTCCAAATGGCTGTGGAGGAAGTGTACCTTGATGCTCATATTACAACCAAGCTGCTGGAACTGTAACAACATTAGTTCAATATGCTCCGCATAGCTTTCTTCCTTTTTGTTTTCAGAAAATTTTGAGCAGTCCAAACGAATTCATTCCAGGCATTTTTTTTCAATATCAGTCATGTAACTAATAAAGTTTTCATCCTTTATCAACCTTCTTATTTGGGGACCATCAAAAATTCCAGCTTTAATTTTTTCTTGGCTCAAATTAAAGAACTTCTTAGAGATGTATTTATAGCAATCACCACCCTTGTTCAAAGCTTTGACAAATTGTTTCATGAGCCCTAGTTTGATATGCAAAGGTGGCAGTATTATTCGATCCCTGGGCACAAAGGGCTCATTTATTACATTCAGTTGTCCCGGAACCATAGATTGCCTGGAAGGCCAATCTTTTCTAATCCAGTGCTCAGACCTAGCTCTGCTGTCCAATAAACAAATAAATCATGGATATTTTGTATATCCACCTTGTTGTCCAAGAAGAAAATTCACCATTACAGAAGCTGCAGTAGCATATTCTTCTTTGACTGTAGTTGAATGTGCAATCGGTATCGAACCCACCTTATTGCCGTTATGCATAAGTACACATTTCAGGCTACGTTTAGAGGAGTCAATAAATAAACGTCATTCATTTGGATCACACTTCTGTACTCCCATTGCTTTCAATAAACCAGGAACATCTGAACAAAAAGCCGTCATCTTTAGAAAAGAATGACAGCAATTCTGCCTCTCGGCCACGATAGTATGAAATTCTTGTTTCTGGGGTTAAAAGATTTCATTGCTTTAATGGAGAAGCTAGAATCTCCGATGTCTTTTTAGAAAGACCAAGATCTCTGATTAATGCATTGAGGTCTTCCTGATTAAAGAGCTGGGGCTCAGAAGTAAAATCAGGGGAAAAATCACTTGTCCGACTTTCATCACTTGAAGAATAGTTTTTTTAGCAGATTTCCCTTAAGGGAAATCAGCTATTGAGGTTGTACTCATGACGGAATTTTCGACATTTTTCCTCAAATGTTCATCGATCCTACTTAGTAGATGACGAAAATTAGGTCCGTTCAAAACTGTATAAATATATATCTATCTATCTATCTATCTATATATATATATATATATATATATATATATATATATATATATATATATATATATATATTTGTCTTTTACCGCTCTAGCGGTCGCAATTTTTGTTTGATCGTTCACAAACTCGAAATGTAGTCGTTTTATATAAAAAGAAAGATCAAGTTCGTTAACGGCTGAAATCGGACCAGTGGGAGGGGGGGTTTAGAGGGGAGGATTTTTGAAAATTCGAAATATCTCCGTTACTATACGTCGGATCGAAAAATTGTATAGAATCAATCTTATTGCAAATTACATTGACTATAAATATTGTTCTATACATATTTTCCGTATAATGAATATTAACCGAGATATTTGTATTTTTTGTAATGAGTTCCGCTTTCAGTAAACCTCCACTCCTACTAGGGACATACTCTTATTAATAATAAAGTGATATCTCATGAACCACCTCATTATTAGGTTAAATACAAAATATTGTTTTCAAAAAAGCTTTATTTTACGAGGTACAAACAAATACCTTCTGTTGACCCTCCCCCCTTTTTTTCTTGGACTACAAAAATCTGAGTGATTGAGATAGAAATTATTTTGATTCATTTCAAATTACTCCACTAACTATAGTAAATAGTTTCCAATAAAATTAATATTTTATATTCAGATATATTTCTTTAATTGTTTGTTTTTCCGGTCTATCTATCGATACTGCGCTACAAGGTTGGCTAACCTGTTTGTTTACAATCCAGCCGTATTACGATGTAGGGACTATTAACTTATATTGTAAATTCACTGAAAGATTTCTCATTGCCGTTTGTAATTATTCACTAATATTCATGGAAGTGTTACCTGTATGTATATTTATCTATTGTAAACCTTCGCTGGCTAACCTGCTTGTTCCTTAATCATGGGAAAATCTCATAACCGTCTGAATCGTATTTTACCTCCCCCCCCTTTCTATTTTCTTCCCGGATTTCTAAATTTGGAATGGTTGTGATTAAAATTATTCTGGTTTATTATTAATTGCAGTACTAGATATAATAAATAGTTATGAATAAAATTTATAACTTATATTTCCGCATTTGCTTTTATTTCCGGTAAAAGCTGGCTAACCTGATTGTTTACAACTCAGACTGTTTGCTATCATGAAGGTTCTTACCATATGACTTGTCCTTTATTTGTTTACTTAATATTCACAGCAGTATTAAGTCTTACAAATAATAGATATTCTGTGGTACTATTTAGTGTTGGAGTAATAAGTGTTCAGAGCGCTGCTATCATTAAAAGTTAGTCCATCATTTGTGCTCTTGTTATTTTTTTGAGATTGAATTGTTTTTAATTTAATGTCGGAGCCGAACGGACGAGAGTTACTTTCCCGCCAAAAGCTATTTCGGCCGTTTCCTTGACTGGCACGGCTCTCGTGAAATTTCTCTATTGTAAAACTTCACGTGGGAAATCTGCTTAGTTTACGCAGCCCCTGACGTGACGGACGTTTTTTTCTATATCATGATCATTTTGTACAGATGAAGAAGCTTGGGGTACTGTTGCATCGCCAGAGAACAAGACTGGTCGAGTAACAGATAACAAGTTAGGATAAGACCATTTCCACCGGTTATTTTAGCAGATTTCCCTTAAGGGAAATCAGCTATTGAGGTTGTACTCATGATGCGATTTTCGAAATTTTTCTTCAACTGTCCATCGATCCTACGACGAAAATGAGGTCCGTTCAAAACTGTATATATATATATATATATATATATATATATATATATATATATATATATATATATATATATACTAGCTAAGGTACCCGGCGATACCCGGGAAATCATTCTTGACTGACTAATGATGGTATTTTGATAGTGAGACTTCAATGTGTACAATTACACTGCCCTCCACGACGTAATGATTTTCCGAAATAACCAACCCTGAAGGGTAACTTTTGGAGATTAATAGAATAGAAATTTTAGTTTTGAAGGATAAATGAAAATGTGTTCCTAATTTATCCTTCTACACATTATGACTCATCGTTTTTCAATAATTCAAACCATAATCATGGGTAGCATTTATCACAATTAAATATCATCTATAATGAACATATTTTCTTTCAAAAGCCAACCCGAGCTCAAATAGTTTAGGCAGTGTTTTGCAGGTAAGATTATATTTTTAATAGTGAATCTCACTGGAAATCACTTCCAGCAATGCCAGACGGGAAATAAGTAAACTCAATTAACTGGTAAGGCTCCCGTCATCTTCCGCTCCCGGATTAGACTTCTCACATTTCAGCCTCTCTTATAATCCCCGCTCCCGTTTGGATCTAAAATTTTTAATATAGCTTATAATCATGGAAGAATTAATGCTAATTGTCATACCGAGTTTTGCTAAGTTCAGTTCAAATCGTTAGTGCCCCACAAAATTGTTGGCTCCCGCTTTAGATTTTAGTGTATATCACGTTTATACTTTTCTATACGACAAAAGTGAATATAACAAAAGTTACTTTAAATAGAAAAATAAACTACTTTTGTCATGTGCATATTTGCTGAAAAACCAATAGGGAAGGAAATATCGCTATTTTAAATTTCAGGCTTCCCTTATAACCCCCACTCCTGTTTGTCTTAGAGAATATTAATATAGCCTAAAGTCTAAGTTGGACTAGTAGTAATATACATACCAAGTTTCATAAAATTCGGTTCAGCCGTTTATGCGTGAAAAGGTAACAAACAAACAAACAAATAAACAAACAAACAAACAAACAGACACCAAAGAAACAAAATGCAGTTATGGTGTCTATGACATGTGAAACGAAAAGTTATCGTGAAATTTCGCGAAAAAAATCAATGTACAGACAGAGGTTACAATTTTATATATATATAGATATATATATTTGTCTGTTACCGCTCTAGCGGTCGCAATTTTTGTTTGATCGTTACCAAACTTCATATTTAATCGTTTTATGTAAAAAGAAAGATCAAGTTCGTTAATGGCTGAAATCGGACCAGTGGGAGGGGGGTTTAGAGGGGGAATTTTTAAAAATTTGAAATATCTCCGTTAATATACGTTAGATCAAAAAATTGTATAGCATCAATCTTATTGCAAATTAAATTTACTATAAATATTGTTCTATACATTTATTCTGTATCTTGAATATTAACCGAGATATTTGCATTTGTATTGTGTGGGCGGTCGACAGGAGTGGGCTATGCGAGAGCTCTGGCGGCCTTTGCCGTAACTATTCGTCCCTCGTGTATAGGTTTAGAGATTCCTCACTACTGCCGTTGTTATTAGGCAGATTTCTCTATTGTAAACCTTCACGTGGGAAATCTGCTTAGTTTACGCAGCCCCTGCGTGACGGACTTTTTATTAATTCCATTTATATCAACCACACAAAAATAACAATCATCTTGATGATTATAAGCTACCCGCCAAATCATTGGTGATTGATACTTAAAATGGGGTCTTTTCTTATTCGCCCATAATCTCAAAGACTCAACACATGTTTTACATACCATATGAGGGATCCAGTACTTGTCACGGATGTCCAAAGCGAATCCAACTTATCCGACTTAGCCTACAATTTTTGAATGTATATTCACCACAAATGTTACAGAAATAGTTTGGATCGTTTCTACAGATATTTCTTAACTTGGACATTGATATTTAACACAAGAGCACAAACTTTTTCACTAAACAACTCAGTTGAATTGAAGTTTGAATGTGACTAGTACAAATATATGTCTATCAGCTGTTTGCCAAAAACAAAAGCTGCTGGAGAAAAACTGAGGCTAGATTTGTAATCACCAACCTCTAATTAGTAAACAACAGGCCTAAAACTCCATGCAACAAAAAATTAATAAAAATTTGTTCCCTTGTGTTATCATTGTAAAGTTTATTACTTTATTGAATTAAAACAATTCAGCAGAAATACCATTTCGAAAATTCGCCACTCTACTCAAATAAAAATAAAGGAAATTGACATAGCTTGTTTAGGGAATCAATTATTGAGATTGTACTCATACCACGATTTTTAAAAAATGTCTTCGAATATGTCATATGGGACATGACGAAAGTGAGGTCCGTTCAAAATTATATTTATACGCGTGTGTGTGTGTGTGTGTGTATATATATATATATATATATATATATATATATATATATATATACATATGTTACCGCTCTTGCGGTCGCAATTATTGTTTGACCGTTACTAAACTCGATATTTAATCGTTTTATGTAAAAAGAAAGATCAACTTCATTAACCGCTGAAATCGGACAAGGGTAGAAGTGGGGTTAATTAAAAGGTTGAAAAATTGGAAATATTTCCGTTACTATGAGTCGGGTCGGAAAATTAATTTGAATCAATCTTGCTGCAATTTTGATTTTTTAGAATATTAACAAAAATATTTCAAAAATATTTAATGTTCAGCCATCAGTAACCAATTAACCCTGCCCCCCCCTCCTATTTAGTCAACGCACAGTAACAATAAGCCAATCTACCATGAAACGTCATTTTCCAAGCGTATGTAGCATATATTTTTTTCAATGGACCTTTCTTCACAAGGATACCGCAATAACTTGTGCGAAGAATTCATCAATTTAGGTTTTACGTTCTTGACTAGAAAATATTTATTTTATCTGTATCATGCTCTACATTTAACAGTTTCATACGACACTAAATATTCGTTAATGGCAGAAAAAAAACTTTGATCAAAAATATTATAGAACCGATCTTGTAACAATTGTTCTAGTACACATTTTTTTGAGTTACTCATACTCTCTACTTTACAGCCTTCAGTAAACTTTGTCGTAAGATGAGATCTCCAGTGTTGCATCGTGTGTTTAATAGATCTGCTTCGTTTACGCAGCTCTTTTGAGACAGACTTTTACAAAATATTTCTCCGGCATCCATTAATATCATCACAACATTTGGTGTAACAACAGTCAGTATCAAGTTTGTGTTTACAATAAATAATTGTATGTATGTTAAACGGAATCTATGGTATAAATTGTAATTTCTTCTAGCGTGCGAAGCATAATTCTAAAGTGCACATGTCGAAATGCAGTTCCGTTATTCGAATGAAACTCAGATGACGTTAGATAAGTGACACGTAATGTGGAATACCACTTCTACTCACCGGTTTTTAATTAGAATTAGTGAATTTGCTGTGAGATGAGTTTAACAAGTGTCTCATCTTGGCGAATCTGCTTCGTTTGCAAACTTTAAATTACGTTATCTCTAAAAATTTAATGCACAGCTTAGTTTTCTTCAAATGTCCATCGATCCTACCCAGGAGATGATGAAAATGAGGTCCGGTCAAAATTATATATGTATATGTATATTTGTCTTTTTACGCTCTAGCAGTCGCAATTTTTATTTGATGGTTACCAAATTCCATATTTAATTGTTTAATTTTAATCGGCTAAAATCGGGCCAGTGGGAGGGGGGGGGGGGTAGAGGGGAGATTTTCGAACATTCGACAAATCTCCGTTACTATACGTCGGTTCAAGAAAGCATATAGAACCAATCGTATTGCAAATTAGATGTGCTATAAATATTGTTATATACATTTATTCTCTATCTTGAATATTAACCGAGATATTCGCATTTTTCAGTTTTCAGCCTTCAGTAAACCCCTACTTCTACTTATGCAACATAAACAATACTATGCTATATAATAAGCCACCTTATTTGAAGCTTTAATACTAAATATTGTTTTCAAGAGACCGTTATAATACGACGTAAATGCAAATATGATCTGTTGACCCCCCCCCCGTCTTAAGTTCTTGGACTACTAAAATTTGAGTTATTGAGACAAATATTATTCTGATTCATTATAAATTACAGTACAAGATATAGTAAATACTTTTCTATAACACTAATATAGTATATTCAGATATAATTTAGTAATTGTTTTACTTTCTGGTGTAGAATAGTTCTATATATATTTTCAGCCCTAGGGTTGGCAGACCTGTTTGTTTACAATTCAGGCGCTTTCCGTTGGGAGGGTATTAAAATTGACTCAAATATTTCTGATGAGTTTTAGTATTTATTCACTTAGTATTCAAATGTCCATCGATGCTACCCAGATGATGAAAATAAGGTTTGAAACTATAATATATATATATATATATATATTTATATATATATATATATATATATCTATATATATATATATATAGGGGGCGGGGGGGGTTAGAGGGGGAGAATTTCATAAATTCAAAATATCTCCGTCATTAAGTATCGAAACGAAAATTGTATTGAATGAATGTCATTGCAGTGTAATGTTCTATAAATGTTGCTATTTACAATTTTTTTCTATATTGAACATCGAACTCCTACTCATGGGAAATTAACAATAAGCTGATATGTAATGAACCACTTCATTCCAAGGTTAAATATCAAATTGTTTTCATTGAACTTTTAATTTGTGAAATACGTTATTTGTTAGATGAGCAAATACGTTAATTGGTGACGTCATCAATTAAGATTTTACGTTCTTCGCCCGAAAATGTTTATTTAATCTATACCACAGATTAACCGTTTCAGTCAATACTAAAGATCATGTTTGTGATTGGCAGAAATCGGACCAGGAATAGTGGGGGTTATAGGAATGGGATTATGAAATTCAAAATATCTCCGTTATGATAAATCAGACCGAAAAATGTTATGAATGTAACTTATTATTATATTGATGCTCTACAAATGTTGTTCTATGCGTATCTATCGTAACAAAGATATTTAGTGTGTAGTTCGTACTTTCTGATTTTCAGTCAGAATATGTGGTGAGAAATCACCAGTGTGTCTCACCAGCACGTGGGAAATCTGCCTAGTTTACTCAGCCACTGAGTGACGGACTTTTCCGCTGAGTGCGAGCTGCATATTGGGCGAGCCTTGATTTATAGGTGTAATAGCATCGAGTGTGGAGGCATCCCGGGAGAAAGGCCTAGAGGGGAACCTGGACAAGTCCCTCCCCTCCACCAGACCAGCCTCAGTCTCTAACCTGCACTCCTGCTGTCGGCATGTCTCTGTCTTAGCGCCATATTTATATCCACGATATATATCGGTGCTATTACAAACTATCTCGTTCTCAAGGAATCTACTTCTTTGGATTACAAAACGCAGCCAGTTGAAGTCTTTCAAATTTGCTCTGTGAAAGGTGAGTACAGCTTGTGCCATTATAACTGCTTACGAACCATCAACATTTGAGCGGTTAGTCGAATTTCTATTTTGAAGTAACATCAGTCTACAACTTATTTCCATTCAAAATCGCCATAGTTTGCACTGAATGGCAAATTTTCTCTTTTAAAAGTCCCGCTCTTACAGTATATAATGTGATGAAAGCTTAGCTAGACCCAGATTTCCACTCGAGAAAAACACTATTCGTTCAACTTTATATATACCTGCGTGTCTTTCCTTTAAAGAAATAACCATTGAACGGAAGGATCAAGATGAAACTTGAAAAATAAACTTCGAAGCAAGACCTTGGTCCGACCAAGTTCGTTGAGACTAAATTGGGTAATCAGGAAGACGTAATTTTTAGGGGACTGAAATACAAAATTGTAAATTCTCCATTCATTTTAGAAATGCCGAAATATGTAAACGAAGTTACTTGTTTACAGTAGAACTACTGACAACTTATATTCTTTAGGACTTTTCGATCTGATACAAGGGTACAATACATTCTTAATACAATAAAATATTTACTAGAAGCACTACTACTTTTTTATTAACCTCCATTTCCCATTTGATTCTGTGTAGTCAGTGAAAAAGCATTCCCATAATTTACTAATTCTTCATAAAATGTAAATACCAATCTTTATTGTCAAAAGTTTAAAACTGTAGCCATTCCAAAGCTGCTTGCGAATTCCTACTAAATATTGGTAAATGCTGATTGAAATGCGCTGATTTTCCAAAGCTCTACAATCTTCAATCCAAATGATTTGTGCTCTTCAGTTATTTCTATGTATAATAAGCTTTTCATAAATTTCCTTTAAACTGGTAAAATATTTTCATGAATTCCATAACTGCTTCATAGCCAGCTTGTAAACAATTTGAGATTACAATATTGTTAAGGTTATTATACTCACCACCTTTCACATTACTAATCCTAATGATGTTTAGTATCTGACTGCTAATTTTTGTAAAAACTTTGGCATAGCTCATTATGATTTCCACATGCATTAATGAGTTTTTACATTCCATTTCTGGCAAAGATAATTATGTATTACGAGGATAAAAAACTAATAAGTATTTCTATTTTAAAGCCCCCATTAAAACAATGCCTCATTAATACAATCAACTGTATTAGGTATATGGGTATTTAATATCATAAAAGTCATCGAATATCATTCAATTGAAAAATGTTCTTACAGACTTGTATCTCAAGGTCTCAGACTTGGGAAACTTTAACTACGATCCTACACAATTAAATTCAACAAAAATGTAATACATATCTGATTGCTCCACTCCTAGGGATGGTGACCTTGTAGTTGTATTGTGTGACCTTATGCTAGTGTGTGTGTTTGTGTGCGTGCGGTGTATTGTAATACGTTCCAACAACTGTGCACGTCGGTTGTCCCTGCGGTTTTCTTATCATTGTCATTATTATATCTGGTAAAATGGTGGAATTGAGTCTTCTGCTCTGTGTATTTTTTTTTTCTAACAGCATTTGGGACATTTCTGAAAATATTCTTGAGTGAGCATTTTCAAGTTCGATCTTCGACGGAGAAACTTCCAGTTCACGTAAGTTGGGGGTTCCTCAAATCCCGAGGAGTTGGTCCAATAGAGCACTTCGGTTCCTGAATAGTTTATGGCATATAAAAGAGACACTGTAATTCGAGAAATCTCCCAACTGTGGTATAACTCAATTAAAGAAGTAAAGAAAATACGCATAATAAAGAAACAATGAAGTTTTCAATGTTCATAGGAATTATGTTTCCTCTGACACTTCTTAAGTCCATCATCGGTTTCGGTATGGAGTATTTACGAATATTATATAACTCAAAACTGGCTGACATTCAAATTTTGAAATTTGGTATTTCGGACTGTTCTATTTTTTTTTCCTCTTTGGATTCAAACCCCCCCCCTCTCCCCTTACAATTTTATTAAACCAGAGAAAATGATTTCTCTCAAGTTGGCAAGTTGTTCATTAAAGACCTTCACTCCTTGGGTTTCTTTTGAGACTCAAAATGAATATACCAATTTTCATTAGTTAGTATATATGCAATTGCATTCGGTGAAGGAGAGTCCATTATTATTCAACCAATTGTGTTACAAACAGGATGCATTCATCCTATAAATTGATCATAGCCTTGAATAAATAAATGCATGGAACAAAATAAATACTCAATACGAAGGAGCTTTAAGTTTCTACTACCTTTCTAGACCCTTTGGGTAAAATGTTTCTCCTCAAGAGAATAGATATTTAAATGTAAAATATTATAGATTATACGAATTTCAGTTTATCATTACTCTTCAACTTGAAGTCACGAGCAGTATTACTGACCATGAAATAAGACCTGTAGTTAAAATCCTAAAGCCCAAGGCTAACTCATATATCCTGTAAATTCGTTATTTATTTTTATTGGACATGATAATCTAATTGTTAGTAATTTATTTTCTGTTCGTATCCATTTTAGCAGATTTCCCTTAAGGGAAATCAGCTATTGAGGTCGTACTCATGACGCTGTTTTCGAAACATTTCTTCATATGTCCTTCGTCACCTAGTAGATGACAAAAATGAGATCCGTTCAAAAGTATATATATATATTTGTCCGTTGCCGTTGCTAGCGGTCGCAATTTTTGTTTTATCGTTACCAAACTTCATATATAATCCCTTTATGTGAAAATATAGATCAAGTTCGTTAACGGCTGAAATCGTATGGAAAAATTGTATAGAATATATTCTATCCAAATGTAATGTTCTATAAATGTTGTTATATATATTTATTCTTTAAGTTCAATATTAACTGAGTTATTAGCATTTTTTAGTTTTCGGCCTTCCCCCCGAGTAAACCCCCGCTCCTACTCGTGTCATATTAACAATAAGCTGTTTTATTATGAAGCACTTTCTTTAAAGCCTAAATACCAAATATGGTTCTAATTAAACTTTTACGTTTTGAGAAATGCAAATACGTGAGGCACGTGGGAAATCCGCTTAATTTATGCAGTACCTGCGTGACGGACTTTTAAAGCTTTTATTGCATTATTACAGAATTTACTGAATGATATGGTGTTAATTACTTTATGTCTACATCAAGTTTTGTAGTTACTAATATTGCATTTTCGTGGCATAGCACTTAGTCCAATACTTGGTGTCCACATATAATTTGTGTTATTATTGTCAGGGAAAAATACTTATTAACCCACTCCTTTAGTTTAATAAATTATATTTATTTAATTCGGCATACTTCATGAAATTTTCCAACGTTAAGTTAATGCTTTTATTTTATTACTTTAGAAATGCAACTAAAGATACGTGGGAGATACATTACTATGTTGTTACAAAAAAGAAAAACAGTTTTATTTAAATTTGTACATAAATCTGTAACACAGCGTTATTTTTATTGTTCTAAAAACCATCTACTTTTCAACCAGTTTCAAAGACCTTTGTGGAGTTAAATTTGGTATGGACCTCTCCCTGGAATTCAAAGCAACACCTATTCCCATTCAAGTCCCTTCAGCTGACAACGTGCCGTCCTTTCATCAAATATGTCATTAATTTTAAGAGACAGATGACGCCTCGTGATTTCTGAGTTTTTAGCTGAATAGTATTCGTGTTCAGCTCCTTCCTTTTATGTTATTTCATTTGTATCATTTTTAGCCTTCTTCCACAATTCATGCGGTTTTCACATTAAGCTATTATATCTCTAAACATACCATGTGGAAAGTAGCAAGCATTAAGAACCATTATCAATAAAAGACGAGTCCCTCCACTATAAAATATATTTCAATGCATAGCGCTTTCAGGGCAGGACCACATCTTCAGAAATGAAAAAAACAAAAAAAACACTTTATATACTAAATAAAATATTCTTCTTTTTCTGAGCCCAATCTTTTTATATATTCCTCATAGTTTTATGGCAAGGGTCACCAATAAAAACATTTTCTGGCTTAAACTTTAATCATACTGCCCTACATGTTTCGTGGTATACATGCCACCTCTTCAGGGGCTATACCTTTTCAAAAAATAATAGCATTAATTTTAAAAAAATGTTAACACTAATTTAAAAAAAAAACCCTATGATAATACTTACTACATACTTTACTAGATGCAGTATTAATAAATGCCTACTTACATGATAAATTTCATGTTATACCATAGGGTTTTTTTAATTAATGTTAATGATTTTTTTTAAATTATTATTTGATTTTTTTTTCTTCATCAACTTCGACTCATGATTACGCCATTTCTAAAATAGTTTATTACGTTACTGATCAACTCACGTCCAGCTTATTTCTTGTCTTGTTTAGAAGGGTAATTACCAAGGGAGAAATTGAAATTAGTATGACCGAATGACAAGAACTGTGTATGAGTACTACACCCAGGGCCCCTGCTACCATATATGCAAAGTGTTCAATGGACACGGGCGCCATCCTTTAGGGGCGCCATAACCAAGGTCCCAAAAAAAGATTTAGATTTTATTCAGTTTATTTCATTTTGATATTTTAGTCTACAAATAAATGTGACTTTTAAAGCGCAGTTCTTTGCTTTATTTCAAGCACCTAGCCGACCATCGAAAAAAAGATAGTTCAAAATGGCTTAAGGGGTGCCAAAATCCTTTTTTGAACACAGGCGCCAGTAGCCCTTACTGGGGCCCTGACTTCACCGTGGAAAATCCACTTGGTTATCGCAGCCTTTGTGTGATGGACTTCTCTTCTGTGCAGTTACTTGGTTAACGAAATTATTGCGGATTGAAGTCGTGTGCAGTTTTTCAATGAGTTCTTCGAAAGCGTTTATATTTGATTGATGCGAAATTAATACATGTTTCCTCAATTGCAATATCTTAATACCAATTCTGTAAACAAAGCTAATCCTGATATTCACTTCTTATATACCATAATAAACCTTATCTAATACCCTCTCTTTCACAATGAATTTAATCAGCAAAATCGTTTTGTTCAGTGTGTTTAAAGGCTTTAAATTGAAAATTTCTAACTGGAATTGTCGTGAAATTTATTTTACGATATTATATTAGGGCATAGCGCAACACAAAAAGCTCGTAAAAGAAACTATTAAAGACGTTTGGGGTCAGTTCCCGAAGAGAACAATTTTCTAAACCAGGATGAAATTGAATATTCTTTTCTTGAGTTCATTGCATCTAGGGATCTAATTTGTTTTTCTCTCTCTTGTGATAAGAAAGCTCTTTGAACGTTGGAAAAAGTGCATTGATTCTGATGAAAATAACTTTGATTAAATATATATAGTTAAAATGAAGATATGGCGTATTTCCAATGAATATTAAAAACCTATATTAATTTCTCATCAACCCCAATACATTCTCAAGTTTATGGAAGGTTCCTGCTGTGTCTATTTGCCTTTGTGACACCGCCCTCCTAAGATATGAAGACTCTTTGACAAAAAGTCTAGGTCCTAAACTCTCAGTAGCCACAGAACTTCAAATGATGCCTAGAATAAAAAATATTCATTACTTAAAGTTCCATATTCACCCCCTAACCACATAATGAAAGTATGAACTACGAGAGAAGGATAAGGGAAAAATATCTATCTGCTAATTAGGAAATGAATTTCCTTAATACAATTCTGAGTCCCTCTAGTTAATTAATTAATGCACGTCCAGGTTATTAATTTTTATGCCTTTTTTTTTTGTTTTGGTGTCCCTATTTTTTCGTAACTGAGCCCTTATTAAATGTGGTATAACACCAAAATTTCCTAGAAAGGATATTTACATTCAATTTAAATTTCGCTCCCGTATCATACATGTCTTACTTAAAAAAAAAGTTAATACTATTGTTATAATAAATATTTACAATAAAGAGAGTTAACAGAGAGAGTAAATTTATTGTCCTAATTAAATCGCTGGAAGTAAATTTATTTTTATTATTCAAGAAAGTATATTTTAAAGAAAATAAACGCATTTTACCTAATTGTGTTTCTCTCCCCGAACCCCAAGGAGCAATCTCTTTCTTACTATTAAAAACACAAATTTCTTTCCCGCCTAAACCTTGGCCATGCACCCAACAATTTTTTTTTTTTTTTCAACCGTACACATTATTATAAATCATTGATATACGATGCATACACTTTATACCTATGATAGTAAATGTAATTTCATAGCTATCTCGTTCAAATTGCACAACTGATTCAATTTCCAATCATATATATACATATATATATATATATATATATTATATATATATATATCAGAAATTACTGTGTATCCCTCCACAGCCCTTCCGCAGCCCTTTTATTTTTTTATTTTACTCCACTTTATTATTTTTAAAAACTAATATTATTTTAGAAATATTTTAATAATTCACATTTCTCTGGAAAATGCTCAACTTACTAAAGGTGGAATCATTAAATAACAAGTAAGTATAACCGAAAATGAGATGTGGTTTCTATAACCCTCCCACTAACCTGATTCCCTCTTTCAAAAAAAAAATTAGATCTGAAAAGCAACGTTTTCGACACAAATAGCCAGTCATTTACGAACTGTGTTTAATGAGTAATTATCGTATTGGCAGAAATTATTTAACAGAACATAACATGTAATTGTTGACTATAGTTTAAACCTTATATCATCGTATAACATAATATAAGATGAAAGTGTGTATTACATACTTACTCTAAATAACACTACTAACTCGTCAGTTATTCGCAGAAAAACGAAGGGAAACGACATATCTTAAGTTTTTCCATATAGCCACCACATCCTTCATCTCACATGGTAAACCTGGAGTTGTGAGTTCGATTCCCGCCTGGACATTAGCATTTTATTTCGTGACGAACTCATTAAATATAATTCTTACTCCCACCATGGCTAGAAAAAAAGTGAAAACCTGTAGATAAACCGTCTCAATTAGCCATAGAAGCAATAGTTTTCTGCCTCAAGTAAACCCCCACTCCTACTCATGTTTTATTAACTATAAGCTGTTGTGAAGCACTTTCTTTGTAGCCTAAATAACAAATATGGTTCTAACTGAAATTTTACGTTTTGAGATAAATCCAAATACGTGGAAAATCTGCTTACTTAACGCAGCCCCTGCGTGACGGACGTTTTTATTAGGTGCGAATGTAATATACTGTTATATTTTCCTATTTTCAGATTACGATCAACGAGTGATCAAAAATTTATCAGCATAAATCATTATTACGAAGCTGAGAAATTCAGTCTGAAACGATAGTTTCTTTTTCACAATACGCTATAAATAACTTAATTTAATTGGTTTTAATTGGTTCTAGTGTTATATTTTACCATACATAGTGCTGTTTTATTAATGGGGTTAGCTTAGGGCTGTTTTAATTATTCATTCTGACCAACGTGCGTTTCTCCATTCGACGTAATAAATGGCTGTAATTTACGAGCATTGTTTGTTCTAGCTCAGTAAACCATAAGCCCTTCTTGACAAATAGCTAATTCACGTGAGAGAGCAATTCCTAAATCATATTTCACTACCACAATGAGGAGTTTTCTAATTACAATAAAACAACGTTCCTAGCTGAAATCTGTTACTGCCGAACGACATATAATCACCTATTTTAGCAGATTTCCCCTTTAAGGGAAATCAGCTATTGAAGTCGTACTCATGACTCGATTTTCGAAAAATTTCTTAAAATGTCCATCGATCCTACCCAGGAGATGACGAAAATGAAAATTTGTCTGTTAACGCACTGGCCGTCGCAATTTTTATTTGATCGTTACCAAACTCGAAATTTCATCTTTTTGTGTAAAAAGAAACATCAAGTTCCTTAATGGTTGAAATCGGACCAGTGGGAGGGGGGGGATTTTTGAAAATTCAAAATATCTCCGTTATTATGCGTCGGATCGAAACATTGTATAGAATCAATCTTATTGCATTAAATTAAATTTAATATAAATATTGTTCCATACATTTATTCTGTATCTTGAATATTAACCGAGATAATTGCATTTGTATTGTGCGAGTGGACTTTCCACCGAAAGCTAGTTCGGCCGTTTCCGTAACTGTTCGTCCCTCGTGAATTGGTTTAGATTTCTCTATTGTAAACCTTCACGTGGGAAATCTGCTTAGTTTACGCAGCCCCTGCGTGACATACTTTTTATTTATTTACGTCCACTTTATGATACTATGGTTAATTAGGATGGATTATCTACAGGTTACCACCCTTTTCTATTCAGGGTGGAACTAAGGAATCCATTTAATGAGTCCGTCTTTAAGTAAATTCCTATTGCCCAGGGCGGGAATCGAACTCGCCACTCTAGGTTTACAGTATGGAGATTTAGACCAACGCCTTAACTCAGACGGCCAACCTGAGCCTCATAAGCAAACTTTGTAATTTTTATTAGCAGATTTCCTTTAAGGGAAATCAGCTATTGAGGTTGAACTCATGGCGCCATTTTTGAAATATTTCCGCAATTATCATTATCATTCAATCCTTCTTAGTAGTCGACGAAAATGAGGTTCGTCGAAAATTATATATATATATATATATATATATATATATATATATATATATATATATATATATATAGAGAGAGAGAGAGAGAGAGAGAGAGAGAGAGAGAGAGAGAGAGAGAGAGAGAAAGAGAGAGAGAGAGAGAGGAGGGGGGGGTATAGGGGGTATTTGCAGTATCTCCGTTATCATATGTATGTCCGATCGAAATATATTATAACAACTATCATATTGGAAATTTAATTACCTAGAACTATTGTCATAAACATGTTTTCTTTATCTTGAATATTAACCAAGATATTTGGATTTTTTAGATTTTAGCCTTCAGTAAACCCCCACTCCTGCTCATGTTATATTAACAATAAGATGCCATACTCAATATTTAACCGTTCAGTCAATACTAAAGATCATTTAGAGTTCATTTTTCAGATGTTAAAGACAACACAAAAGATTCAATAAAGGCTAAACAAAGAGGGAAAACAATAAATGATATAATTAATCATAACGTAATAATTGAGGCGTTTGGTTTCAAAACCAGGTACATCCATTTTCAAAAATTTTTCAGGACTGATCAAAATAGATTTCATTTTTTAAAAAAGTCAGTTTAACACATTTTTTTCATTATCTGCCGGTATTGATTTTGGAAGGATCTAGATGGTTTTGGAACAAACGCGTCCAATACATCATTTCTACGATTAAAAACTTATGAAAAATTTAAAAAAAAATGTTTTGGAAAAAATGGATGTAACTGGTTTTGAAACCAAACGCCTCAATTGTCAGATGACACTGTGATGATGATCTTGGTTCATTGTTAGACAATGGTTCCGAAACTTATGACTTCGTTCATAAAATCTAAAAGATTATTTAAACTGTCCATGGTTTTCCTATTGACTTGTTCAATCATGTTGTAGTTATTTCTCAAATATTGATACATAATTGAATGATGATCCAGGTTTAAAATGCTTCTATCTGAAGGAGAATATCCACAAGACGGGTCCAAATATGGCTGAATATGATTTTATAAAAAATAAAAAAAAAAGTAAATCAATCCCAATTATATATCCATTGCATTTTTGAATAGTTTTAAATTTTCCTTCTTTTTTTAAAAAAATATCAGGACATATTTGTTATAATAATGAAGTTTTTATTTCATGATTAATTTATTTTCATTTCATTTTTAATCAGTAAATAGGGGCTCAGGTTAGACATGTAAGTTAAAGCGTTGACCTTTATCTCACATGGTAAACCTAGAGTGGCGAGTTCGATTCTTGCCTGGGCAAAGGAAATTATTTAGTGACGAAATTCATTAAATAACGTCCTAAAATCCCACCCTGGCTAGAAAAGGGTGGTAACCTGTAAATAACCCGTCCCGATTAGCCTAAGTTGCAAAAAGTGGACGTTAATAAATAATAATAATTAGTAAATATAGATTACTTAATGAGTTCTTATAAATGAAATAAAACTGAAAATACTAGAAATGTCGAAGAGGTTAAATGAGCTACCAAGAGTCATATATTTTTTTCCTCATTGATGCATTGAATTAGGGAGAGAGCTAATGTTTAAATATATTACCTAAATTAGAGAAAGAAATATTTTTTATCTTAGCTAAATATGTAGAGAATGAGCTTTGTGAATTTCTAAGGTTTTGTAGGCTTTGTAAGTTGACCAAGTTGAAACGAGTTGGTTGTTGTAATTCACATTAAGCTGTTTACGTTTACTATCAGAATCCAGTAGCCCCGGGAGGGAAAGGGTTAACCAATACTAATCTGACGAAAACACATTTATGAACTAGTACACAATTCTACTGGGAAGAGCTTCAGCTGGACACCCACTTCCCAACAAACTTTTAACATAAACCATTCAGATTGCATATATTTTTTTTCCAATTTTATCGATGTAGGATGATTTTAATGAATCGATACATTCTAGATGTGCACAGCAGGCCTATTTTCCTCTACAATACCTTTATTTTGACAGAGTGCACTTTCAGAGCAACAGCTCCATCTTCAGTGCCTTTTTAGCAGATGTCCCTTAAGGGGAACCACCTGATCACCAATTGAGGTCGTAATCAAGACGCGACACATTTCTTCAAATGTCCACCGATCCAACCCAGGAGATGACGAAAATGAGGTCCGCTCAAAATTTTATCTCAAAAGAAAGATCAAGTTCGTTAATGGCTGAAATCGGACCAGTGGGAGAGTGGGGGTGGTTAGAGGGAAGGAGTTTTGAAAATTCGTACTATCTCCGTTATTATGCGTCGGATCGAAAAAGTGAATAGAATCAATCTTATTGCAAATTAAATTTACTATAAAAATTGTTATATACATTTATTGTCTACCTGTATATTAACCGAGATATTTGCATTTCTCAGTTTTCAGCCTTCAGCAAACCCCCACTTCAACTCATGTCACATAAACAATACTCTGTTATATAATAAACCACTTTATTCGAAGCTTAAATATCAAATATTGCTTCTTGATACCTTAATTATACGAAATGCAAGCAAATATGTTCCTTCATCCCCCCTCCTCTTAAATTCTTGGACTACTAATTTTGATTGACTAATTGAGATAAAAGTTATTCTGATACATTATAAATTACAGTACTAGATATAGTAAATAGTTTTCAATAAAAGTAATATGTTATATTCAGATATATTTCAGTAATTGTTTTTCTTTCCGGTGAAGAATATTTCTATCTATCTATCAGCTTTGAGAAGTTGGTAGACCTGTTTTTTTTTACAATTCCGTTGGGAGGTTATTAAAATAGAATGAAAGATTTCCCATACCGTTAGTATTTATTCACTTAATATTCACGGTGGTGTTCAGTGTTACTATTATGTAAATTTATCTATTGTAAAACTTCACGTTGGAAATCTCCTTAGTTCAACCAGCCCCTGAGTGACGGAATTTTTAGTCTTGTTTGTATCTCACTTAATCCGAAATTATATTTTAAACATTTGACAAAGATCAGCTCTTAAGCATGTTTGGATAATTGGCTATCCACAAAGATTACTTTAGGGTGGCTGCTTCACAAGTATTAAAGTTGGATGAGCTGCGCTAGGTGTCATTTTCAGAGTTACAAGTTACGCAAGAATCCCAATTCTGTTTTCATTGGAGTAAACTGAAGGGCAGAAAATATAATCATCAGCTTTAGTTATATAGATTATTAGTTAGCCAATAACTCCTTTCTGTTGTTCTAGCACTTATATCATCATAATGGCCACACTTACAGTGCTAGATGCCAGATTGAATTGAGAGTTGATGAAGTCAATTAAAACAAGAAGACCTTAATGAGCTCAATTGAATTGCTGCAACAAAACGAGTTAGAGCCCGTGTTCAGTTTGGAAGTTCATTGCCTCACCACTCGCCATAAAGTTAATAAGAGGAACACGCTCACTCCAGATTGCTTAGTATGTAAGATTCAGTCTTGAATCGTTACCACTACCTTCTAGTAGATTTCGCTTAAGGGAAATCAGCTATTGAGATTCTACTCATGACGCGATTTTCGAAACATTTCCTGGAATGCCCATCGATCCTTCACAGGAGATAACGAAAAAGAGGTCCTTCAAAATTATGTATTTAGATATATTTTTATATTTGTCTGTTAACGTTCTAGCGGTCGCAATTATTGTTTGATCGGTATCAAAATCAAAATGAAATACGTTAATGGCATAAATCTGACCAGAGGGAGGGGGAAATTTTAAATATTTTGTATATACTATACGTCGGATCAAAATATTGTATAAAACCAATATAACTGCAAATTTATTTATGAGGGAAGTACACGCCACGCAGCTGCTCCGTAGACTAAACAGATTAACCTTGTATTATAAACAAGCACAGTATTGAATATTTCAGTATTGAATACTTCCCGAAAGAAATTTGTTAACAGCAAAGTTTAGGCTTATGAAAGAAACCTCAACAGACGAAATCGTAAATATCTGTCGTTTACGGCATTAGAATTATGGAAATCGCACCAGAATTATTTTCTGTATTCTTTCATTGTCATGTGATATTCACTTTAGGCTGTTATATCGTATTACAAATTTATAACTGGCATTGTAGGTACTACAAGGTCGGTCATAAAGGAAAATAAAATTTATTAGGGGACGGAATTCAAGATTTACCCTGGCTAGAAAAGGGCAGGAACCTGTTGATATTCAAGCATTGAATGTGGCCAACATTCAAGCATTGAAATGGCAAATATTAGAGCATTGAAAGTGACAAATATTCAAATATTGAAAGAGATATATTCAAGCATTGAAATGGCAAATATTAGAGCATTGAAAGTGACAAATATTCAAATATTGAAAGAGATAAATATTCAAGCATTGAAATGGCAAATATTCAAATATTGAAAGAGATAAATATTCAAGCATTGAAATGGCAAATATTCAAATATTGAAAGTGATCAATTTAAGCATTGAAATGGCAAATATTAGAGCATTGAAAGTGACAAATATTCAAATATTGAAAGAGATAAATATTCAAGCATTGAAATGGCAAATATTCAAATATTGAAAGAGATACATATTCAAGCATTGAAATGGCAAATGTTAAATCATTGAAAGTGACATATATAAAATCATTGAAATTGACAATTATTAAAACGTTGAAAGTGGAAATACAGTTCAAAAATCGCTGAACACGAAGGTACACCGTGTCGGAGATATTTATTATTAACAATAAAGAAAATCGCCCTCACCCCTACTCCGTATTATATTAATAAAAATTTGTTATATTATGAAGCATTTTATTTGAAGACTATATACTAAATATTGTTCTCATTGTGCTTTTACGTTTTGAGATAAATGCAAATACGTGGGAAATCTGCTTAGTTAACGCAGTCCCTAAGTGACGGACTTTCTGCTCAGTCTCTAGTCCCCAGAATCCATGAGAACCGGAGATATTGGTGAGTTGCTTGAGAGAATTTGTGAGAGGGAATCATAGTGGAAGCTGCCTGGGCATCTGGATTGTGGAGTTGTTTCCATTCTAGGCTGTAGGATGTTTGCTTATCCCAGCTCTGCCTATATGTTTAGGCCAGGTGAAGACATTGCTCAGTGCCACGGCTATAACTCTTCTCTAGCCCTTACTGAAGAAATAATCATCTAATTTCGTCCTTGGCAAATGTACATCCGATTGTTTCCGTTGTCTAATCTCGTCCCATTATTAATGGGCTGAGCAGACGGCCGATTGGAATAACAGTTTCTTTGGTCTCTAAATCTCGGTGGAAACATGTCTGACGTTGAAATAAAAGCTATGCCCTTCAAAATAAAGCATTTGGTTTTTTTGTTACCTATTCGTAACAATCGTAACAATGTAAGTAGTATGCGCATGTATTTCATAAATTTGTCATTAAGTGCATCCTCCCTTTTAATACTCTCGATAAGCCAAAGTGAATGTTAAGAACTTATTTTAAATCGTGGTTTTCTTACAGTTCATTAGTGGCTTATAGGACTGATGTAAACAACGGAAATATAAAAAGGCCGTCACGCAGAGGCTGAGTAAACTAAGCAGATTTCCACCACATGAAATTTTACAATAGATTGTAGAAGGGCGATACGAGACGTAAAGAAGAAGTCTAGGCCAGATTTAACTATATCACATATATTAAAACAATAAAATAAAATATGAAAAAGTTATTAACAAATAGGTCCATTCACGGCCGCACTTCAGACTCCGGTATTTCCCAGTTTATAAACACGCACTATAACCTAAAACGTGGTTCACTATTCGAATGCTGATAGGAGACTCTCTAAGCTAAACCTCCCTAAGTTATAGGTACTTCACTATAGCAACGTATATCACCGAGATACTCCCGAACATATGGAAATTATGACTAGCTGTCAAGGTTATTCATTCGCGAGTACCTCGCCGCTACAAGATAAATCTACATACGGCTAACACAACACACACACACCACCATCAATATTAAGTGAATAAATACAAACTGTAACACAAAATTGTTCAGCCATTTTATTAACCTCCCAACGGAAAGCGTCTGAATTGTAATCAAACAGATCAGCCAACCTCAGAGATCTGCACAGATAGATAGAAATATTCTTCACCGAAAAGAAAATAGTTGCTGTAATTTATAATGAACCAGAAGAATTTTTATCTCATGACTCAAAATTATATGTAGTAATCCAAGAACTTCAGAAATTAAGATCACCAGAACATATTTGCATGTATCTCGTATAATAAAGGTCTCATGAAAACAATATTTGGTATTTATGCTTCGAATAATGTGATTTGTTATATAACAGATCCCCTGCGTCACTGAATTTTCTAGGCAGGGCGGGACAAGGATTTTATTTAATGAGTTCGTCACTAAATAAATTCCTTATGCCCAGGCGAGAATAGATTGGTGGAAATTCCTGTTGCCTGGATACTTGGACAATCGGTGAGGATGTGTTCGTCACCAAGATTAGTCCTGCAAGTCTAGTAGATCGTAGGTTCCTCCTTCTTCACGTGTACGAGTGGGTGTGACCGATCCTAAGACGTGTCAGCACCACCTCGTTCCGTCTTTTCTCCCGTACAGATGTTGACTAGGCACAGACTTAATTTCGCGAAGTTTGTTGTCGCTATCGTTGAACCAGTCTCCCTCCTATACACTTCTGATATTTTCTTTAATATCCGATACAAGGTCCTCTCGCTTGATAAAGGGAAATGATATACCGGCAAAACAGGCTTCTTTAGCAGCTTTACCAGCTTTCACGTTCCCGGGGATGCTACAATGACTCGGAATCCAAAAGAGCTAAACCTTAAATTTATTTTCTTTAGCTCTGCAATTGATTTTTTTTTTATTTTTTTTTTTTATTTTTTTTTTTTTTATTAATTATTATTGGGACTGTCGGGTATAGGTCATGGAGTAAAATCAATGACGAGTCAGTTAATATAGTGATAGTGTCAGATGTAGGTATAGTTATATTCAGGGCTTTATTGATTGCAACTAATTCTGCTGTGTAATTTGATGCTATTGGATTAAGTTGGAATTTATGGGTAGAAGTTTCATTCACAAAAGCCGCTCCGACACCGCTTTCTTTAGATCCCTCCGTGTTTATCTTAGTTGATTTTCCTTTTGATGCCATTAATTTATTGAATTCGGTTAAAAGTATAGCAGGGTTTCTATCTTTTTTGAGTTATTTCGTCAATGTTAGATTAACATGTTGAGGGCTTAGTGTCCATGGCTCTTTTGCAGAATGACTATCTGCTTTGTAGAGACTCGCGTATTATGTATATGAAACTCTTCCTTTTTAATTGGCAGTTCCTATTGACTAATATCTCGTTAAACGACTGATTCAAAGGGTGAGAGAGAGAGGAGCGGATGGATGCATAGTAACTAAGATTTAACTGATCCCTACGGTGCTTTAGGGGTGGTTCTCCAGATTCAGACAAGATACTTAGTACGGGGCTAGACCTGAACGCACCTATTGCGATTCTGAGACCTGCGTTCTGGACGCTGTCTCACATGTTTAGCAGATTTCCCTTAAGGTCAGTAGATCAGCTATTGAGGTCGTACTCATTATGCGAGTTTCGAAAAATTTCTTCAAATGTCCATCGATCCTACCTAGGAGATGACGAAAATGAGGTCCGTTCAAAATTGTATGTATATATATATATATATATATATATATATATATATATATATATATATATATATATATATATATATATATATATATTTGTCTGTTAACGCTCTAGCGGTCCCAATTTTTGTTTGATCTTTACCAAACTCGGAATTTAATCGTTTTATGTAAAAAGGAAGGTCTAGTGCGTGAATGGCTGAATTCGGACAAGTGGGAGGGGGGGTTTAGAGGGGGATTTTTGAAAATTCAAAATATCTCCGTCCATTACTAGTGTATTTTCAAGTGCATTTATTGTTTGTTTCAGATACCTCTAGTGCCATGATTTTCTTTGCGCTAGTATTTCTTGTAGCTACAACATCTTCCAAGGAAATTACTGAAACAAATAAAGGAGGAATAGAAGGTAAATATTAAGTCCTCTGGTAACAATAAATATGTTTATTCTCTAGTGTAGTTGGACAAACCTAATAGTATTTTTCCCATCCTTACAAAGTCTCTTAATTTTCATTTTGAATGGCATATCAAACTTATTTCTTATTTTTATTATTGTTAAATCTTAATTGTAACATAAGAATAATAATAATTAAGAAATGTATACACATTCTCTCATTATAATAGGTTGTAAAATGAGTTCGTAGCGGTTATCAATATTTCAATTTAATCCTCTCTGTGTTTATAAAATCGTGTTTACTTAGTCAATAATGTTTACATGTTTTAAAAAAGGATTAGTTATGGCATACTTGTATGCATCAGTTCCAACCGAAATTCTTATCTTTAAGTGGTATGCTTGCCTAAAATAGAAGATAAAAAATTCATTTTCGTCATTTAATTTTTTTTTATTTTTTTATTTCCGAAATGAAAAGTCCGCTTCACAGACGGTTTGGTTGGGATGTGATCCCCACTCACCCTATTCACCAGACCTTGCCCTAACAGATTTCCACTTATTTCTGGGTCCTTCAAAACTATCTTAACGGAAAACACTTTAATTTCCTTGATAACTGCAAAACGCTCATAGAGTTCATTGCGCAAAAATCTGAGACGTTCTGGGTGAACTGAACTAAACAATTACCTGAAATATGGCAACATGTATAGATCAAAATTGGTCATATATAATGTATTAAAAATATTTACAAGAATCTGAAGTTTTTATTGAAATCATGAGTAAAAAACGCTACGAATCTATTTTAAAACCCAATACTCCATTTATTTGTTACATCAAGAATTAAATTTGAATAAATAGCAGGATCAGCTTACAAAATTAGTGTGATTAGATCGGGGTGGAGCAGTGGCGCAGCTGAAAAAAACACCAGAGTTGCCAGGTTCAACATTGAACCTCAATTCTAATAGGCTATAATATACCTTTGAATTGCTGCATGTATACGCTCCTCCATGGCCACTCTCCATCGTGAGATCATTGAGTAGCTATTTGAATAAACTAGCCGTCTCTAGCCTGTAATGCCACTAAAATTCAGGAAAGAATGCGTCAAGCAAAACTTGGGCCGATCAGCCTAAAATTTTAATTTTTATTTTTTTATGTTATTTATTACATACCACTACATAACATTAAGGAGTGGCCATCAAGCCATAGGAGTATTAGACGGGAGGAAGTTGATATTACCCAGACTCAGGATCGGCCACACATACCTGACACATAGACGCTTAATGACAAGGACTGACAACCCTATATGCAAATACTGCAACAAACACTTAACTATAAAGCACATACTGACAGACTGCATCCAACGAACAAACCTTGGATACCCCACGATATGACAGAACTACTAACTGACAGCAGCTAATATATTCCACCAATACTAACGTATCTAAAACATATACACATTTACTAATACACATAGAATAAAATACAATGGGTCTACAGCATACTTAGTAAGATTTAAAAGGTACAACTTTTATTATATTCAAATAGGCTAAGTACGGATATGAGAAAAACTCAGATATTTAAGGAACATTTTCTATACTATATAAATAAAGTACATCTAGGTGTACATGAAGGAATAAATATATTATTCTAACTACCTCTAAACAGAGAGCTTGCTAATCACCATCGATGTGGGGCACAAAACAAATAAATAACTAATTTAGTAGCATCCTTGTACTTCGTGATACGAAGGCTACTTAGGACCATTTTTTTTAAAAATTATTTATTTTAGTATTAATTAATTATTCAATAGAGAGAGTGTATGAACTATATACAATAGACACTTAACTATTCATTGCATATCTCCTGTTAGTGTTCTCTGATTATGGAGCCAGAGATATGAACTAGCCTAAACATTATTTCTCTGCCTGGGATTGTTTAGTCTCTCCCTGAAGAGTTAACAGTTCAAGTTGTGTCTATTACTCATAGAGATGTTATCTGTCCCAATAGTTGGGTTATATCAGCTGCTTTATTTGTTTTAGAGTTTGCTTTAAGGGAACTATCTACTACTAGCTAGATTCATATAGTAAGACTTCTCTGTAGTCCCATTGTTAACTATTGTGTGCGATCTTGATTATCAAAACCTTATTTCTACAGAGTATTAGCTGGACCAGTTATTTTAACATTCCAATTTCAAACATGAATGAATATACAAGAATTAGAAATTTTTGACTTTTTAATTAACAATCACATACATTTGCTGATGCGACCAAACTTCGTCCTATATTATGGCTAAATAGGAGGGGTCACAACCTATAAGTTACCAGCCTTTCCTTGCCAATGGATCCAAGTGTTTTATTTAATGAGTTTGTTACTCTAAATAGATTTATATTTTTGATTATATGTGAAAAATTTGTTACTTTTTTATGTCTCTGAACCTCCGCTGCAGCAATATATACCATTGAATAACATAACCAATACCCACAATTATGCAGCCAATAGTATGGTTTATCGTTACAATTAAGGCCCATTGCCCAGATTTTTCATCTATGCTCAAAATAAATATAGTTAACAATTTTGAAATCAAAAGGTTTTTCATTTTGAATAAATTAAAAATATCTCAAATGTGCGCCTATTAATAAACTCTTAAACAAAATTAATGCTTTTTTATTTTATTTTAGATATATCAGGGAGTGTAAAAGGACATTTAATTAAAAAATCAAGCTTGGCCCATCAAGATGTGAAACTAGACTGCCAAAGGCCAAATATGCCTGAATTATCAACTGACTCGACTTTTTCTTGGGTCTTTTTAGTAAGTAAGCATATTAAATAAAAAAAATAAAGTAAGTATGTATGGTAATGTAATAAACAGATGTAGTGAGCTGCTGCCCACGGTTCACCGGAAGTACCAGAGTAAAACTACTGTTAGGTAAACCTGCAGTCTGTGTGAACTCAACCAATGGGGCCGTTTTGAAGCCAGTTCTGTGGATACGAGGGTGAATGGAAGTCCTTTATTTATTTATTTATGCAGGAGCACCCGCAACTAGGCTATTTGGCTAAAAGTTTAACAATGTAAAAAACAAAAATTATAGAAAAACAACAGAACCCAACAAATAAAAAAAGTTAAACTATTTAAATTAAATACAAGTAATAAAGATAACAATTTAAAATGGTTTTAATAAAATAATTATGTTATTCCTATATACTAGTACATTTATATTATTTAAAACTGTTCGAAATTATATTACATTCTCACTAAGTCAAAATCAAAAAGGAAAGAATTAAATTCTGTAAAACTAATTCAGGCTTCTGTCTGTAAGAAATTCTTACATGTTTTGTGGAGTCTCTAAGTATTCAATGTTCCTGCAAATAGTCAGTTCAATTTCAGTTTAATGGTTCATGGCATGTTCTGCATAGAGGTCTTTCTGTTCTCGTCATGAGGAATGAGTGTGTTAAATGAGATTGTCCTGTCTAAGTCTCGTTAGTACAACTTCGTCTCGTATATTGTCACGCCTGCTGGATGGCCACTCGCTTATACAAAGTTTTATTTCTCGCAGATTTTCTAACTTATAGTTCAATGAGAACAAATTTTCGTATTTAGGCTTCAAGTAATGTGCTCCATAATATAACAACTTATAGTTAATATGACATGACGAGTTGGGGTTTACTGAAGGCCGATAAATGAAAAATGCAAATATTTCGGTTAATAATCAAGATCATGAAAAAAGATACATAATAACATTTATATAACATAGCATTTGCAATAAGATTGATTCTATACAATTTTTCGATACGACGCATAATATTAAGAATATTATGAATTTTCGAAATTTCTCATCTCTCAGTGAACATAAAACGTTTAAATATCGAGTTTGGTAACGATAAAACAAAAATTCCGACCGCTAGAGAATTAACAGACAAACATGTATATATACAGTTTTGATCGGACCTCATTTTCGTCATCACTTGGGTAGTGTGATGGACATTTGAGGAAATGTTTCGAAAATCACGTCCTAAGTACGACATTAACAGCTGATTTCTCTCAAGGGAAATCTGCTAAATCACACGATCTTCAATTATTCCAGAAGAGGAGATGGATACACATTTTTTCTGTTTAAATATTCAGGACCCGTGAGTATGAAGGAGAGATTTCCGTGATAGAGCCATGAGGTGGGAAGGACTTCAGGACACTGGCTAGTCTGACCCCACCTACATGCCCCCAAATGACTTTTTTTGGGAAGGACGATTTTAGCACCAGTTTGCAGTACTTTTTATAAGATGCATCTTTTTCCCTTTCTTAGCAGTGTTTTCGTCATGCACTCAAGATACCATAGGGTGAACTCTTGAAATTTACAGTTGTAATTTAAATTTGAAATACCAATTTGTTCCAGCCTTACTGTGCTAAGTTCAGAATTAAAAGTTTCTTAAAGGTTAAGTGCATATAATTGTTTCCATAATATTGAATAATTTAAAAGTACGATATGAGCTGAAGTTTTGTTTAAAAATACATATGTAGGAATAAATAAATAATATATTTTAATGTTGGAAACAGTCATACATCATTTAATTTTATTATTCCCCTTCCAATTGCACTGGGACTCCAAATATATATATTTAATAACAATAATACTTTAATAGATATATTTGTCTGTTAACACTTTAGTGGGCATAATTTTTGATGGATTGTTACCAAACTGTTGTTATTTTCTGCCTTCAGTAAACCCCCACTTCTACTCATCAGATTTTTACTTAGAAATAGAGAATATCTGGTGAATTGAGATTAGTAGCGTGCCATACCAGCACTTGGGAGGTCTGCTCAGTTTACGCTTTTACAAATTTTGATTGAATTTCTGTTGGCACCTGTCAACACCTACTGATATGGAAACCTGATTTATGCAAGATTCAAGCCATGGTCCTACTAAAATGAAGAGTTCCCAGCGCAAACCTAATATCAGGTTTTGAGATACATATGAATCAAGATTTCATTATTCTATCTTGATTAGATCTGAAACATATAAGCGTTCCTAAATAATAATTTGTTTGAAGCACTTGCACTCATTGAGACCCTACCTACACAACCCTCAGTAAAGTAAAACGTGTTTACTGAGTTTCAACTTATTTTCACAACAATGCAATAGCCATCAAATTACAAGTACAAACTGATTCTTTTCATACTAAAAAATAAGATCCACGGCATTCTTCAATTGCACAATGACTGTTCATATTATGTAGTACCTAAGTTAATTAAATCTTTCTATTTTAATGATAAACTATTTAATTTTAATCTACCATCAAATTAACACAATAATTCATTTTAGCCTTCTCAGCACAACACAGAAGACGGAAAAGAGCCAATCAACTATACCCTTTGTGGGGCGACTGACCAGCCAGCTTGTGAGAGGAGGCTTGTTTTACAGAATGTCAATTCTTCTTCTAGTGGCCTTTATAAATGTTCCATAGTTAGTCAGAAAGGTGTTGGATTTGTTATGACATCTACCCCAGTGGTCACCTTTCAGCTTGAAGTACGAGGTAACTGAAACTGTTTTACTCATTATATTTGTGAATGAGTAAGCATAATTTATCAGTAAATTTTTTTTTTCCATATAGTTTCAGAGATAATGTAAATACTTCAGCATTTTTGTACTGTAATATTTCTAACTAATGTCTACCAATAAAACTGAATTTTCACATATTTTATTTAACTAAAATTTATTTGACAAGTTTGATTGAATTTTAGATATTTAAGTTATATCAAGCAATTTATGCATAGATGAGTGTATATCCAAATCCTAATTCTACAAACTATTGTTGATGATTTGCAAATAATTAGATTAATCCCTATAACCCAGTTACTTTCTCTCTAAGGCCAAAAAAAATGTTTGAATTAGCTGGAAGTCGAGCCCAGACTCCTGTCTACCTAGACTAGTACTCCTACCAACTAACTGGGCTAATAATTTATATAATAACTCAAGCACCTCCAACCTCCTTAAAAGCTATTCTTGGTATGAGAGGTTTGAAGAGGAGAAATTAGTATTTAAACGCTTATAGTACTATTAACCTACTAAGTGCACAATTTCATTTTTAATAATCCGCTGGGCAAAATATACCATCTACAAATATTTCAATTTCTTTTGAAATTAAAAATAGTAGGATATATTGATAGTATATTCCCTCCAGCTTATTCATAAAAATCAAGTGTGTATACTTAATTTCAGTAGGGGTTGGTCTTAAATCTCACATGGTAAACCTAGATTGGAAAGTTTGATTCCCACCTGGGCAATAGGAATTTATATAGTAACAAACTCATTAAATAAAATCCTTAGTCCCACCTTGGCAAGAAAAGGGTAGTAACCTCAAGATAAACCCTCCCAATTAGCCATAGTAGCAAAAAGTGATTGTCATTGTACAACAATAACAAAAATTAATTTCAGTAACCTTATGTAAGGCATGATAAGTTACATCAATGATACACACCACAAATTTTTGGGGTGTTGATTTACAGAGTAAAGCGACTGAGTTGGCCGTTACATAGTCATTTGGTTAAGGCTTTAAGCCCTGTTTTGAATCCTGTACAATCGAAACTTTTGTATTTTAATATTGTTATTAATTAGCGTCCATTTTTTGCTACTATGGCTAATTAGGATGAGTTAACTACTATTAGGAAAGCGTTGCCACCCTTTTCTAGCCAGCCAGTACGGGACAAAGGATTTTATTTCATGAGTTTGTCACTAAATAATTACCTTTTTTTTTTTTTTTTTTGGAAAATAAAAACCATTAAAAATACAAAGACTTTTATTTATTAAAACAAATTGAATTCAGTCAAGTAATATAAAACAAGACAAATGTAGTAAATTACAAATCAGCTGAAATTAAAATTATTTTTAATGATAGAAGTTAATTCTTTTAAGCATGGCTGTCTGTAAATTAGTTACCTCATTAGAAGTCATTACCATTTATCAAACTTTTATTTTTTAATTTGTTTGTGTGTACAGATGAAGACCCCAAATTTGTTGAAGGCCCAAAAAATATAAACGTATATGAGGACACCAGTGCCACACTCACATGCAAGGTTCAGAGTGAAGTTCCTCTCACCATCAAATGGTTTAAGAGAGACAACTATCCTTTAGCAAATGTTACTGTGATCCACTACAACAACAATACATACAGGGTAAATATTAAGTTACTTTCATATTTGTTATTAATTAAAATGTTGCCCTTAATCTCACATAGTAAAACTAGAGTGGCGAGTTCGATTCTCGCCTGGGCAGTAGGAATTTATTTAGTGACAAGCTCATTAAATAAAATCTATTGTCCCACTAAGGCTAAAAATGAGTGGTAAACTCTAAATAACCCATCCTAATTAACCATAGTAACAAATTAGTGGATGTTAATAAATAATAATAATTATTAACCAAGAATCCTTGTTCAATAATGTAATTGTATTATACTTGCAGCCATTAAAGAATGTTGAAAATCACAAGGAAGGAAACATTTATATAAGTGATTTGGTATTTAGAAAAGTCTATAAGAATGATTCTGGTGTATATGCTTGCAGTTTTTTGAGTCCCACAGGCCAAATACTTTATCAAGAAGGAAGTATAAGTGTTCACCAGACTCTAGGTAAGTTCGCTAAATAGTAGAAGAGGTATTGGTAACTTGTTACTTTTAGATTAATGATAAGAGTAAAAGAGCATAATATATTGGTCACAAAAATGTCTTTTAAGTAATTTTTATTAATTTAAAACTTTTACTGTGATCAGTAAAATAAAATAAAAAAAATGATTATGGCTAAGGTAAATTTAAATAAAAACAATTTGCTTCTATTGAAATTGTTAATGTACCCTGTAATCAGCTGATCGCATATATTACCACCTAATACCTTTACTACTTAGCACTTGTCCAGCCATCAAGTTGGGGGATCTTCCTAAACATTTAGATACATAGTCTTTTAATTTCTCGATTAATATGGCGTAATAATTATACTTTACTATTAACTAGGTTTAAAAAAATATTGTGTTTTAAAAAAATTAGCCATTGTAAATAACCTTAAGTTAATGGTTTTATTTTTGTATTGAGAGCCCCTCAAGAGGTGCCAGAAAGTATACAAAACACGTAGGGCACATTAAAAACTTCAAAATCAACACTTTTTTTTTTTTTTAATTTAAATTTACCTCAGCTATAAACGTAATTATTAATTTAAAACATCAAGGTCAATATATACTAATAATAATAAATAAATTAGTCCATCATAAAAAGGCAGTGTAAGCAGATTTCCCTTATAAGGGCATGACACATTGATCAGATATTGAACCCACCTCCCTTGATCGATTAATGAACATGATCTTTATATTTCCATGAAAAAATTAAATATCTGAGGCATTCAAATATAAATTGAGGCTTCTTGAGCATAAAATGTTAATTTATGGTGTAAAATTGAATATTTATTCATGTATCTACCATAGTATAGGTCCTGAAAAGTACGTATAATTTAGGCTTAGAAAACGTATTTCATGATTATTAGCTTATTATAGAATTGGGGGTTTGCAGAAGCCAGAAATGAGAAATAAAAAATTAATAATATTAGAGCTAAAAGGAAAAACTAATAGAACAACTATTGAAGAATATTACATTTTTATAAAGTGTTTACATAACATTTTTTTATCTGATTTATTATAACATAAAATCTTTAATTTTAAACCTTCACTAAACTCCCACTACTCCAACTATTTTGACATTTAACAAGTTTTATCTTTAATTCTACATGAAACACATGGTTAAATCATAAGTTTGGTAACGATCAACAAAAATTGTGGCTGCCGGAGCTTTAATGGACCAATTTATATATATACTAGCTCAGATACCCGGCTTCGCTCGGGAATTCATTTGAGGCTGAATGGTGATGGTATTTTTTTGGCAAGGCTTTACTTTGCACAATATTTTGACATTTACCCGTCCCAGTGTTTAGGGTCTATACCCCCGCCGTTTCTGTGGATTTGTTAATAATAAAATTATTTTTTTATGTAAGACTTCACTGTCCTCCATATTGTCATACTTCCCATTTCCTGTGCATTGTGCATAGATTTGAATTATTAAGGACAAAATATTAACATATGTTTGAATTAATTTTTCAAGGTGAGGTACGTGTTAGTTCATATTGAAAAGAATTGTTGAGCAAATTTCTCTAAATAACAAACTAAACAACTTTGGTTATGTGCATATTTGCCGAATACCCAATATGAAACGAAATATCACTATTTTTAATTTCAGGCTTCCCTTAAAACCCCCACTCCTGCCCGTCCCTAGAAATGTTAGTATGGCTTATTATAAGAAAGATGTTAGTGCTGATACACATACCGAGTGTTTTAATTAGTTCGGTTGAGTCTTTTGTGCCAAATAAAATTGTTCACTTCTGCCATAGGTTTTTGCGTATATCTCGTTTATAATTCGGTACACGAAAAAAGTGTATATAACAAAAGTTACTCCAAATAACAAAATAAACAACTTTTGTTAATATCATATTTGCCGAAAAACAGATAGGAAACGAAATATTGCTATTTTTAATTTCAGGCCTCCCTTATTTATACTATTATATTATTTATAGGACCTGTTCGACTCAGAGAATATTAACATAGCCTCTATGTATATATAAAATTGTAACCTCTGTCTGTACATTGATTTTTTTCGCAAACTTTAACGATAACTTTTTGTTTCACATGTCATACACACAATAACTGCATTTTGTTTCTTTGGTGTTTGTTTGTTTGTTACCTTTTCACGCATAAACAGCTGAACCGAATTTTATGAAACTTGGTATGCATATTACTACTAACCCAGCTTAGACTTTAGGCTATATTAATATTCTCTGAGGCGAACAGGAGTGGGGGTTATAAGGGAGACCTGAAATTAAAAATAGGTATATTTCGTTTCCTATTGGTTTTTCGGAAAATATGAACATAACAAAAGTTGTTTATTTTGTTATTTAAGTAACTTTTGTTATATACACTTTCATTGTATACCGAAGTATAAATGTGTTAGACGCTAAAAACTATAGCGGAAGTCAACAATTTTATTTGGCACAAAAGACTCAACCAAACTTAATGAAACTCGGTACGTGTATTAGCACTAACGCCTTCATTATAACAAGCCATACCATCATTTATAGAGACGGGCAGGAGTGAGGGTTGTAGAGGAGGTCTGAAATTAAAAATAGCGATATATCGTTTCGCATTGATTTTACGGTAAATATGCACGTGACAAAAGTTGTTTAGTTTGTTATTTAGAGTAACTTTTGTTATGTACACTTTTGTCATATATAAAAGTATAAATGAGATATACGCTAAAAACTATAGTGAGAGTCAATAATTTTATTTGGCACAAAAGACTTAACAGAGTTAAACAAAACTCGGTATGCGACTTAGCGGTAACTCCTACATGATAATAAGCTGTACCAACATTTCTAGGGGCGAGCAGGAGTGGGCGTTATATGGGAGGCCTGAAATTAAAAATAGCAATATTTTGTTTCCTATTGGTTTTTCGACAGATACGCTCATGACAAAAATTGTTTATTCTGTTATTTAGAGTAATTTTTGTTATATTCACTTTTGCCGTATAACAAAGTATAAACGAGATTTACACCAAAAACTAATGCGGGAGCAGCAAATTACGGTTGAAGCGAATTTAACAAAACTCGGTATGTGAATTAGCATTAATTCTTCCATGATTATAAGTTATATTAAAATTTATAGGTTCCAACGGGGGGGGGGGGTTATAAGGGAGGCCTGAAATAAAAATTTGCGACATTTCATTTTCTGTTTATTTTTCAGTTATGATGTATCTAAAACAGCTGTCACCATTAAGCTTTGGACCACCTCAAGGGAAAGGAACTTTAATTCATACATGGTTTGGAAGACAGAATACTTTCTACGACTATGAATTATACTGTTCATTATATTATAAAAAAAACATGCCTACATGCACAGGAAACGTGAAATATAATAATATTAGAAGATTGAAGTCTTAAATAACAAATAATTTTATTATTAACAAATCCACAGCATCGACGGGTATAAACCCTAAAAACTGTGATAGGGAAATGTCAAAATATTGTGGAAAATAAACCCTTGCCAAAAAAATATCATCTTTATACTGCCTAAAATGAATTCCCGGGCAAAGCCGGGAACCTTAGCTAGTTTATATATATATATATATATATATATATATATATATACATATATATATTTATATATATATATATATATATAGATAGATAGATAGATAGATAGATAGATAGATAAATCGTAGTAAGGTGCAAACGTTTCTGACCTAACCTCGTTCCCCTACTTCAAGCAGGTGGACTTGCCCACCACCTATGTCTATGCCTGTAGTCCCCATAACCACCACCCTCACTTCCTCAGTTCTGCCAGTATGTATCTAATCTTGAACAAATCTTTGTGATGGATTTTTAAAAATGTTCAAGGTCAAATACTGTGGGGTTATTAAATTGTATTGTAAACAGCACAAACTAAAGAGAGCTTGGATGGTGAAGTTCTTCCCCTTGTATTCCACTGTAAAAGAATGGGCAAAATTATTTAAGTTGGGGAGAGAGTCTTGATGATGACCCTCATCCTGGTCAACCAATAGAAGATATCAGGACTTAGCTCCTAGTGACTTCTACCTATTTTCAAAATCGAACCAATGAATTGAAAAAAACAATAAGACCAGTTTTTCTTTCAACTTTCCTTCTTTGTTAGGCCGGAAACTTATAGCCATTACTAGGTATGTATGTATTATATATTTTGCCTTCAGGTAAGTCTGCCAAAAACACAATTGTATTGACAGAAACCCAATGAATTTATTTATTTTATCTGGGACAAAACTAAAAATGGTAAATTCAAACAATAATGAAAATTAAGTACTAGCCATAACGAAGTGAAATGTATAATAATAATAAAGCATGCTTTTGTTTTTCATTTTCCTTATCTGTTTTAGTTTCATTTGTAATTTTGAAGTAATATTTTTGCAAGGTACACAAATATTTACATAACATTACCTTGATGATCACCCATGATTGATTAATATATTAATAGTTACTTTTGGGTATTTAATATTCAGAATATATATATATATATATATATATATATATATATATATATATTGTGGTTAATTATTATTATTGAAGAGAAGAAATAAATAAGGAAAAAATACCTTACAGCTCACCATGAAAAAGAATATATCTTTAGAGTAGCCCCAATTGTTATACAACTACCATCAGCTGGATGTTCTTTCTGATGTGGTACTTTTTGATGGCTTCAAATATTTTTCTTAAGCCTCTTCTTCTCCAGATGGATTGCAATAAAAGAAAACAGGAGAACACTGCTAAATCAACAGTGTTCTTCCGTTTTCATTTGTCACAGCCCAAGGATCACTGTCATACATGACTCCATTATGCTTTTTGAAAGAGTAGTTGAACAAAAACAATGAAGATATCACAAATTATTTAAAATCAAACTACTGGCTATTTCTTTCTTTAAATAAACTTTCTTTTTTATTTAAACTATTTTTAATCTTTTCAGTTATATTTTCAACTCTCGTGCAAGAAAGATGGGAAATTTTTGCTGCAGTTGTAGTCGTGGTTCTCTTAGTCATTACAACAGTCGGCTGCATGGTATTTCTTTGCATGAAAAAAATTTGGGACAAAAAGCATGACAATACACCTCTGAGCATGAGAAGAAAGCTTTCGAAAGGAGAACCAGATGGAAATGAAACTTCTGAGTACGAACATGTAGTGTTATGAAGAGAGAAAATGAAGAGTCAAGACCACTCATTGTACCTGTGATTCTTAGGATATACGCATTTTTTAAAATGATAAGGTTGAATTAGTTCTTTGTTCATAAGATTTTCTTTTATAATGTGTTGTCTATGTCAACTGTTTTTCGACTGATTTATGAATAGATAATCCTAAATTAATGGGAATTTGAAAAATATTAATGTTTCTCAAAGAAACTGTTTTTTAAATGATTAACAGCGGAGTAGTATTTTATTTATTTCTATTTTGCATTTTCCAAAAACTGCCCTGCCATTATTAATAGAAATAAAAGCCGCAAGCTCAAAAGCATTGTGATTTACAAAATCGTATGCCAATAAAGAATACAAGAACAGAAAAAAAACTTCGTTTTGGTTCTACTTGCACAAAATAAAATTAAAGCTTTTATTTGAAAAGACTGATGATTAACATAAAATATATGCAGAGTTTTCATAGAGTATTTTGCCAATGAAAGGACCGAAACGTTATAAAAAATAATCAATGTTTCAATTATTCTTTATGAACTGTATGTTACTTAACTGTTTATAATAGTATTAGGACTTTTTTACAGACTATAGTAGAGTACTTAAGTATTTTATAGTGAGCTTAAATGAACTGCCAGCACGTATCAGTGTAATCTTTATGAACACCACATTCTTTAAGTTACTAGATGTATACTAATACCATTATTACATTTGAATGGAGCTTGGTTTTTATTATAACTGTTCATTATGACACATCTTAAGGAGTATACATTTTTAAATCGCCTGATAACTTGAAATAATGAATAATAAATAATGTAATTCAAGAAAGTACAGGAGTTATATTTCTTAACTTTTATTTTAAGTATTGAGCTTCCCTGAGCTCGTTAAAACTGGTTTTAAGCATGTGAAAACTAAGTTCCAAAAAATATTTAATGATGCAATAGTGACCTAATCATACTGACCTGATACCACTAAGAGAGAATGGATCAAAAAGGTGTTATATAAATTTGAGGTATTGCCTCCTAGTGATATCTGGTTAAACATATTTAAATACAAATATTTTAAAACCTTTTAAAAATATTTAGTCCAACTTGGGCAGATTTATTACATTTATCATAGAATTAATATTATCAAATAAACAAGTATAAATTTGACATTTCATTACTGTAAGTTTTAATAATGATGTATTCTGGAAATACTTTCATTCAGCTTGAAAGTACAAAGTATTTCCTGATAAGATTTTTTAACCTAAAATTGGGATGTATTGTAATTAATAAATATATTTATGGATATAATTTGGTTTATATGCAAACTGAGTCTCTGTTATCATTATTTTTATTTTTAGACAAGCCAGTGTCATAAGGTTAATTTAAAGTATTTTAATTTAGGATATCTTATATTTAAATAGTTTATATTTAGAATACCCATCTAGACCGATCTTATTTCATAGTACAAATTTATAAAGTTACAACAATAGTTGAATACGATTATTTTCCATTTCATAATTTTAAAAAATGAAGTAAATAGAGAAATGTTTGTTTGAGAAATATTGCCACCATATCCATAAGATTATCTTTTACATAATAACTGATAAATAATATTACCTCAACATTTTGACACTAGGTTTGAAATAAACTCTTATTTTTTGTGATTCCTGAATAATTTGGTGAGCTGGTCTAGAGCAACACAAGTGATTCAAATATAAAATGATTAAGTTTAAACATCGCTATTCATTTGGCACAATAATACTCATGATGTATTTCTGGCTTTTTACTTTATTATACATTCCTGCATAGTTAATAAAGTAGATATATTTAAGGTCCTGTATCCTATTTTTTTTTCTGTAAAATAATCATCTTGGAACTAAATAAATAATGGGGCCAAAAAAATAAATAACCAAAGGCACAGTGCATTCCATACAAAATGGATAATGAAAATATAACCTTTTAGGTGGTTCTCAAACCTATATGTAACAATGTACTACTATGCTTAAGGGGATTCTGATAATTTCAGTATATAACCACATATTTAAAGAAAAGTGAGAGATAAGAGAAGGAAGTGGGGGAAATGAACCAAGTAGGAGAAAAAAATAGATAAATGTAAGAAAGCCATCAAGGATAGAATGAGTAAATAAGACAACCCTCGGGAAGCCTAAAGTAAAATATTAATAATAAGGATGAGTGATTTAAAAAAAAAAAAATCAATGAATGCATAGAAAACAATACTTATATTTTATTTGCTAAGTACTGATTTAAAATATAACTAATTTAAATGGATCATTCTGGATACAATGAAAAATAAATCAAACTTCATTATTATTATTTTTGTAATGCTGTTTTTTGGAGGGACAGACTTTATTTACAATAAAGAGGCATTTTATCATCGTTAATTTAGTTATATAAGAATAAGATCTCTACATTACTTCAAAAGTTTTTGTCCAAGTTAATAATAAAAAATTGTCTGTGTTAAAATGTTGAAGGCCGCAGACAGGACTTTTGCTCTAGAAGCAATTTCACTCATAAAAATAAATTTAACGCATAAAAATAATATTTATATATGTGTGTGTGTCTTTAATTCATGAAATTATAAGAGCTAATACCAAGACATAAGCACGACTTCTTCAGTGTTCTTTAATTATAGCCAATCAATTCTTTCAAGCTTAAATTTGTTAAGTGAACAAATGAAGATCTCTCTAAAAAGGTTACAAACAACAATATCATATAAATAAATTTTTCAGTGTAAACATTTCTTTTGCTAAGTGATCGGATTAATGCTGTTATTATTGGCAGATTTGTAAACTGTTCATAATGGTGATTCGAGTTAAAGAGTCTCTTGACGAAAGAGCTATAGCTTGCAAAATGGCTAAATGTTTCTTAGTTGCAAATAATAATTTTCTTATTTGAGATAGAAACTTTTTAGAGTGAGACCTCTAAATGTTGGGAATCCGTTTTTAAATTTGAAGACTTATATCAAACACATCTAAAGCAAAATCTATTTTGTATTTTTTATTACAGTTGACACATTTGTAGTAGAACCATTAACTAATCGACTAATGTATAGTTAATATTTGTAAAACTGCCATAGGGAGCAAGGAAATGAGTGCTGAGGCCATGGTTTGAGAACCCCACTCAAAAGGTAGCACTTATGTGGTCCTTTAGTTGGTAAGCTCTATAATCATGTAAATTAAATTATAGAAGTAGTCGTTTCTATGTAAAACCTTCCATCTGCTTAAGATATATATTTTTAAAATGATTTGTATAATATAAGAAGTCAGCTCATAATTACACTAAGGCACAGGATTTTATATTGTTTGTAATTTAAATATTAGTTTTTGTCATTTTTTTACACTTGTTTATAAAAAATAAAATTAAAAAAAAAAAAAGATTGTTTGGGATTATTAGGCAATAAAGGAGCCAGTTTCTAAATAAAAATGTGTATTATCATTTTCTTTCTCACTAATATTTATAAACTAAATAACAACAAAGTAAATTGTACTACATCCCAACTTTTTCAAAGAATATAACAATCCATCTGAGAGCAAAAACGTTTTAACTTTTAAAGTTAAATGTTAAAGTAGTTAATAAATAAATTTATAAGCATTTAATGCCATGACTAATTACAAAGTGAGAAGCACAATGGTAAATATATATGAATATATATTAAACTCAAGATTTTTGGTTGAAAGGTTTATGTGGTCAGAGACCACACATCAGGAATATTACAGAACTCCTGCTCCATAAACATAACTCTACTCCCCCTCCCCTCTCCCTAACAAGAAAAGAAAGGAAACAATCACACTCTTCTTCTAAACAAAAATAATATAGTAATTCAACAATATTTATGGCTCTAAATTAAAACTACGAGTGTAGTTGTAGTTGACATATAAATTCATATAAAACTAAAAATTAATCTATAATCACATTTCATAAATAATACCATTTGTTAAATGAATGAACCGATTGACCTAAACAAATCTACTTCAGTCTAAATACATTTAAAAAAGTGTAATAAGGATTTACCTCCATAACAATTGACTGCTTCAAGAAAGTGAAATCACATCCTTAACATGGATAACCTTCTATCCAATACCAACGGTCCTCATTGTTAAGGACATTAAGAAAAATTGACAGATTTGTTAAAGAAAGTTATAAACTACTTGCAGTCAATGTGCTAACAAGTTTATTCAAGAATAATAAAATTATTATTGAAGTGAAAACTACTCATAAAAAGGCGTATTATATATTTATATTAATAATTATTTATACTTATGTGTTTTGAATTCTACGACGATGGATAAAATAATTTAACTAAAATTTGAGCAGTGAATAATTTACAGAATGCCATTATTAATTTGAATTTATAAAATTGTTCTAAATCAGCATTTATTTTTTTGTTGGTTAAATTATTATTGCACAATTTCACAATCATCGGTACATTCATAATAAATAATAACTAGTAATATATATTTCTTCATTCCAATTAGCTATTATATACATAATATATTAGTTAAAAACAATTAACCATTACATTTGGGGCGGTCTCGTTGTATATACAATCATAATTTATCTCAACAAAATAAAAGTAATGAAAGAAAAATAAAGTGTTAATAATTTCCCCCATTATAATTGAAGAGACATTGTATTAAGATAGACTATCACAGAAGTTTAAATTTGTTCTTTATAATTAAAAATTCTATTCATCATCTGTGTCACCATCACTGGAGAAGTCATGAGCTGGTATAGTCCTGCTGCTGTATGGTGTTCCAGACATTTGGCTAAAAAAGGTTTACAAAATTAGAAAAAATGGCTCAAGATAATTCAACAAATTCAGATAACATTATTATTTGTAATTAATACCTAGTTTTTAAATAAATTCATTAACGATTAATTAAGGCCAATGAAACTGAGATGATGGTCATTTATAGCTAGAATCGGAGCTAGTGTGTCAGTAACAAAACAAAACCCCATTCCTATGTGGGAGCAGAGCCCACTGTCAATGTAATCCAAGTAAGAATTAACACTAACTCCTCCTTTAACTGAGAATATCCTAGTTTATTCCAGTATTTTTAGAGAAGTAGGATTTTAGTGCAACCTTATCAGATTAGACTTAAGTAAAAAAACAAGAGACATACATGCCCCAAATAGACCTGCTTTCAGATAACATTACTTGCTGAATATCTTAAGATAAGCAAGGCTGTATATCGGAAAGAAGAAAGATATGTTAGACTATAATCTTACAATGCAATCATTAAAAAATGTATTTACCATTTATAGACACTAACAACAAATCAATATGAAATCAAAATATTGATGCGAGTGTAAACTGTAATCCTTAATAGATTCTATAATAGAGGCTATGCAGAGATAATTTGGAAATATCTATTAAGGGGATGGAAGTGTCAGACAAGCAATGGTAGCAAGGGAGAGTATATACCAAAAAAAGGTATAAGGCCTAAAACTAATATATAGAAATATCTCGGTTTATATTCAATACAGAGAAAACAGGTACATGACAACATTAATAAACATTACATTTACAATAAGATTGGTTCCATACAATTTTTCGATCTGACGCATGATAACGGTAATATCTTGAATTTACAAAATTCCCTCTATGAACCCCCCCCCCCACCTCCCACAGGTCGGCTTTCAGCCATTAACAAACTCGATATTTAGTTTTACATAAAACGTGTAAATATAGTGTGGTAACGATTAAATAAAAATTGTGACTTTGATGTTGAATTTACCTCATTTAAATCATCTACTAAGTAGGACCGATGTGCATTTGAGGAAATGTTTCCAAATTCGAGTCGTGAGTACAACCTCAATAGCTGATTTCACCAAAAGGGAAATCTACTAAAATGGTTGTGATCTATAAAGATACTAATGAATACAACTGAACAAAAGACATGGGAATATTCTCTAAATCCTCGACAAATGATATAATACAGAAAGGATCGAGTTTGGATGTTTCAACCAGTATAATAGTTTTTATTTACACACTGAAACATCTAGTCGTAAAATGAAGAGGAATCTCAAAATCAGACAAAATTCATCTCAGTGATAAAACTAGCAGGTAAATAAAAAATATAAAATTTATAAAATTAACTTCTTGGGGCACATTTAGCTTAGGAGGAAAGTGACCTCATCAAAAGTCAAGTAGTGCCAGTTCAAATCCAGCTTGATGTGGGTTGATATTTTTCAGCAAAGACATTCTTGAACAAAACTTCAGAATTGGAAGTGCATGGACCTGTGCATAACCCACCTAATTTTGCTAAAGTGGTAAGAAATAGGGAGGGGAGGAATTACATGAATTTATACAGCATTATATTTAGGGATTACCTAAATGAGTAATTCAAATAAAATTGTTTGAAAGCTACAATTTCGTTGAACAGAATAGAAAAAAAAACAAATAAAGTAAACGTGATGTCTCTTTAGGGACCCATAATTCAACATTCAGCTCCTTATGAGTAATGTGACAATTTAAATTCTCATTAAAGCAAATGCATAACGCAATAATTAATGGCAAGAACTTCAGTGCTGGAGATGAGGCGAAGTTGTATGTAGCCAGTACAAGTCAGACAAAGAATTTTCCTCTTTCCATCAACTATTGAAATTATTCTTTGAAGAGGTATGTCATACTTTTAACAAAATTAAACAAATTCATTGATCAACAAATATGCCAAATAGAGCAAGTGAATTAAAAACATGAGAACTCTTGTGTACTCCTCTTAGTGGGAAGGACCAGCAAGTCTATTGTAAGAATTGGCAGTCAATGTCGAATTTAAAATGGATAAATTCCTCTAAATTAAGGTAATGTAAAAAAAGCTAAACTAAAATAAGATGCACTGTGTTAAGAGAAAAAACGCAACAAAGCTTCAATTCAGCTAACTTTTCATTGAGCGAGTTACACAACTGAAATTCATTTAGTAACAAACTCGCTAATCATTAGTCAATTCAATGTTGTCATGATAAAATATATGTGTGTGTGCAAACTATTTTTTTTTTAATACAGAAAAGATGTAATTTTTTAAAACCTTAAATTTCAATATCCTAGGGAGTGAGGATATTACTAACAATAATGACAATACAAAAAATGAATTCAGTTTTTATTTGAAAAGCAAAATACAATAGATTAAAGTGAAGACTATTATATACTTACGCCAGACTTCGATAATGGTTGAGCCACTCCTCCAGCATTTGGGCAACAAGTAAAGGCCTCCCTTGCGATCTCTGCTGTGCTACAAGGATCCCTCCTTCTGTAACGTTCACATCTAACCACTGCCTCAATAGATTCTCTTCACTTCCAACCTGGCAAATTAGAAGTCATTCATAGAATTTATTTATACGATAGACAGAAAATAATAGATTTAGCCGATGCAAAAAGCTCTACATTTTTATAACTGTTAATAATGTGGTTTATTTTGAGAAACTACAAAGTAAAATTTGCTAGCTAACCTTTGCTGTTATATTGGTAAGTTTAGATTTCATCTTACTCTACAATGTTAGAATTTTTACAATTAACATATTTTTGTGAGTTTTATGTCCCCCATTTAAAAACTTTTATTTACGCACTACACTTCCAAAACATCTAGATTTTCTAGAGATTTCCTTAGACTAAAGCTACCTAGGAAGAAAAGTATGTAGACCAAAAATAAATTTCTGGAAAACATGAGAACACACTATAAAGGAAAAGAAACTATGAAATTCTTCGGACAGCAAGTAAAAGGTTCTATCCAACAAGACAAAACATATACAAGAAAAACTAGGTGAAACATTTAATTGGACCAAACAAAAACTTAAGAGCTACCTACCTAATCGTTGACATGGATTAGAGAAACAGGAAGAATGCCGTTTATTAAAGAAGAGAAATCTTTCAGCATAGGAATCATAAAGGTATCACTATTTTAGGAGTAATTTATAAAAATATTAGTAGACAGTTGTAAAAGTGGAGTGAAAAGGAAACAGGAGAATACCAATTCAGACTAGGGAGGTCTATTACTGATCACATTTTCTCAATGAAGCATGTTTCAAAAATCATCAGTATACTATTCATCTCTTCTTTATATAAAATTAAAAAAGTCCAGGGGCTGCGTAGACTAAGCAGATTTCCAATGTGAAGTTTTACAATAGAGAAATCTGCCTACTAATAACAGTATTAGTAAAGAATCTCTAAACCTATTCACGAGGGACGAACAGTTATGAAAATGGCCGAACTAGCTCTCAGCAGAAAGTCCCGAACAAAGGCAACTTCTGCTGACCACACACACAATACAAATGCAAATATCTCGGTTAATATTCAAGGTACAGAATAAATGTATAGTACAATATTTATAGTAAATTTAATTTAGATTGATTCTATACAATTTTTCGATCCGATGCATAATAACAGAGATATTTTGAATTTCCAAAAATCCCCCCCTCTCACTGGCCAATTCAGCCATTAACAGACTTGATCTTTCTTTTTACATAAAACAATTACATTTCGAGTTTGGTAACGATCAAACAAAAATTGTGACTGCTAGAGCATTAACAGACAATCTATATATATATATATATATATATATATATATATATATATATATATATATATAACTTTGAAAGGACCTCATTTTCGTCATCTCCTGGGTAGTATCGATGGACATTTGAAGAAATTTTTCGAAAATCGTGTCATGAGTACAACCTCAATAGCTAATTTCCCTTGAGGAAAATCTGCTAACAACACGATAACATTAAAAGAACCCTCTAAGAAGAATACCCAGAGAGCTGATAAGGCTAAGATGTCCTTAAAGTGAACAAATTATAAAATTAACTCAGGACAGAGGCATTATAAAAACTTCAATATTTAGAATTATCTCAGAAAGGTTATTTTTTCCAGTTTTATTCAAACAACCTTACAGGGAGACAATAAACTATATTAATTGTCTTAGTCAAGAGGCAAACATTTAACGATTTACATTATTTCTGTCTTTAAGGAAAGACTCTCATCGAAAGGCCAAAAAGGGTTTCCAGATCAAGCCCAGGAACTAGACTGGTTATAAATAGTAATAAAACTAAATACATGAAACACTACCTAACTGCAAAACTCACTATAGTTCTATGAATTTAGATACATTGACAGCTTAGTAACAGGTGTAAATAATTCTATCAAAGCCGGGGGTCCCAGATAGTATATGTTTATGTATGTATGTATTTATTTATTTTTCTATATATATATATATATATATATATATATATATATATATATATATATATATATATATTGTTTACTGATTTTTTTAAACATTCTCTCTCGGGAAAATAAGATTCTCAAAAGTAGTTCATAAAAAAAAAGAAAAACAAATACCTCAGCTTTGGTGAGGAAATGAATGGGTAAGAGTTTTCGATCCTTGTCGACTAGAGGAAGATAGCAGACCTGAATACTCTCCTCCTTGGCACTTTCTGGCTGTGGAGTTTCCATAGGAACTAGTGCTGAGAAGTGACCTCTTGTATAGCCAAGGGCTACGGGTGACACATTACAGAAGCTGGGCTCCCACAATAGTGGAAGATACACTCCTGAAAATAAAAAAAAAGATAAAAAAACTACTTCAAAATCAAAACACTTGATAAAATAACTCCAAAAATATTTACGTGTGAAAAAGTAAATTGGGAAATATTAGTGTCAAGAGCCCAAGAAGTGAGCGCTATACTAGTCGCTCTGTTGGGAGATTAAATAATGGTGTATTTTGATGACATTACAGACCAGAGATGATTACTTCTTTACTGTGTATTCCATGTTGTATTATTTATTGTATAAAAATTCCAAATGTATTGTTTTAACACAATACATATAAAAATATGCCTCACCTTGGGTGCCACATATAATAAAATAGAAGTGCTTTTAAAATTAGGTTTCTGAGGGTTATTTATCATGGTTGGGATCATGGCTACTTCAATAATAAACCTAGTTATCAAAAAGCAAAAACTATTTGTGAAATTAAATGATTTATATATGAAGAGCAATATTTTAAAAAGTTATTTATTTCTTATCTTCATCAGCCGAAGATGAATCTTTCCAGCCACAAGATCACGTGTTGAGAAAGACCACATTCCACTGTATATGAAGTAAGTGAATTTACTGACATTCACCAGAGAAAAAATGTTACTCTTAAAATTCACTATATAATACTGTCTTAAAATTCACTATATAATACCCTCTTTCAACATAAGAACGATGTGTGTTCTTTGGGGGCAATAAGAGACTACATAAAATACATATTGTAGTCTGCCAATAATGGGTGATCGTCTCATGCCGAGATATAGAGCAGGCTTGCCAACATGGCATCACAAATATACAACATTTCCCTGAGTAGATAAAATCTTCCTCGGCCTCTAATTTATTTAAAAAAATTTCTAGTTTAATATATAATGTAAAATGTAGAATTTGTAATAATGATTTGACACAAGGCATCATCTTTTTCATAAAAAAAAAGGTGTATACTTTTTCAAATTATCACTTGAGCACTCGTCAACAATTTTGGCAATTGACTTCCTCATGAATACTTTTTTTTAGATACATTTTTAAATACACACGTTTGTCTTCAACAAGATTTATTTTGTGGCTAAATGAATACGTTGAGACCGACGGCACCTAGGATGCCTAAAGATGTCCAAGGATTGACAGAGGCATGCGCATGAACTGGTCGAAGCTAGTGTGCTGTATGATTCAGCCAGCCAAGGAAGATATTCAGGAGCTCAAGGTTAGCCAAACTGCAGACACTTTGTCTTTCACCACCAGGTCTGCCTATGTGACCATTGCCTAAAACCAAGTTGAGTTGGAGATACAGACAACTAGGGTGACGACCTTCTTGCAGTCTGGCAGCCAGCTGGATGCCATCCATCCAACCTGATAGTAATTATAGCTCAACATTGTTTATGCAATAAAGCCAGATGTCCATAATTAGTCTACTAGCTATTTTTTCCTTGAAAACCACAATATGAGAAGAACGGTGAAGGGAAGGAGATATATATATATATAAATATATATATATATATATATATATATATATATATTTGTCTGTTAACGCTCTAGCGGTCGCAATTTATGTTTGATTGTTACCAAACTTGATATTTAAACGTTTTATGCAAAAAGACAGATCAAGTTCGTTAATGGCTGAAATCGGACCAGTGAGAGGGGGGGGGTTTAGAGGGGGGATTTTCGAAAATTCGAAATATCTCCGTTATCGTTATTATGCGTCGATCAAAAAATTGTATAGTACCAATCTTATTGTAAATTAAATTTACTATAAATATTGTTCTATACATTTCTTCTCTATCTTGAATATTAACCAAGATATTTGCATTTTTATTAAGTTTGGGCCGTAACGGACGACTGAGTTTCCCCCCCAAAAGCTAGTTCTGCCCTTTGCCGTAACTGTTCAGCTCTCGTATGGAGATTTCTCTATTGTTTAACTTCACGTGGGAAATCTGCTTAGTTTACGCAGCCCCTGCGAGACAGACTTTTGTAAACGTGGGAAGTAAAGGGTCAATTCCCTACCAAAAGAGAGCATAGAACAAGGCATTAAAAACACAACAAATATTTGAGGAAACATTCTAGCTTACCTTCAAAGCCAGCATAACCTATATCTTCTCCCCTGAAGCTCTTAACAAACTTTACTCCATAGACTATGACAGGCCTTCGTAAAACATGAGCCAAAGCAAATACGTGAAGTTGCTGAAGTGAAGCTCCTTGTTGTGTAGCTCTTTTCACAATGGTCTCCCAGTCTTCAGCCCACTGAGATTCAGAAAGTGTGAACTCCAGTTGTCTCGCTTGACTCGTTTCATATTCAAACCATCTGGGGTATAGCCTAACAAGAATTATTCACTGCATGTTAGAAAAATTTCATCAATTAATTTTTCAACTAATTTTAATTAATTAACTGTTGATTAATTCGCTGATTATTAGCTACTTTAGTTCATTGATTATACTTAGACTATAATTTGGTAAATAAATGTTCAATATGAGGTAGATAAAATATTTTTTTCATTTATAACAATATGAACAACTTTAGCCGAAAAGCCGATTAATAGGCTAGCTGTCAATAGTGTTAAAAGTTTGATGTGCCACAGAATTTATTTATTTATAAGTATTTGTATGTAATTTGTCCAATTGACTTACTACAACTGTATATTCAAAATAAATTTATAAAATAGACTGTCTTTTCAGTTGTGGTACATTCATTTCTAAACCAAAGAGCCTAAATATTTTATACCTATAAAATATTGCTGAAGAAATGTTACATGCTTCTTTAGAGACCAGTCATATGGGTCTTAATATCATCTTTGCATAACAGATAAATATTTAAATGAAAAAACTACTTAAGTGAATTAGTTAGTATGTAACTTAACTACAACTTACAAATGACCTCCATGAGAAAGAGAATCTGCCAAAGCTTTCCTTAAAAGATTGTCTCGGTCGAAAACTCCCCACGTCGCCTGCATAAGGGAATCGAGGAGGCAGTCACCCTGTGACCTGTTCCAGAGGGCATGAAGGCGGGAACCAAGGCTTACACTTAACTCAATTGACCAATTTATCACGGCTGGTTCAGTTTCAAGTTGCACTTGAACATCTTTGTCAAGTAGTTCTTCAAACAACTGCTCCTGGATAACACCTGGCAGATCTTCAATTTCTAAAACGAGTAAATAAACAAAATAATTTTTTTTTAAATATCAAGTAGAAAAATAATCAATTGCAAAAAATCACAGAGATGAAAATTTTGAAATCCCCCCCCCTTAAGAAGAAAGGATATTAACCTCAAATGTCTGGTTTTCTACTTCTGAATATGATATAAATTTATAACTAGGTAGTTTCAAAAACCAATACAGATTTTAAGTAACAGACTTTTATTGAATGTCTTAATGATTTTTCCAAATTAGAAATAATTTTATGCAGATGACGAATATTGGAGATCAAATTAAAGGCTTTTACATGCCATGTAAAAGATAGTCTACATGAAATTCATCTGCATTAGGAAGATAGAAGAACTCTTAACTAAGAGGTAGGAAAGTATATAGCAAAATAGTATGTTAGCTCGAGGGGAATCCATAAGGCATCTGAGAGCACAACTCTTGGCATCCATGCTCATTGCTTACTATTGATCTATCACAATTTAAATACGATAAATAAGAAGTACAAGTGGTGTTAAGCAGTCCTAAGGTTCAGTCGAAGGAAGGTCAGCATACAAAACTAATATAAGTCCCTCACACAGAGGCTGGGTAAACTAAGCAGGTTTTCCTCTTGAAGATAGCAATAGATAAATCTACATAATGGTAAGACTCCACCGTGAATATTAAGTGAATAAATACAAACAGTAATGAGAAATGTTTCAGCTAATTTTATAACCTCCCTACAGAAAGCATCTGAAATGTAAAAGAACAGGTCTGACAAACTCTCCGGAAATAAAGCCCGTATATATATATATATATATATATATATATATATATTTGTCTGTTAACGCTCTAGCGGTTGCAATTTTTGTTTGATCTTTACCAAACTATATATATATATACCTCATTTTTTGCATCTCCTGGTTAGGATCGATGGACATTTAAAGACTTGGAAACTTGTGTCATGAGTACGACCTCAATAGATGATTTCCCCCAAGGGAAATCTGCTAAAATGGACAGCAAAAAAATGGGTAGACTAAAATAAAATTTTAAGTTCACTAGTATCATATGGATTAGAAAATTACCTCCAGGAAGCATAAACGTTGTAAATTCTGTAACATATGGGAAAGGAACAGATCGTGAGTGTTTAGTATTGAATGTGGCAGCAGCATGTTGTCTAATGGACGTTGCCAATTCGGGGGCAATATAAGAAGGGACTCTCTTTAGACCGGGGCCACCACCATCTATGCTATCAACAAGCATAGCTAAGATATCTTCTCGTTTAAATCTGAAAAAAAGAGAAAGAAAAAACAATAAATGATAAATGCATGGATGGTCATTGAACAGTCAATATAATATTTAAAATTAAGTTTCTGTGGGGTCAAATATAAGTACTTGGCCTATAATAGTTCTTCATGTAACACCAAAACATTTTTTTAAAGTGCCCTCGTGGGACTTTGAATGCTGCTAATTATAAACTCAATTATTTGACTGTTTTAAATGAAACTTTTCTCTCCATTTAAAGAAAGAGAAAAAAAGTAAAATAGTATGCATTAACTAAAAATAATTTGTCATAATAGACCATAATCTAATCAAGTGATTAGATAATGGATGCCCAGAGGAACATATTCTAATCAAATAAATTCTGAGGAGGCTTGAAGGTCTTTTATTATCCAAATTGTAGTAATTATAATATGCAACTTAGAAAAAATATTCATAATATTCAAATGTTTTCAAAGGAGTAACTGGGTTAGGGAAACCACTCCAATTCACCTTAAGAGCAAAAAGTAAACAATAATTAAAAAAAAAAAAAAGTTCATTGCATTTATTATATAGTTAAAAAGTGCAGCATATTTGAAAAGATACTTGAAATCTGATATACTCATTGCTAATGTGAATTTCAAAAGGAAAAAAATCTATGAAAGATAATTCTCAAAAAAAGTTCTAAATTAGTAAAAAACTAGTAACATAAACTAGGTAAAATAAAGTTCTTTCATTCTTGTCTTTTTTTTTTTTTTTTTTGTTTTTTTGTGCCGTGTCAACCATTCTGGTCATTAACGCCAAATTCTTGTCTTTAAGAAGTTTTTAAAGAAAAAATAAGATTCCATAAGGAACAAGAGACACTCTCCGGTGATCATTAGGAAAGAAGACATACCAAATTTAATTCAGAAAACCCAATTAAACATAATAGCTGGCATGATGAATGACATAATAGTCCTATAAATATGAATTATGAGTTTCGATCGACCCAAATCTCCATTTGGTTTTAGCTCTAATAACCAGTCACTTCTATCCTTAAAACAGTGTGATTTTAAAATTTTGTTTCCATTGTGCAAACTTTTTCTATACCTCTGAAGGGTACAAATAAAAGTCTGCTGCGTTAACTAAGCAGATTTCCCGCGTGCGCCACATATTTGCATTTATCTCGAAATGTAAGAGTTCAATGAGAACAATATTTGGTATTTAGGCTTCAAATAATGTGTTTCATAATATAACAGCTTATTGTTAATATGACACAAGGAGGGATTTAATGAAGCCCGAAAACTAAAAAATGCAAATATCTCAGTTAATAATCAAGATAATGAAAAAAACGTACACCAAAAAATTTATAGAACATTACAGTTGCAATAAGATTGATTCTATACAATTTTTCGATCAGACACATAAAGAGATATTTCGAATTTTTGAAATTCTGCCCTCCCACTTTCGGATTTTTCCGTTAACAAACTTGATCTTCATTTTTACATTTAACGTTTAAATATAAAGTTTGTTATTGATCAGCCAAAAATTGCAACTGCTAGAATGTTAACAGACAAATTTTATATATATATATATATATATATATATATATATATATATATATATATATATATATATACTAGCTCAGATACCCGGCTTCGCCCGGGAATTCATTTGAGGCTGAATGGTGATGGTATTTTTTAGCAGGCTTTACATTGCACAATATTTTGACATTTACCTGTCCCAGTGTTTAGGATTGATACCCGTCGTTGCCGTGGATTTGCTAATAATAGAATTATTTGTTCGATAAGACTTCAATGTCTTCGATATTTTTATATTTCCCGTCTCTTATACATGTAAATATGGTGAATTTTTATTTCAGGCCTCCCTTATAAGCCCCCTCCCGTTCGAACCTAAAAAATTTAATATAGCTTATAATCATGGAAGAATTAATGCTAATTGACATACCGAGTTTTGTTAAGTTCGGTTCAGCCGTTAGTGCCCAATAAATTTGTTGGCTCCAGCTAAAGTTTTAACGTATAACTCATTTATACTTAGGTATACGACAAAAGTGTATATAACAAACGTTGCTCCAAATAACAAAATAAACAACTTTTGTTATGGACATATTTGCCGAAAAACGAATAGGAAACGAAATATCGCTATTTTTAATTTCAGGCTTCCCTTATAACCCCCACTCCTGCCCGTCCATAGAAATGTTGGTATCGCTTATTATAATGAAGGCCTCACTGCTAATACACATACCGAGTTTTATTTAGTTTGGTTGAGTCTTTTTTGGCAAATAATATTGTGGACTCCCGCTATAATTTTTAGCGTATAACGCATTTAAACTTCGGTATACGACAAAAGTGTATATAACAAAAGTTACTCTAAATAACAAAATAAACAACTTTTGTTATGTGCATAATTGCCGAAAATGCATTAGGAAACGAAATATTGCTATTTTTAATTTCAGCTCTCCCTTATAACCCCCACTCCTGTTTGTCTCAGAGAATATTAACATAGCCTAAAGTCTAAGTTGGGTTAGTAGTAAAATACATACCAAGTTTCATAAAATTCGGTTCAGCCGTTTATGCGTGAAAAGGTAACAAACAAACAAACAAACAAATAAACAAACAAACAAATAAACAAACAAACAAACAAACAGACACCAAAGAAACAAAATGCAGTTATGGTGTCTATGACATGTGAAACGAAAAGTTATCGTGAAATTTCGCGAAAAAAATCAATGTACAGACAGAGGTTACAATTTTATATATATATAGATATATATATATATATATATACTAGCTAAGGTACCCGGCTTCGCCCGGGAATTCATTTGAACCGGAATGATGATGGTATTCTTTCGGCAAGACTTTACTTGGCAAAATATTTTGAAATTTCCCCGTTTCAGTGTTTAGGGTTAGTACCCGTGGTTGGTTTGGAATAGAAAATGAAATATCACGAATTTTTATTTCAGGACTCCCTTATAACCCCCACTCCCGTTATAACATAAACATTTTAATATAGCTTATAACCATGTAAGAATTAATACTAATTTATATATTCTGAGTTTTGTAGGAATCAGTTCAACCGTTAGTGCCCAATAAAATAGTTGACTCCCGCTTTAGCTTTTAGCGTATATCTCGTTTATAATTTGTTATACAACAAAAGTGAACATAACAAAAGTTTCTCTAAATAACAAAATAAACAACTTTTGTTATGTGCATATTTGCCGAAACCCCAATAGGAAACGAAATATCACTATTTTTAATTTCAGGCCTCCCTTATAGCCCCCACTCCTGCCCTTCCCTAGAAATGTTTGTATAGCTTATTATAAGGAAGGAGTTAGTGCTAATACACATACCGAGTTTTATTTAGTTCAGTTGAGTCTTTGTGCCAAATAAAATTGTTGACTCCCGCTATAATTTTTAGCGTATAACGCCTTTATAGTTCGGTATACGAAAAAAGTGTATATAACAAAAGTTACTTTAAATAACAAAATAAACAACTTTTGTTATATGCATATTTGCCGAAAAACCAATAGGGAACGAAATATCGCTATTTTTAATTTCAGGTCTCCCTTATAACCCCCACTCCTGTTCGTCTCAGAGAATATTAATATAGCCTAAAGTCTAAGTTGGATTAGTAGTAATATACATACCAACTTTCATAAAATTCGGTTCAGCCGTTTATGCGTGAAAAGGTAACAAACAAACAAACAAACAAATAAACAAACAAACAAACAAACAGACACCAAAGAAACAAAATGCAGTTATGGTGTCTATGACATGTGAAACGAAAAGTTATCGTGAAATTTCGCGAAAAAAATCAATGTACAGACAGAGGTTACAATTTTATATATATATAGATATATATTGTATATATATATATATATATATATATATATATATATATATATATATATATATATATATATATATATATATATATATAAAATGCTGAACAGACCTCTTTTTTGTCATCTCATTATGAGTAGAACCTCAATACCTAATTTCCCCTAAGGGAAATCTGCTAAAAATCAGTTATAAGGAGTATCTAAAATTTATGGAATACAGAGAGAAATAATTTAATAAAAGAGAATGAAACCTTATTGCTAGGTGGACAAGAGTATGTCCAGTGTCAAAAGCTGAAGGCCGATTGAGAAGAGAGACTTCAGAGGCAGTGAGCTGTCGTGCTGGATCTCCACCAGCTGAGAGGTAAGCACCAACTGGGGCGGCATCTCCTTGGACAACAGCCATACAGGCATTCAACCATGTCCAATCTGCGTTCCTCCTCCGCCTTTCATATTCATAATTATTGGCAGTTCCAGCAACAAGTTCATCTCGTCGAGAATTAGACCTGTTAAAGAGAAAGAAACAGTGAAAATATAATAGATTATAACTTATAATATGGGCAATGTTAAACTTATTCTATATGACAGAATGGTGAAGAATTTCAGTGAGCTGGGGATTGAAATGTTATTGAAACAAATGCAATCTTGATAGAGGGATGAACTTCCTATAAATAGATATATCATATTTAATAAATAAAAAACTCCTGACAGCAAATATGGCTTTAGACTGCATTTAGTTCTTTAATATAATATTTTAGAACTTAGCTTACTAATATACGATATATTATTATATTGTAAGTATTATAATTCCAGCCATAATACTTTGACAGACTTAGTGCATAATCTACATTAGTCAAAGACACTACTGTCATTGTAAATATGATGTCAGTGTAATCTGGCGGCAGTCATTTGGCCTTGGACAGCACCAATGAAAATTCTGTAAACAGCTTTCAAGACGTGAGCCATCCAACAGAATAACCCAAATCTTTCTCAAGTCATAAAGGGGACTGCAGAGATGACTGTGAAGTTGCTTACTTTTCCATTCTGGTTGAAAATAGATTCCTTTTGAACTTCAGGATTGCTAATCCATCTCAAGTTTAGCGTTGTAAACGAGTTTACAGACTTGCCACATTTTACAGGATTAATAAAATTAAGTGCACCTTCACCACTCCTAAAAAGACGCATGTTCATACCACCTATTGGGAAGAAAATGAAATAGAACTTATAGTTATAACCACAAGATAACTATGGAGGTGACAGGGCTTAACACTACTACACACTGAAATGGCAAAGAGAGATAATACCAATGGCCTATGGAGTGCTACCAAACCGACACATGTATATAATTACATGCTCTGTAAGGCACTGAAATCCCCATCAACTATACACGTTCATAACGCACAAAGGCTAAAACATAAGTACAATGTAAAGATTTGAGGGGAATTCTCCCCCATAAATGGGTTATTACAAGACTATGTCCTAAAGCAAAAACTAAGGACTCTGAATTATTAAGCCCAAACAACATGAATAATGCAAAGTGATAAGATAAATTACAAGATTATACCAAATCATACAGTGCATAAGGACATGTACACATATATATATATATATATATATATATATATATATATATATATATATAAAACACCACACACACTCACAAATATGTGTGTGTGTGAGAAGTGTGTCTCTCTTTGGGTCTACATATGAGTATATGAATGAGGTGGTATATTTTAATCTTACTATTAAGACAAAACAGCCACCCATTAAACAAACTTTATCTGACTTGGTCACATCATAATCTTAAATGGTTGAAAGTAAAAAATGTTTAAAATCACATTAGTTCATAAAAATTAAATCTTATAATTTACCTTCTAACGCCATTAAGAGAGTTCTCTTCAATAATCTGTGATCTTGAACCAATTGTGACATCACTATCAGCAGACTTCACAGAAATATTTGAATGGCTAGGAGAAGTCCTCGGAGCTAAAGTCCCACACATAATACACTTTTTTGACTTGGGCCAATTTTCATAAGTGCAAACTCCACAGGCCCATTTTACTGCTCTTGAAGTACAAGACTCTGATTCTGTAATTTTCAGAGGTTTAAAATGGTCATGAATATTGTCCGCTGTCACAGGGTATCTCGGATTTCTACATTCAGTACACTCCTTATTCTTTTGAAAGTTTAAAAAAGTACAAAATTCACAAGGCCACATACTGTTATTCTCATTTATACATGGACCAGCTGCATTAGTAGGGGAAGGTTCGTTCTTGTGAAGCCGATAAATATCTTCCCCCAATAGAGGTTTAGCCCCACGACACATTGTACATTTCAGAGCATTAGGGAAGTTTTCATAAGTACAATATTCACAAGTCCATTTTGGCTGAGAAATTGACTCTTGGCTCATCCCGGATTGATGAAGGTAAACAGTATAAACTAGCTTAATAAATGGGTAAGACTTTAAAAACTCTGGACGAAAATAATTTGATAGAGAGTGTAAGCCTCTAATTCTAACAATAATTATAAATCTCTTGATTATACAGCGAATTCCCAAGGCCGAACTATGGGATAAAGATTTAACTGATTTTCTCAACATATAAACGAGTGTGATTCTCTTATTAAGTACAAATTGCTTAATCTATGCAAACTCCAGTTGTCAAGATAATGTTGCGCTGTAATTTAACACCATACTGTCCAATTTTCGTATCAAAAGGATAAGGCCAAAATAGTATAACAGACTTCTCTAGCTCATACTGGATTCATTGACTTATTAATGAATAAACTTCCTTAGAATTAATTTCATTTCGAAGGAACCATTTAATGTTCGACTGCTGAAGCTAAAACAAACAAAAACATGTGAGGTTAAGTGGAGTGACAAACAGTATTGATAAACATGAACAGACAAGTGCAATAACAATGCACCATATATTTACTAGATTCAATACTTTAAGATTTAGGTTCAAATAATAAAATATAAATAGTCAATAAACCTTCTTTCAGGAGTGACCTCTATTCCATTAATAACTGACTGTTCTATGCAATGAAAGAAAGGTGCCAAAAATGCATTTGTTTACTTACTCGTCAGAGAACAATTCCTTTTTCTATAAATATTATCACTCTCCAACATTTTAACAAGATAAAACAAAATATAATAGGATGAACTAAAATCTTACCTTCAACAGTATCTATTAATCAGCATCATATAAAGAGTTTCATGAATAGCTCTTATGATGCGAACTGTTAAAGGTAAAATTTAATTGAAAACTATAAAAGTTCACGTACTCATTTTTAAACTAGACATACTTTTGAAATGTACATATATTTTCTCTGAAATATAAAAACATTACGTCACGCTTCGGCCATATTTGTATACATATTTTCAGAAAATGCCAGGAATTACTTTTCTTCACAACTATTAAAAAATATTTAAATTTGAAAATTAAAAAAAAATACGTTATGTAAATAAGTGACCCTACAATAAATATGTTTTCAATTCTTGAGTAAATCTAGACTTCCAAAATTCAATACGTGAAATCAGCTGATCAGTGAAACCTTCCCTAGATTTAAATAAAGGGAAGAGGATAAAAACAAGATTCATTCTAAATAAAAGTGTATTTATTCAGACTCCGGTCATCAACAAAAATATTTTTATTTTCAGAAATAGCTTCATGTGTTATGTATTCCATTATAAGGGAATCGCCATCGACAAGAATACCAGTTTCCATAAGTTTTTCCAAGGTCTCGCCAAGGTCTTCATCAATTAGTTCTCCTTCTAAGCTGAACAGTCGTAATTGAGGCTCGGTGGGGTTGTTGTTGGTGTTGTTAGAACTGAGTTTTTTAGCAATGAAATCTATCGTTTTTCCGTAAGACCAAGTTCTGTCTACAAACAGAGCTCTTGCTTTGCTCGGTGTTGAGACTATTGGTGGTGCAACCAAAAAATAAGTTCTGTCAGCTAAAGGAATTGTTTTCAAGCCTACAGCCGATCCCTTTATTTTCATTAACTTTATTTTATTAGCAAGTGCCCTATTCTTAGCCTTCTTAAGTTTATCTTGAATCTGAAAGTAAAAAATTTTTTTTTAAACCCCACATAAATAAGATGGGTACATTAACATAATTATAAAATCCCATACCATTGCATCTGTTTCAGCTTTAGCTTTCTTAAATTGTTCTTTGGGTTGGCGCTGTTTTTCTCTTTTACTTAAAGGAGGTGCAACATCCAAGCAACCATGATATCTGTGTTCTATACAGTAATGTTTATTACATTTAACACAGTTCATTGCAACAGGATCCCCTGTTTTACAGTTCTCATGACTGCATTTGAAATACACAGACGTCTGAAAAGAAGATGATATATTTTTGATTTGACGAATATTCGGAAGTAAACCATTTTCAAATCTATCTTTTAACTTACTTTTTTTTCGGAAATAACATTGTCAACATTGCATTTACATTCGTGTTTAGATACTTCCGCATGTTCTTTACAAAAAATTAAATGACAAAAATTGCATTCTACTGGTAAAAAATCCAAAGTTTTGCACTCTTCTAAGCCACACTGCTTTCCCAAATCGGGAAATTCCATATTTATAAACTAACTCTGCTTGAAACCTTCTCCTACTGTTATGTTGATAAAAACAATGCCCATAGAGGTAATTAATATAGAGGATTCAAGTCACACACAGATGGAGGTATTATGAAATTAAAAGACAACTTAGGGCGAAACCAATGCCATCTTTGAATTTCTTCCTTAGGCTATGTCAGTGACAATTGGATACATAACTGATCTAAAAAAACTCCGTCACGCAGGGGCTGCGTAAAATAATCAGATTTCCCATTTACTGGAGTAACACGCTTTTGATCTCAACAGATCGCATATTCTCTATTTACGTGAAAATAACCGATGAGTAGATGGAAGGAGGGAGGGGGGGTCACTAAAGGCAGAATACAAGGAAGTACGAATAGCTCGCTTAATACTTGATTTAGGAAATAATACATAGAACCACAATCGTTTAACAAGATTGTAGCTATAACATTTTATTATCCGACTCATAATAAAGGAGATGTTTGGAATTTTCGTGTCCCCCTCTCTAAACTCCTATTATTCCAGGTACGACTTCAGCCAATAACAAATATGGTCTTTATTGTTGACTCAAACGGCTAATATGGAGTATGGTATATATCAAATGAAAATTTTCTGAGAAAAGAACGAAAAATCTTAATTTAAGACTTAATCGCATATCGTATTTGTCTCACCAAAGTAATAGTTCTATGAAAATAACATTGGTATTAACAGCTTATAGATAATATGGCATGAATAGGAGTGGGGGTTTATCGATGAACGATACTAAAATATGAAAAATCTCGGTTAATATTCAACATATATGTAACAACATTTATAGAACATTACATTTCCAGTAAAATTGATTCTATAAAATTTTTCGATCCGACACATCATTAACGAACTTGATCTTCATTTTTACATAAAACGTTTCTATATGGAGTTTGGTAACGATAAAACAAATATTGCAGCCGTGTTCAGTTTCTTCCCTTTCCTTTTCTCAGCCGAAGGGCGGCAATAAAGCTAGACAGAATGGAGAAGGCAGAGAAGAACTTTCATAAAAGTCCGTCACGCAGGGGCTGCGTAAACTAAGTAGATTTCCCAGGTGAAGTTTTACAATAGAGAAATCTGCACACTGGTAACACAACACCACCGTGAGTAAATACAAACGGTAATGAGAAATCTTTCAGTTAATTATAATAAAATCCTAACGGAAACGGCTTCCGAATTGTAAGAATAATTTATATTTTAATAACTCATATTTTAGTAGTCCAAGAACTAAAGAAAAGGGGTGGGGCAGATGAACAGAACGTATTTGCATAAATCTCACAAAGTAAAAGCTGGCAACAAATGACAGGTAAGGTTAGAAGATGCTTCCACCAGAGCCAACTGTTTCGGAAACGGCCGAGCAGTACTCGACCACATGTCCCACACAAATAAAAATGCAAATATCTCGGTTAATATTCAAGATAGAGAATAAATTTATATAACGATGTTTATAGTAAATGTAATTTGCAATAAGATTGGTTCTATACAATGTTTCAATCCGATGCACAATAACGGAGATATTTCAAATTTTCGAAAATTCCGCCTCTAACCCCCCCCCTCCCTCTGGTCCGATTTCAGCCATTAACGAACGTGATCTGTCGTTTTACATAAAACTGTTAAATATCGAGTTTCGTAACGATCAAACAAAAATTGTGACTGCTAGAGCGTTAAAAGACATATATATATATATATATTGTGGAGGGGCGATGCGAGAAGTAATGAAGAAGTCAAGGCCAGATTTAACTATATCATATATATTAAAACAATAAAATAAAATACGAAAAAATTATTAACAATTAGGTCCATTCACGGCCGCACTTCAGACTCCGGTATTTCCCAGTTTATAAACATTCACTATAACCTAAAACGTGGTTCACTATTCGAATGCTGATAGGAGACTCACTAAGTCTAACCTCACTAAGTTATAGGGACTTCTCTATAGCAACATATAGCAGCGAGATACTCGCGAACATATGGAAATTAAGACTGACTGTCAAGGTTATTCATTCGCGAGTACCTCGCCGCTACCGCGAGTACCTCGCCGCTAAAATATATATATATAAATATATATATATATATATATATATATATATATTGTTACGTTTTTGTATTACCAAAACCAGTAATAAAACGTTTTTAATAAGAGTTCTTTTGGATTGCAAAATTAAATACTCGCAAGTTTCACAGTTTTTAGCACTGCAAAATTTATTTCACAATGCACAATAAACTTGGTGATTATTCTTAATTACTACTCACAGTATACACTGATAGCGTTACTGTTCTTCAATGAGTCACAGTCCAATAATTCACTGAAATTCACAGAAAGACGGCACTGCACTGTCCTTTACTTCGCGGCACTGCACTGTCTTCTACTTCGCGGCACTGCACTGTCCTTTACTTCGCGGCACTGCACTGTCTTAAACACGGCACTAAACTGTTACTTACAGTCACGGCACAACACTATTCTTCTTATAAAAACACTTTACCGCACTGTACTAAGTCGCACTGTAGCACTGATGTGAACATCAAGACAGGAGAGAATAAAACTGCCTCGCTCCCGGCAGGCCCTCTATATATAGGGTCGCGGCATACATCAAAGGGGAATTGTCTAGTGCATTCGACGTCCGTCTGGAAGGTACTGGTCAGACCTAGAACATTCTATCGGTCTCTTTGATCTACGTCACACTTTCCAAATACGCGACTCTCTCTCTCTCTGAAGGATTATTCAACTATTTAATTTTCGCAACACTGCCGCCCACTTAAGCCTTTTCGTCCCGAATAGGCTCAATATCGCCGTTGCCATACTTGGCTAGTCGCTCTAGGTGTACCACTTTCATTTTAGACCTCGGATTGTGGTATCTCTGTATCCGGTAGACGACGTCGTTCAATCTCTTGATCACCTTGTAAGGTCCCTCCCAGTGCGTTTGCAATTTCGGGGATAGTCCTTTCTTTCGTTGTGGGTTAAATAGTAGAACCATTTGCCCTTCAGTGAATCCTTCCGTATTTGCTGCCCGATCATATCTGGCTTTCATCTTATCACCTGTCATTTTAATACGGTTGCGTACAAACTCATGGAGCTCATGCAGGTCTTCCTGTGCCTGGGGAGTATTTCCATTGTCTTCGCAGGACGGTCCGGGTTTGGCCCCAAATTCCAAATCCGCTGGTAGTCTTAATTCTACTCCAAATAAGACTTTTGCCGGAGTACGTGAGGTGGAATCATGGATTGCCGACCGGTAAGCCAGTAGTAATTTGGGTATGTGCACATCCCAATCCCTTTGTTGTGTGCTAACCACTTTTCTGAGGTATTCCTCCAGTGTCCGATTAAATCTTTCGACCATGCCATCAGATTGTGGATGAAGCGGTGTCGTCCTTGTCTTTTTGATGCCATACAATTCACACATTTCCTTGAATATGGCCGATTCGAAATTTCGGCCCTGGTCAGAATGAAGTTCTATTGGAACCCCGTATCGGCACACCCAATTATTTACAAAGGCATCTACAACCGTTTTCGACTCCTGGTTTGGGATGGCATACACTTCGGGCCATTTACTGAAATAGTCCATTACAACTAGGACATACCGGTTTCCAGCCTCACTGATAGGGAATGGACCAGCAACATCGATGGCTATCCGCTCGAAAGGGGCGCCTGCGTTGTACAGCTGAAGTTTGCCACGACTTCTTCTCGTTGGACCCTTGGCGGCAATGCACTGCTCGCAATTGGCTATCCAATCGGTTACAGATTGCTGACATCCCACCCAGTAAAATCGTTGTTTTATCTTTTCCAGGGTTTTTGTAATGCCCAGATGGCCGCCGCTGGGACCATTATGGAACTGCTTCAATACCTCATATATCTTGGAAGTGGGCACGACAATTAGTGGGTCGGTTGTGGTTTTGCCATCTGTACTCTCCCAAGATCGATATAAACAGCCCTCTACCAGTTTTAGGCTATTCCACTGTACCCAGTATGATTTCGCAAGTGGGCTTTCAGCTGATGTCTCATTTGGGGTTGGCTTTCTGGTGCATTCCTTAGCCGATATAATCTTCTCCAGAATCGGGTCATCTTTCTGAGCCTTCGACCAGTCCTCGTCTGAGCCAATACGGGTAAGTCGCACATCAATCACGCTTTCCTCTTTCTCGGCTTTAGTACAATGTTTGCATTCTATGTTACAAGGCCGTCTTGAAAGGGCATCAGCGTTATTGTGTTTCCCACCTTTTCGATGCTCGATGCTGAAGTCATAGCTCTGCAGACGTTCAATCCATCGTGCCAGCTGACCTTCTGGGTTCTTGAACTGCAGCAGCCAAGTCCTTTACTGCCCGTATTTTGTCCTCGTCAGTGGAGATGCCCTCTGCTGTTACCCGATGTCCCGAGTATTTGACCTCTTACTGAAACAGAGCACATTTCTTTATGCTTAACATCAGCCCAGCTGCTGTTATGCGACTAAAAACTTCATCCAGGTTTTTAAGATGTTCTTCAAAAGTCTTCCCCATAACGATTATGTCAACTAGAGACACCAAGCATGTCTTCCAATTGAGACCCTTTAGCACACGTTCCATTAAACGCTCAAAAGTAGCTGGGGCGTTGCAGAGCCCAAATGGCATCACCTTGAACTGCCATAAACCATTGCTAGCGCTAAAGGCGGTTTTCTCTTTGTCCTTATCGGCTATCTCTACTTGCCAGTAGCCGCTTTGCAAGTCCAAGGTAGAAAACCATTTCGTTCCAGACAACGTGTCTAAGGTGTCGTCAATTCTTGGCAGCGGATAACTGTCTTTCTTGGTGACGTCATTGAGTTTTCTGTAGTCGACGCAGAATCTGGTGCTGCCGTCTTTCTTCTTTACTAGAACTATTGGCGAGCTCCACGGACTCGAAGATGGTTCAATGACTCCATTCCGCTCCATTTCGTTGACAAGTTCTTTAACTTCGTTCCGCTTCGCTAGGGGAACACTCCTGGGTGCCTGTTTTATAGGTCTCGCTTCACCGGTATTTATTTCATGTTTCACTACAGATGTTCTACCTGGCTTTTATTGCTTAGGGCGAAGACGGATGCATGTGTTCTTAGCAACTCGTTTGCTTTGTTTCTTTCAGGCGATGTCAGTCCTTTCATCCACTTTTCCTCTTCTTCTGCAAGTAGTTCGCGCTCCTTGGCTGTCATTTTCAAAATATATATATATCCTTGGCTGTCAAAATATATATATATATATATATATATATATATATATATATATATTATATATATTGTTACGTTTTTGTAAATTACCAAAACCAGTAATAAAACGTTTTTAATAAGAGTTTTTTTGGATTGCAAAATTAAATACTCGCAAGTTTCACAGTTTTTAGCACTGCAAAATTTATTTCACAATGCACAATAAACTTGGTGATTATTCTTAATTACTACTCACAGTATACACTGATAGCGTTACTGTTCTTCAATGAGTCACAGTCCAATAATTCACTGAAATTCACAGAAAGACGGCACTGCACTGTCCTTTACTTCGCGGCACTGCACTGTCTTCTACTTCGCGGCACTGCACTGTCCTTTACTTCGCGGCACTGCACTGTCTTAAACACGGCACTAAACTGTTACTTACAGTCACGGCACAACACTATTCTTCTTATAAAAACACTTTACCGCACTGTACTAAGTCGCACTGTAGCACTGATGTGAACATCAAGACAGGAGAGAATAAAACTGCCTCGCTCCCGGCAGGCCCTCTATATATAGGGTCGCGGCATACATCAAAGGGGAATTGTCTAGTGCATTCGACGTCCGTCTGGAAGGTACTGGTCAGACCTAGAACATTCTATCGGTCTCTTTGATCTACGTCACACTTTCCAAATACGCGACTCTCTCTCTCTCTGAAGGATTATTCAACTATTTAATTTTCGCAACAATATATATATATATATATATATATATATATATATATATATATTGTTACGTTTTATTACCAAAACCAGTAATAAACGTTGTTAATAAGAGTTCTTTTTGGATTACAAAATTAAATACTCACAAGTTTCTCAGTTTTTATCACTGCACAATTTATTTCACAATCACAATACACTTGGTAATTATTCTTAATTACTACTCACAGTAAACACTGATAGCGTCACTGTTCTTCAGATTACACAGTCCAATAATTCACTCACGGTCACTGAAGTACACCTAAAGACAGCACTGCACTGTCCTTTACTTCGCGGCACTGCACTGACTTAAACACGGCACTAAACTCTTACAGTCACGGCACAACACTGTTCATTCTTTTAAAAACACTTTACCGCACTGCACTAAGTCGCACTGTAGCACCGATCGCACATATAAGCACTTGAGAAGAAAACTAACTCGCTCGCGGCTGGCCGGTTCTTTATAAAGGTCGTCGGCATACATCAAAGGGGAATTGGCTAAGCCCTTCGACGCCTGGACTGGACGGGTCTAGTAGGGGCTAGACCCCCTGTCGGCTTCTCTGATCTACCTCGCACTTCCCAAATACGCGACTCTCTCTCTGAAGGATTATTCATGTATTTCATTTTCTCAACAATATATATATATATATATGTGTGTGTGTGTGTGTATGTGTGCGCCCTTTTTGTGAATTTCAGTGACCGTGAGTGAATTATTGGACTGTGTAATCTGAAGAACAGTGACGCTATCAGTGTTTACTGTGAGTAGTAATTAAGAATAATTACCAAGTGTATTGTGCATTGTGAAATAAATTGTGCAGTGATAAAAACTGTGACACTTGGAGTATTTAATTTTGCAATCCAAAAAGAACTCTTATTAACAACGTTTATTACTGGTTTTGGTAAATAAAAACGTAACAACTGGTGTCAGAAGTGGGATTGCAAAATTAAAATCAATAAAAATGAAGTTTGAAGAACTAAAAGTGGAACAACTAAAGAAGGAGCTGTCTAAACTGGATCTGCCAACAACAGGAAATAAGGCTGAACTACAAAGGCGGTTGACAGATGAATTCCAAAGACGAGGAATCGACATAAGCACACACGAGTTTGACGATAAAGAGGACGTTGCTGTAAGTAATCCTATCTCAAGTAGCAATTTAGATTTAAATTCAATTTTGGCCGCCATGATGGAAAAAATCACAGATAACAACCAGAAACTCTTAGAAGCTTCTAGAGCTCATTACGAGAGATTAGAAGAAGCTTCTCGAAGCAACAGTGAGAAAATATTAGCGGAAGTCAGACAAGAATTCCAGGAAGCTTCTAAAAGTAACAGCGAGAAAATCTTAGCGGAAGTAAGACAAGAATTTCAAGAACCTCCTGGAGCTTATTGTGAGAGATTAGAAGAAGCTTCTAAAAGTAACAGCGAGAAAATCTTAGCGGAAGTTAGACAAGAGTTCCAGGAAGCTTCTAGAGCTAATTGCGAGAGGTTAGAAGAAAAATTCCAGGAAGCTTCTAGAACAACAAACCAAAAACTCCACGAAATATCAGAGGTGTTGGACAAACGAGTGGGAGCGATAGAACAGAGGGTCTGCGAGTTTGATGAAAAACTCTGCGGCATTAAGAAGAATGTTGAAGAGAAAATGACCAACCTAGAAAGAAAGATAGATGATGAAATACGTGAGCTACAATTCCAAATGGATAATCTACATGTTCGAGAGGGTCCGATGAGGCTCATTTCAGAACAATCCATCAAGATAAAGACCCCAACTTTTGACGGTAATGTACCATTTAATGTTTTTAAATTCCCATTTGAGACGGTAACCAGTCGAAACGGATGGAATAATGAAGAGAAAGCGGTAGAATTAATTTTAGCACTGAAGGGAACCGCTGCAGAAATCCTGGAGAGTTTACCTGTCGCTTGCAGGAATAATTATGAGGACATTATGGTGACCTTACAGCGCAAGTTTGGCGGTGAGCATAAGCGAGAACTGTACAGGATGGAGTTACGGGGCAGAGTGCAAAAACCGAATGAGACGCTCCAAGATTTTGCCATGGAAATCGAACGTCTGGTCCAACTGACTTACCCAGGTGAAAATCATCCGTTCCTAGATAGTTCAAGATTGAAGCATTTTTGAATGGTATTCGAGATCCAGATGTTAAATTTGCGGTATGCGCTATGCAGAAATCATCCTTTGCTGAAACCATCTCTTATGCGCTAGCCCAGGAGACCGCTAAAGTAATTTCAAAACCACAAGTCTACAAGGTGCGACGTCTTGAGGCTGATATTCAAAATGACGCCCAAATGTCAAGGAGTGACATAGAAGAATTAGTCAAGCGAATAATGGAGGAGCAAAGGAACAGATCACGCTCAAAGTGCTTCAACTGTGGCAAGGCCGGCCATTTTCAACGTAACTGTAAAGCTCCAAAGAAAAGGTCAAGATCTGTTTCGCCACCAAGGGAGAACAAACGGACGAATAACCCCAAATCTCAAGAGACACCGTTAAACTAAAACGAGCTAGCACTGAGGGGCAAGAGCTAGCTCCTACAACCGCTGGCCCCACAATCTCCATTTCCATAATACAACAACAGAATAGCAACCTTACAGCTCGTGGACTCATTAACGGCAGGAAGCAGATCCTCACCATAGACACAGGGGCGTCGCAGTCAATAATTAGGCCCGATTTGGTAAAAGGATCAGTGGAACCATTAAACGACGCACTGCTACTGGGGAATCAGCCACCGCCTATGGAAGAGCCAAGGTTCGACTGACTATCGCCAACACTAGCGCTGATCATGTATTTGTTGTCGCCGACATAGTGGACGAAGTGATCATCGGTGCAGACTTCATGGAGCCCACGGTATCAATCTGCACATGGGTCAACAAGTTATGATCTGGCGCAACGTCAAGATACCCTTGGATGTTGGATATGAGAGCAAGACCACAGTAAGGAGGCTATTTACCGTCGGACGCCAGAAATTACCACCCCAGTCGGAAACCTTAGTATGGGCGCGTGTGGAAGAAGATTGTGAGGTTAACCGGTTGTGGGTAGTAGAACCTAAAGAACTTAAAGATGACATTATAACAGCTAAAGCCCTCGTGAAAACCTGCGACGATGGACGAGTTCCGGTGAGAGTACTTAACCTATCCAACAATGAGAAGATCATTAACAAAAATTTTGAAATAGGTCAATGTGAGCCAGCAGAAGCAATAATTAACTGTGCCAAAAATTCAGGATGCCCGAAAATGACAGCCAAGGAGCGCGAACTACTTGCAGAAGAAGAGGAAAAGTGGATGAAAGGACTGACATCGCCTGAAAGAAACAAAGCAAACGAGTTGCTAAGAACACATGCCTCCGTCTTCGCCCTAAGCAATAAAAGCCCAGGTAGAACAGCTGTAGTGAAACATGAAATAAATACCGGTGAAGCGAGACCTATAAAACAGGCACCCAGGAGTGTTCCCCTAGCGAAGCGGAACGAAGTTAAAGAACTTGTCAACGAAATGGAGCGGAATGGAGTCATTGAACCATCTTCGAGTCCGTGGAGCTCGCCAATAGTTCTAGTAAAAAAGAAAGACGGCAGCACCAGATTCTGCGTCGACTACAGAAAACTCAATGACGTCACCAAGAAAGACAGTTATCCGCTGCCAAGAATTGACGACACCTTAGACACGTTGGCTGGAACGAAATGGTTTTCTACCTTGGACTTGCAAAGCGGCTACTGGCAAGTAGAGATAGCCGATAAGGACAAAGAGAAAACTGCCTTTAGCGCAAGCAATGGTTTATGGCAGTTCAAGGTGATGCCATTTGGGCTTAAGCATAAAGAAATGTGCTCTGTTTCAGAAAGAGGTCAAATACTTGGGACATCGGGTAACAGCAGAGGGCATCTCCACTGACGAGGACAAAATACGGGCAGTAAAGGACTGGCCTCGACCACGAAATCTTCACGAGCTGCGTAGCTTCCTGGGGCTTTGCACATACTACAGGAGATTCGTGCCAAACTTCGCTCAGGTAGCTGCCAGCTTGCACGAGCTAACCAAAAAGTCGCAATCATACCACTGGAGTGAGGCAGCGGAAGATGCGTTCCAGAGGCTCAAGGAACTCTTCTGCACAGCACCTGTCCTTGCCTATCCAATCGCTGGAGAGAAGTTCATAATTGATACGGACGCCAGTGGCTATGGAATAGGAGGAGTACTTTTTCAAGTAGTTGATGGGGCAGAAAGAGTCATTGGCTACTACAGCAGGGTACTCTCCAAGCCCGAAAGAAATTATTGTGTTACCCGATGGTAGCTTCTGGCAGTGTTGGAGTGCGTCAAGCATTACCACAAATACTTGTATGGTCCACACTTCACCTTAAGAACTGACCACTCGGCACTACGTTGGCTGGTGCAGTTCAAGAACCCAGAAGGTCAGCTGGCACGATGGATTGAACGTCTGCAGAGCTATGACTTCAGCATCGAGCATCGAAAAGGTGGGAAACACAATAACGCAGATGCCCTTTCAAGACGGCCTTGTAACATAGAATGCAAACATTGTACTAAAGCCGAGAAAGAGGAAAGCGTGATTGATGTGCGACTTACCCGTATTGGCTCAGACGAGGACTGGTCGAAGGCTCAGAAAGATGACCCGATTCTGGCGAAGATTATATCGGCTAAGGAATGCAACAGAAAACCAACCCGAAATGAGACATCAGCTGAAAGCCCACTTGCGAAATCATACTGGGTACAGTGGAATAGCCTAAAACTGGTAGAGGGCTGCTTATATCGATCTTGGGAGAGTACAGATGGCAAAACCACAACCGACCCACTAATTGTCGTGCCCACTTCCAAGATAAATGAGGTATTGAAGCAGTTCCATAATGGTCCCAGCGGCGGCCATCTGGGCATTACAAAAACCCTGGAAAAGATAAAGCAACGATTTTACTGGGTGGGATGTCATCAATCTGTAACCGATTGGATTGCCAATTGCGAGCAGTGCATTGCAGCCAAGGGTCCAACGAGAAGAAGTCGTGGCAAACTTCAGCTGTACAACGCAGGTGCCCCTTTCGAGCGGATAGCCATCGATGTTGCTGGTCCATTCCCTGTCAGTGAGGCTGGAAACCGGTATGTCCTAGTTGTAATGGACTATTTCAGTAAATGGCCCGAAGTGTATGCCATCCCAAACCAGGAGTCGAAAACGGTTGTAGATGCCTTTGTAAATAATTGGGTGTGCCGATACGGGGTTCCAATAGAACTCCATTCTGACCAGGGCCGAAATTTCGAATCGGCAATATTCAAGGAAATGTGTAAATTGTATGGCATCAAAAAGACAAGAACGACACCGCTTCATCCACAATCAGATGGCATGGTCGAAACATTTAATCGGACACTGGAGGAATATCTCAGAAAAGTGGTTAGCACACACCAAAGGGATTGGGATGTGCACATACCAAAATTACTACTGGCTTACCGGTCGGCCGTCCATGATTCCACCTCACGTACTCCGGCGAAAATCTTATTTGGAGCAGAATTAAGACTGCCAGCGGATTTGGAATTTGGGGCCAAACCCGGACCGTCCTGCGAAGACAATGGAAATACTCCCCAGGCACAGGAAGACCTGCATGAGCTCCATGAGTTTGTACGCAACCGTATTAAAATGACAGGTGATAAGATGAAAGCCAGGTATGATCGAGCAGCAAATACGGAGGGATTCACTGAAGGGCAAATGGTTCTACTATTCAACCCACAACGAAAGAAAGGACTATCCCCTAAATTGCAAACGCACTGGGAGGGACCTTACAATGTGATCAAGAGATTGAACAACGTTGTCTACGGATACAGAGATACCACAATCCGAGGTCTAAAATGAAAGTGGTACACCTAGAGCGACTAGCCAAGTATGGCAACGGCGATATTGAGCCTATTCGGGACGAAAAGGCTTAAGTGGGCGGCAGTGTTGCGAAAATTAAATAGATGAATAATCCTTCAGAGAGAGAGAGAGAGAGAGAGAGAGAGAGAGTCGCGTATTTGGAAAGTGTGACGTAGATCAAAGAAACCGACAGAATGTCCTAGTTCCTACCAGTACCTTCCAGCCAGGCGTCGAGGGGTCCAGACAATCCCCCTTTGATGTATGCCGACAACCTATATAAAGAGCGGCTAACTGCGAGCCAGTCAGTTTTATGTTCAGCGATTTTGATGGTCACATCATTGCTACAGTGCGACTTAGTGCAGTGCGGTAAATTGTTTTTAGAAGAACAGTGTTGTGCCGTACTGTAAGTAACAGTTTAGAGCCATGTTTAAGACAGTGCAGTGCCGCGAAGTAAAGGACAGTGCAGTGCCGCGAAGTAAAGGACAGTGCAGTGCCGCGAAGTAAAGGACAGTGCAGTGCCGTCTTGTTGTGAATTTCAGTGACCGTGAGTGAATTGTTGGACTGTGAAATCTGAAGAACAGTGACGCTATCAGTGTATACTGTGAGTAGTAATTAAGAATAATTACCAAGTTTATTGTGCATTGTGAAATAAATTGTGCAGTGATAAAAACTGTGACACTTGGAGTATTTAATTTTGCAATCCAAAAGAACTCTTATTAAAAACGTTTATTACTGGTTTTGGTAAATAAAAACGTAACAATATATATATAAATGTATAATTTTGAATAGACCTCATTTTCGTCATCTCCTGAGTAGGATTGATGGACATTTGAAGAAAAATTTCGAAAATCGCATCATGAGTAACAACCTCAATAGCTGATTTCCCTCAAGGGAAATCTGATAAAAAGGAAGAGGTGGTTGGACATATCAGTGATGGGGCCCTATCATCTCTCCTGGAACAGAGCTTCAGTCGCCCAGCGATTTGGTCCAGGCTACTCTTCTCTAATCAGCTACCTCCAACATCTCCTCTATATTATTAGCATTGGGTTTTTTATTTTTAGTTTGTCCTATTTCACTATAGTTCCTCTGGTGTAGCATTTAGGGGGATTTTCGCCCCATTGTGATATGTAATTATATTTTTTAAACCTATTAATTTGTTTGTTTTTAATTAAGATAGTTTGTAGGTTTTTAACTTTTTATCGCACACCACTTATGGTTTTTATTTTTTAAATTTTCTATTGATTTTTACCCTGTACATGTTTTTTTTTATTGTTTTGTGACTGTTTTTACACTGTTGACCATGCTGTGTTTGTTATTTTGTCTTAATGTTTTTGTGTGCCAACAGGCACTGATGATGAAGCGCTGATTCTGTAAGTGCACTTTGCATAAATTAAAACACGAGTAGAGGACAATGGCTTTTTATTGATCCTGAGTAGTTCAGTGGTTAAAGCACTCACTGGGTTACTATGCTAAGTTCAAAGCTCGGGGTGACAGTCCAAATTTAATTTAGTCACCGGTCACTGAGGTTCAAGGATGGACTTCTATCCATTCTTTCGGGGCCAACTCAGCATCATGAGGCAATTACAGTAGAACCCCTCATATCCGACCTCGCATTAACCGACTCCTCGGATTATCCGTCACTTTTCTGGGAAGTAAGATTCTGTGAATCACAGTGGCAAGCCCGGAGAAGATACCCATCGGAAAACAACAGTTTTACACCTGCTCGCTCGTGACGCATTGCATATTGTTGTTAAACCGTGTTCCTATTTGTTAATTTTAAGTTGTAGTTTAGTTGTTGTTATCGCGAGTGTTGCAGTGATTATGGCTACCCAACAAAAACGCAAACGTACAGTATGCACGCTACAGAAGAAATTGGAAGTTCTTCAGCGGTTGGACAATGGTGAGTCAGTTCAAAAATTTTCTTGTGAATTAGGAATAGGCGTCACAACAATTAAAGACTGGAGGAAAAACAGAATAAATATTGAATCCCACTGCATGACAGTGGAAGGGGAAGAAGCATTAAAAAATAGAAAGACGCTAAAAAGCCTATATTTGGCGTGCTAGATGACGCTCTCTGGGTTTGGTTTTGTCAAGAAAGAAGCAAAGGAACTCCTTTGCCAGGTCCTATAATTAAGGAGAAGGGGGCGATTTTACACAAAAAAATAGTAGGAGAGGAAGGGGGAAAACTTCAGTCCAAGTGAAGGGTGGCTTCACCGATGGAAACGCCGCCATGGTATCCGTCACGTTATTTCAGGTGAAAAGCTCTCAGCCGACGAAGAAACAGCCAAAGACTTCGTAAAAAAATTTGAAGGTTTTACAAAATCAACAATATGCATCCGGATCAAGTCTATAATACTGACGAGACACGGTTAAATTACAAGATGCTCCCACAAAAAACCCTTACTGCAAAGCATGAAAATGTAACCGGAACAAAATAAGCCAAAGATAGACTGACTATAGCAGCATGTAGCAATGCAAGTGGCAACTACAAAATGTAATTGTTTGTCATTGGGAAATCTAAAAAGCCCAGAGCATTCAATCATCTGAATATGGCATCGCTGCCTGTTTATTATCAACATCAAAATTTGGCTTGGATGGACAGTTCTTTGTTTAAAAAGTGGTTTTTTGAAAATTGTGTACCAGATGTAGAAAAACACTTGAAAATGGAAAGTCTGCCACTCAATGCAGTCTTGCTTCTCGACAATGCTCCCAGTCATCCTTCTGAAAATGGGAAACATTAGAGCAATGTTTCTACCCCCTCATGTGACACTCTTGATCCAACCGATGGATCAGGGTGTTATCTTATCGAGTGGTTGAAAAAGAGATACAGACGAAAATATGTCGGCTCCTTATTAGAACAAACAGAAGCAGGCAGTAACCTGTTTGAGGCAATGAAGTCTTTCAATATAAAAGATGCAATTTAAATACTGTCGCTCAAGCTTGGGAAGAAATAAAAGATACCACTCTACGAAATTCTTGGAAAAAACTTTGGCCAAGTGTCATGGAATACGATGGTTCAAGCTCTAATGAGCCTGAAATCGTCAAAACAGAAGCGGAGATTCTCCAATATTTACAAGCCATTGAAGGCGACATCCAGCCAGCCGACGTAGAAGAGTGGCTATTGGAAGGAGACATGGCTGAGGTCACCAACGAGGAACTTGCCAGCATGCAGTTCTTAAAGGTAAAATAGAGGAAGATGAAATGGACGACGAAAAACAAGAGCCTGAAAAGATCAGTCATACGGCAGCTAAAGAGGCTTTCCAAATTGCGATGAAATACATCAAGCAGCATCCAAACACAACACCCATGGATGTGATGTACATTAAAAAGTGGAGGGATACCTCTGCTAAAGCAAGGTTAACTTACTTAAGACAAAAAATATAACCAATTTTTTTAAATGAATTTGTAATATACGAATATTTTACATTAAATATTGTATAATTAATATGTACATTACTCGTTTCTGTGTGTTTTTATTCACTTTCTGTTGTTCCTCAGATTATCCGACCTCTTTTGGGTACCGACCTTGCTCCGGTCCCGTGGGAGACGGATATGAGGGGTTCTACTTTAAGTAGATTCTGGAATAAAGAAGTATCTAGTGATCCTTGATCTCTAAAATATGGTTTGGAATGTGTGAAAGCTGACTACTTGACCTCCCAATAAAGCTTTGGGTAGGCTGTGGCTAAAATATTTTAAATACTATTTCTCACTAGCTCCATGGGCTAGCTTATCCATTCCTGCTTTTGGTAAGATCAAGGTACTCGCCAATCAATCAATGTACTTATGTTTTTAGCAATTAATATTAAAGGCTGAGCATATATTATTTGTATTTTTGTTTAGTGTCGACCCCAATTTCCTATTCACATGATTAAAGCAGCGATATCAATCAAGTCTAGCTTAAAATAATAATCATATTTCCACAAAAATGTTATTACGGTGAAATGGAAAATCGCATTTGAGACAAAATTATCAGCATCCCATTGGTGAGAAAACTGCTTAGTTTATGCAGCAATTGTGTGTTAGGTTTTGGTTTCAGTTTTCAGGATAAACTAATACCTCACTCCTACTCATGCAATTTTCAATTTAATCTATTATTTTACTTACCATCTCTCACCTCAAGTTTTATTTACATTGGGTAATTATGAAAGGAGAAATGGAGATTAGAATGTATCAATTACCAAATTTTCTAAAAATATAAGTGTCTATAATAGAAAAATCGTATAGTTTCTGCTATATAAGATTAAATAACCACATCATGGTCAAGAATGGTTGGTAAATATTAGAGTTAACATTGGCCTATCTATTTTAGATGCTGAACTAGATGATTTGTATAGGACCAATACCACACTTGACATTTAACTGTTTGGTGAAAAACTGAAGACTATATTATGTTATGAATTGTACAGGCAACTGAAGAGCCTCCTGAAACTTAGGGACATCAGTTTGTGGTTTAAGCCCTTCAATGACAAAATTTAACTATAATCTATTAAACTAACCATAAATAAACAACTGAGGCCTATCTAAGGCTTTAATAGAATTATGTGGGTAGCATAATACAATTTTATGCGCATTAATAGAATTTTGTGGGTAGCATAATACAATTGTATGCGCATTAATAGAATTTTGTGGGTAGCATAATACAATTTTATGCGCATTAATATCATTATGTGGTAGTATGATACAATTTTATGTGCATTAATAGAATTGCATGAGTAGCATAATACTATTTTATGCGCATTAATAGAATTATGTGGTAGCATAATACAATTTTATGTGCATTAATAGAATTATGTGGGTAGAATAATACAATTTTATGTGCATTAATAGAATTGTGTGGTAGCATAATACAATTTTATGTGCATTAATAGAATTGTATGAGTAGCATAATACAATTGTATGCGCATTAATAGAGTTATGTGGTTGCATAATAGAATTTTATGATCATTGACAGAATTATGTGGGTAGCATAATTGAATTACATGAGTAGCATCATAGAATTATGTGGGTAGCATAATACAATTTTATGCATTAATGGTGGGTGGTTTTAATTATCAGAACTTTCTGCTACTTAATTGAAGAGGCTTTAAATCACTTAGATTGGACCTAGTAAGCGTAGCCATAGCAATATCTAGAGGGGTATATATATAATTTTATATATATATATATATATAATTATACTTGAAAAAGGTACTAATAAAAAAAAACCACTGAAAATATAAAATAGATTTATTGATACATTAAAGCACCAGGCAACTGTATAAATAGATATACACATATTTTAAATTACATTTAATAACATGTAACATTTTCAGATTTGGCAAAAAAAATTCACAATTATTTACAATTATAGACAATAACATTAAAATTTACAGATTTTTTATAAAATAAATAAATATAAATGCATATATATATATATATATATATATATATATATATATATACACATATACATATACATACATACACATGAAAATATGTTTTGATGTCACTACCTTATAGGGAAATGAGATCAAAAGTCTTTTTGATTTAGAATCTTAAATTAATTATCTATTATGTACATAACAAGTGTATTTACAATTCCATCTTATAATATGTACATCTCTTTATTATCTCTCATATAAGATTCATAGAACCATATAAAAATATAATTTATATATTAAATAAGTCTTTTAGTTCTGTATTTTACAAACTTCTGTACAATGCACATTACAATAATTACACTTTGAGAAAATATATTCCAGAAATTCAATTTTAAAATGAATTGGATGTACGTATAATTGCCAGTTTCTAACATTTCATTAAAATCCTTTGTCATCAGACAATGAATGCCAAACTCGTATCGTTTGATGAAGAAAGGGGTCCTGGAATTCCTGATTCATTTGACCTATGTATCACTTAAAAGAGTGGGGTTTGGATGAAGATTCTACCGTCTGAAAGAATATGAAAAAATTATTAAATTGATCTCCAATACCTGTAACTAAGATTAGCTGAGAGGGGGGAGGGGCTTAACTATAGGTGAACTCCCTTTTCCTAGGCAGGGTGTGACTAGAAATTTTAATATTTAGTGGGTCTGTCACCATATAAGTTTTTTTTGTCTAAACGGGAATTGAAACTTTAATGAATTAAAATAAACTTTGAAAAAAAAAATTATAAATTTATAAAAATTACATTTTATAAAAAAATCTGTTGTTAACACCACATGACTTCCTTGTACTCCTATTAAATTAAATATACAAGATGTTTTGCTCCACTTTCATATAAAATAATGTCATTAGAAAGTAATATATGATATTTCCGTCTCAATGCATAAAACCAAAAAGGCCCTGAAGAAACGTTCTGTGTCTCCATTTTATTTATTTTTGCCCATTATAAATAAGCCACCCCCTCTCCTCAAAAGCTGTCTTAAATAAGAAATTTCAACATTCTATGGCTAGTCATTTTTGAGCTATACGAGATATGCACATACATAAAACCAAAGTTTTTCACAATTGTAATACTTCCTTCGCTTCACAGAAGTAAAAATGATTGAAATTCCATTATCTGTATATTCAAGAAAATATTAATTAAATTGAAATTGTAGAGCAATAGCAAATTGTTTTGTTGTGTTTAAAATATACTGCTCAATCAGTTTTGTGATAAAAAGTATAATATTGTTTGTTTGGAGAATTTTTTACATTCAGAAGAAATTTAAAGGATACTCCGTTTAAAGTAGTAACCTTAATTTAAAGGATACAATGAAAAGTTCAAAAACTAAAATATTGTTGAAAATACTGCACTTGAATCTGTTGAGGCAAGTAAAAACGCTTTGTATACTCATGCTTAAATTGAACATTAACAAACATTATAAATTGGAGTAATTAAAAAATAAATCATTAAACAAAGATCAAAGGAAACTAGAAGTTTATTTAAAGAAGCATGAACTAAACTGATTTAAAAATTGTAAAAAAACTCAAAAGTTTCAACCCCTTTTTAGTCAGCATGGAACTTTGGATTTTAATTAGAGAGTCATTCTCTAAATAAATTCCATAGTTTTCCAATGATATTAAAAGCAATGTCTTAAAACATAAAAACATATAAGTAACTTGAATCCCAAGAAGAACAAGAATACAGCATATGAAGAAACAATGAAGTGGAATGAAAAAGGAGGGAGAAGAGGATTATTGATTCTAAGAATAAACTAATGAGTTAATCACAAAAAAAAAAAAAAAAAAAAAAAAAAAAAAAAATGAAATTCAAAATCTTACCAAAGTTCCAATTCTTCAATAGTTCTTGATAACCTGTTTGAATCAGCCCTCCTTCTAGCAGACCTTCTAAGAGCATCAGCTCTTCTGTAAGGTTCATGCCTCAGGCCTTCAAGAATATCTTCAAGAGCGCCATTATAGACTTCATCTCTGGGAAGGACTTTCATTTCTTGAACAAGTCGTGATCTGCACTTCAGTTCATTTATAACAGCTTCCTGCAAGTACAAAGAAAAATTATTGAAAAGTCCTTTTTGCCTCTGAGAGATAAAAGTAATATGTGAAAATATATAAAACATATTTAAAACAAGTAAAAGTTGGGTTAAGAACAGATCTTTATATTAATGGTTGGAAAGGCAAGGGATAGAAAGCGTGTTTTTTTTTTTATGTTCCTCACTTATGATACTCTTTAGTAAGTATAAATAATGTCATTAACAAATGAGCTGACTGATTACAACTTAGTAGTATAGTGCACTTAACTATTTATGGCCAGCCTATATAAATAAATTTCCTGAATGAGTAAATAATAAGTCGTGTTCAGAATTGTGAAATCAAAACTGATTTCCAACTCCCAGTTACAGAACAGTACTTAAAAGGGATTACAAGAGAAAGAAGGAAGGCATAACTGATAGTTTATTAAGAGGAAAGGCACTTGACTGAAACATCTTACTTTGTTTTCTATTAGTAATAAGGACGAGTAGTACATTGTTGAGAAGTCAAAACATAAATTCACCAGTCTTTGTAAATATTGATTTAATTGAAAAAATTGAATTTATAACATATTTTTCAATGATAAAAGTTGTTTTGAATAATCAAATTTAAATTTTGAGTTCTAACATCTCGTTACCAGCTTCACTGATATTGAAAGAGAATAGCTGAATGCAATTAGGACATTTTGTTATTCTTACAAAGTATGAAGCTAAGAAAAGAAGACCTGATTGACATTCACATCCTAGTACTCGTAGTTTGCATTGGTCACTGCCACATGTTCAACTGTCCTTAGACAAGACCCCATAATAGGAAATCTTGAGGGTCACCTACAAGATCGGTCTCAAGTGTGGGAAATGAGATTACTTATTGTCCACAAGTTTCAGCTAAAATAAGTGAGCTGTAAATGTAACCCTGTCTTGAAGACAACAGCTCAAATTTATAGCCATGGAAAGTCAAGGGATAAAGAAAAGTTTGGGGAAAGATCCATGAAGTTCTTTCCTCTGCTGCAATATAAAATTAATAAAATGACAGCATACTCAGCCTGAAGAGAATATCTCGTGAATGACAGCTGGATTGGAATGAATGTATCAAGAATGTCTGCAAAAAGAAAACTTTCAATTCACAGGAAATTTTACCCTGTAAGATGAGGAGTAGTGAGCTTCTTATGTAACCACAGAATTATTGTCGGGAAAAGACAGTAGGAGGTCTGTTAAGCATGGACATTATAGGGGCTAAACAAAGAAGACGTTAAGTTAAAGATTCACACACAGGCAACTCCTACAATGTAACTCTCAAGTTACAAGAGTCAGAGTGAATGATATAAAAAGGTGGGATATCTACAAATGATCATATACAAATCTTATCTCTTTTGCTGAACGGGACTAAGACTTAAAAATACAAACTGGAAAGCCAAATGGAATAGTGAGTCCATTTGGAACATAAAATTAAGAAAGTGGACGTTAATAAATAATAATAATAATAATAATAAACATAACATTAAGAACTTCTTCTTCTTGGTGATGAATTGAGGACAAAGTCTAAGTATAACTGAACTTGGATTAAGATAAAGAATTTTGGTGCCAAACTGCTGAGCTAGCACATTGTGACAACTAGAGACACATAAAGGTGAGCTGGATAGTTTTCAATTTGTTGTAGAACCATGGTTCCTGGTTGAAATAGGAAACATTCGGATAGATGCTCATTGAGTTGAGCCTGATGGAAATGTACATGCTACAAAGAAACCCAAAATGACAAACATTTCAAGCAATGGCCTACGAATGTCACAGATTAGTTGGATTTTACTAAGAACAAAAAGAGCAAAATATCAAAGCCCATGAGCAGCATACATTACATCTTCAAAGATGTATGGACTCTAGCAAAATTGAAACACCCTGGACCATTTTTTCTTCCCCAAGAAAAACGGTGAGCACAATTAATTCGATAAAAACAAGGGTAAACATGATTTAATTTGAGAAATTAAGAATACAGTAATTTGAGACTTGAAAATTAAACTTTTTAACCCCCTAAAAAGGCAAAAGGAAGAGAATTAAGATTTTATATTCACTATTTGACTAATTATTTATAATATAAATAATTATCTAATGAAGAAAAAGTTTATAGTATACATTTTATACATGCCATTGCATACAGAAAAAAAGTACATGCAATTTTAAAAATAAATATATATGTCAGTATCAGACATTTTTTTATCATAAAACTTGGGGTAGTTTAATTCATTACAACCGTCTATGATATATATCAGTTAAATAACCACGTGAGATGAAATGGAAAAGCTTTATTCTCTTGTAGTTCTGAGATATGGGCAGCATTGGTTCTGATAAGAAACTGTATCTGCATACATTTCTGTGTCATATGAATGAAATTAGGAGTTTAACTTTGAGAAAAACAGAACTGAAATTGAAGCTATTTATTATTACAAACCAATGTTATGAAAATTTGAAGACAAAACAAATTTAACTAGTCATTTGTGATTTAAGATCTGGATTCTGATCTTATGCATATGTGGTTCCCCTGATCATGCGGTTAGATAGAAATGTTAAAATTATAAAAAAATAATTCATGCAAAGAATCCATGCATTCACAGTTTATTTTTCTTGTTACAGGCAATGAATGCAAGTAAATTAGATTTTACTTGAATGTGAGACATATACCTGTATCCCCTTGATCACCTTATCTCCATCCAGTTTCTTTTTCTACAGAAAGTGCAAACCATGAGTACTACACTACAGCACACAACTAAATACAATCTACACAAGGTAAAACCACACCAACACAAAACATTACCATTGAAAACAGGAAATAAATAAAATAAAATAAGATAAAAAATTAAAAATTTAGATAAGTATAAATAATTTGGAGGAAGAGATAAATTTATTAAAATGGCAATTTTAATAAATTTCCTCTTGCAGTTCTTTAATTTTTATACAAAGAAATAATGATAAAAAAATTATAATTCACCAGAATCTAAATATTATATCCTGGGAATGTTAGTAAGAACCGTAGGAAGGCAATAATTATAATAAACTTAAGATTACATCAACCATTGAAGATAGAAGGAAAAAAAAGAAGGCAAAAATTCATGCAAAGTTGTTTTGATAAAGGAATCTTGGAAAAGTGACCACCAAAATTAATTTCTAGAGCATTCATAATGTTTTAAATTAAAAATTGGTGTGAGGTGACACATTAAAGTTCTGAATATATATTTCTTATTATTATTTATTAACATCCTCTTATTCCTACTATGGCTAATTGGGACGGATTATCTACAAGTTACCACCCTTTTCTAGCCAGGATGGGACTAAGGATTTTATTTAATGAGTTCGTTACTAAATAAATTCCTACTGCCCAGGCGGGAATCAAACTTGCCCCTCTAGGTTTACCATATGACATTAAGGACAATCCTTTAACCCACATGGTTAACCTAAGCCCCAGATATATAATAAGTTTTAATTTAGTTGATATTTTCCAGTTTTGTATATAGCGAATGTGACAAAAGAAAAAAAAAACTAGTGAATTCAGCACTAAAAAAATCAAATTTTATGATTAGTGTAAATTTAAACTACAATATTTTAGTGGAAATAATAAATTTAAACTTCAATTTCAAATTCAATATTTATAAAATTAATGAATGTCAGATTTGTTTTTGTCCAACTGAGGTCTGCCTGCCATTCATGCTTTTTACTTCCTTGTACTTAGTAAAGGGAGTCTTGTAAACATAAAACTTCCTTACAAAATCTATAAATTATGTCTTATGGATTGTTTGGTCCCATGCATTGGAACAGATATACATCACTTTCAAATGAAATAATTTTAAATGAAGTGCAACTATTTAATTTAATAGGAGTACAAGGAAGTTATTAAGTGACCACATTACACTCATTTGGTTAAATCAAAATAAAAAGAAATCCCTCTAAACTGATTTATATTTAGCTTTAAGTAAATGACTGCCTGGATTGAAATTAAATTAAGGTAAATTTAACGGTGGATTCTTAAGATCTGAAATATGGATATCATGAGATATAATATATAGATACTACTGATTGAACAACAGAAATTACTGAGATTACAGTGGCATAATAAAATTTCATAATCATTATTATCTACAATTTTTTCCATCTAAAAAGATTTAATTGAATAAGTTCAAATAATACAACAAAACATAATAACATAAATTACCATGCAAATTAAATCAAACACAAAATAAAAATTAAAACAGAAATGTCTTGACCAACCTGGCTTTCTGCCTCTGAATGTTGACGTCTTCGTTTCGCTGCCTCAGTCCCTTTGGCTACCTCCTCCTGTCGTCGCCATTCCTCATTTTCCTTCTCCGCCACCTAGAACAATTATACTTAAATGGTAATTGAACTCAAAATTGAAAACAGAATAGACATCATGAAAAAGGCACTCTGCCTAACTTCCTTTTAACATAAAAAATGTTCTCCCATTTTACTAAAATTATTTATTTTCCTGTTATTAAATAAAAACAACTAATTTAAAATCATTATTGATAAAAGAGCATTAGTTTGGAGGACACAAAAACAAAAATATTCAAGATACAGTATGATTAGATAATTATAAACAACTAGCAGACCCGACAGACGTCCTGCATGATATTTCAAGCGATTAGGATATTAAATTTAATAATATTATGTTTAAAACAAAAGCTACTTTTAATAACACTAAAAACAACTTTTGTTATGTGCACGATTGCAAAAACAAAAAGAAAATGAAATATCATGAATTTTTAATTCAGGCCTCCCTTATAACCCAAAAAAATTAATATAGCTTATACTCATGGAAGAACTAATGCTAATTTAAATATTCAGTTTTGTTCTATCGTTAACGCCCAATACAATTGTTGGCTCCTACTTTAATTTTTTAGTGTATATCTTGTTATATTTTGTTATACAACAAAAGTGAATATAACAAAAGTTACTCTAAATAACAAAATAAACAACATTTATTCTGGGGATATTTGCCTAAAACCAATAAGAAACAAAATATCGCTATTTTTAATTTTAGACCTCCATAACGACCCCCACTCCTGCTCCATCTGCCGGCTGATTTGTGAATCTAAACCACCCAGGATGTCACCCAAACGCATAACATAGACATAGACACATACAGTAGAATTATATTTATAAAGATGAAAAGTATCATTAATAACAATAAACCACTACTAATGTCTGCAAAAATAATTCTTCATTTCATTAACATGTTTTCTGCAGGCTCCTAACAGCATTAGGGTCAGCCAAAATAATGTTGTTGCCCCAAGAATTCTGTTTCTTAATGACAAGTGAGGCTGCCCAAAACACATTAGCAAATGGAAGAATAACTCATGCAGACTGGTGATTTATTGTTTTGTCTGCCTTCACATTGTAAAGTAGCCTTTGGAAAAATAACTCTCAAGCTTTCCTAGAGAGAATATATCTTTCTTTTTTGTCTTTTTTAATTTGCCTTTGCAAAACAATCACATTGGAGTGAGAATAGAAAGACTGAAAGAGTCCTTAATTATTGAGGTCTTCTAGTTTTGACTGCATACTTTATACCACAAACTAGTATTTTCAGTGTGAAGATACGATTAATAACAGAAGACATTGATCATAACATGGGCCATGAAAATTTGCAAGAATATTTGAAAGGGTCCTTGTAAGTCAATGGAACCTGAAAATGACCCGATTAAAAAAATAAACAAAAACAATATTAATAGTAATAATTATAAGTAAATACAAAAAAAGCTTGAAACTGAAGAATGTCTTCTATTAATTATAAAATGTCAATAACAGGGATTATGAAATCATCAAAAATTAAATAAGATAGAAACGTGATGCAAAGTTTTCTTATGGTCTGGCCTAGAAATATACTATTTCTACTACGTTTTCTATATCACCTGAGAGGGCGTTATGCATTTGAAGCATCACTAATCTCTCAGCTACAACTCCAGCAATCATATCTTAAGGCTTCACTTCATCTCTTCTTTTGTAATTGCATTGCTCTCTGCGAGTGCAAAACTTTTAAATATAATGATATTATTTTATGTTAAATATGTTATACAATATAATTGACTGTTTTTTTAAAAATATTCTTTCCCTTATACTAAAAAGGAATGTGTCACCCACATATTGTGTAAACCAAGTAGTTTCCCAGGTACTAGAATGTCACACAGATGTATCACCTAACATTATACCATTTCAAATTAGATTATGTATTTATATTTTAATTAGAAGTCTATATACACAGAAATTCAAATTTAAGTTTGACATAAGGAGATTGTTAGAGAAAAAAGTATAAAGCAACAATTGAAGAATAATAAATGGTTAGCAAGATTGATTTTATACAAGATTTACAATTAAACCACTGCTCCCTGGAGGAGGTCATTAGCTGTTAAGCCAGATTTCTTATTATTAGCAGCTTTTCTTTAGAAAAAGTAGCTGTTAAAGTAGCTCACATGACAAAATTACTCAAAAATTCCTTCAAATTTACAAATTATAATAAATGAGTGCAAAGTGCAACTTGAAAGTAAATAAATAATATTTTATATTTCTGTACTTAAGTGATTTTCTTTTTTGCAGGCCTCATTAGTCTATAATTTGGTTTTATTGATGTCATTTTGTTTTTCAAAAGTTCTTAATAGGTTTTGTTAGTAAGTGTACTGGATGAGTGAAAGTACATAAAGTAAGTCCACGGAAAAAGGAGGGTCAAACTTATTGGGCATATGACATGGCACAACAAGTTCATCACAAATATATTTGAAGGTCGGGTAGGTCCCCATAGGATGAAAGTGATGCCTAGAAAATTCTTATTTGAAGACATAAAAGATTTTATGGATTTCAATGGGTATAGTTCGAAAAGAATAGCTTCCGAAATAACCCAGCAGGTACAACTACAAGCCACAGCTAGCCTTTATATCTTCATTGATTGACTAGGAATTGGAATGTATTGTTGTGCTTCACTGTATACCTGTCAACATAATTACATGGTAGTCGCCTCAGAAAAACTGCTAATTACACAGCTCCTGTGTGTCAGAATTTTGTTTTCTAAATTCTTAGGCTAGCCTATTTGTACTGCAGTATACTTCAAAGATTAATGTTTACAGGTAGCCCACTCAGGTATAATATACCTTAAGGAGAGCTAACAACAGTTTTGCAGATGCAATAGCTATGGTCTAAGTAGACATAAAAGTGTTCAACAACTTAGTTGTGTAACAATTTGTTAAAGTTATTTTTTTATAAATTTAACATTTATTTTTCACTGATTCAATGTGAAATACATTCAGATACTCAAAACTGCTAGTTAGCTCTGATATTATACTTACAATGAATGGGAAATATAACATTCTTTAAAAATTCCACCATCATACAATATCCATAATGGATGATACAAGTATAATATCATATCTATTAGGCCATAAATATGAATCTTTTGAGTTTCATTTATAGTTAGATTGTCTACTTAGTTTCACGAGAATGAATAACATCTACAATGGCAAATAAACATTAAAAAACATTTTAGGCAATATAAAGATGAATCAAAGATAATTAGTTAGAAACCTTTCCAAATTGAAAATTGTTTCTTATTTATGTTTCTGTCTAAAAGGAAATGAAATGACTACATAAATAATGAGATAAAGTAACAGAAGTAATAAGCAAGAATAGAAGAAACTAAAAACACACCTACAGTTGTCAATAAGGCAAATAACATTTTAAGTACAATAATAAAAGAGTGTGACATTTTTACAGGTATTAACACAAGCTTTAACCATGCTAAGGGCAGTTCTAACATGTAGCACAACCAATTTATCCATACAAAAACCATATTCAAAATTAACAAATGCTAAGCCTTTTCACATTACTGTGATGTAATGGTGATGGGAGTGAAACATAGAAAAAATGGCCACATAATAAAATTTTCCCTACCAAAGAGCAAGAGATTGTTGAAAAAATCTGTTTTACAGAAGATAGGTTGTTATTTTATAAGGCCCTACCACTTTTTAGCAGATTTTTCTTAAGGGAAATCAGCTATTGAGGTCGTACTCATGTCGCGATTTTTGAAAATTTTCTTTAATTGTCCATCGATCCTACCCAGGAGATGACGAAAATGAGGCCTGTTCAAAATTATATATATATATCTATATATATATATATATATATATATATATATATATATATATATATATTTGTCTGTTAACGCTCTAGCGGTCGCAATTTTTGTTTGATCGTTACGAAACTCGATATTTAACCGTTTTATGTAAAAAGACAGATCAAGTTCGTTAATGGCTGAAATCGAACCAGAGGGAGGGGGGGTTTAAAGGGGGATTTTTGAAAATTCAAAATATCTCCGTTATTATGCATCGGATCGAAAAATTGTACAGAACCAATCTTATTGCAAATTAAATTTACTATAAATATTGCTATATACATTTATTCTCTATCTTGAATATTAACCGAGATATTTGCATTTTTATGAAGTCTGTGGTGGGGTATAGTTCGGATTATGTCGGCCATCTTCGTCATTTCTTGGGTCAGGCGGAAGCTTCTTCTAACCTGGCGTTTTTAACCTTACCTTACCTTCCTTACTTTGTGAGATTTATGCAAATACGTTTTGTTCATCCGCACCCCCCCCCTTCTTTAGTTCTTGGACTACTAAAATTTGAGTTATTAAAATATAAATTATTCTTACAATTCAGAAGCCGTTTCAGTTGGGAATTTATTTTAATTAACTGAAAGATTTCTCATTACTGTTTGTATTTAATCACGATGGTATTGTGTTACCAATATGGAGATTTCTCTATTGTAAAACTTCACATGGGAGATCTGCTAGGTTTAAGCAGCCCCTGCGTGACGGACTTTTATTCTCTCAAGTAATTTAAAGTAATGAAACAGCGTGCAACGTAAGTTCTAACTAAGCTCAATGTCAACACTATTAAAAATTCTCTCACCTTAAAATATTTGACGAATCTAACGAAAAATGAGAAAAATGTCGTAGGATCAGTGGTCCTGGGGCATTCGCCAAAATATTCAGCTGTTTCCCTGAAGGCAGCCAGAGCTGTTGATAGTTGCTGGCCAAGATTGGTTAGAGATCCCTCAGAGTTCAAGAGGAACTCGCCAAGGACCCCATCCATCCGCCCGCATGCTTCCCTTCGAACTGCTTCCATACCTTTTTCTAACTCGGAGACATCACTAGTTAGATTCTCCAATGAAACTGAAATATATCAAATAGAATTTGAACAAGGTATACATTCATAATATAAATACTTAAAAGTATAATCTAAACAAAAAAAGATTATATTTCTGATTAAGCACAGACAAAAATTACTTTGGGAGTAATCGTCAAAGGAAAATAGTTGAGGGGGACCTTGAGGAAGAACAGGCTGCTTTTAGACCGGGCAGGCAGACCCAGGACCATATATTCTCGGCCCGAATGATAGTGGAGAAGGCATGGGACAGAGGGAGGAATGTCTATCTGGCCTTTCTGGATTTGAAAGCTGCATTTGACTCTGTCCCATGGCAAGGGATATGGGATGCTCTGGTTAGCAAGCGTGTTCCACATAACCTCATTAGTACCATTAAGTCGCCGTATCAAGACCCAAAAGGAGTTGTGAGACTCAATGGAAAGGAGTCTTCTCCATTTAGCTTCTACAAGGGAGTCAAACAAGGGGACAGCCTTAGCCCATTGTTGTTCATTATAGTGATGGACGAAATATGGAAAATCTGCAAAAGAAGGACACCCCGAGCACTGGTGGGCTACTGGAATATGACGCCCGTTCTAGCCCAAGCAATGTTATATGCCGACGATGTAGTGATTGTGGCGGACTCGCAGGAAAGGCTGCAAACTAGTGTTACGGAGTGGTATGAGGAGCTAAAGAGAAAAGGAATGGACATAAATGTCAAGAAAAGTAAGGTTATGTGTGTAGGAAGAGAAGAGGAAGACGTTAATGTCACCTGCAATGGCGTACCACTTGAGATGGTTGACACCTATAAGTATCTTGGCACACTCATATGCAGGGATGGTAGGATAGATCAGGAGGTCTTGAATAGGGTGAGTCAGGCCAATGGAATTTTCTACCAAATACGTAACACCCTAATTGCCAAGGAAGAATTGAGTAGATCAACCAAACTCAGAATCTACAAAGCGGTCTTTCTACCAGTGCTTTTGTATGGTGCAGAGAGTTGGACCTTATTGGACAACCATGCAAGCAAACTCAAGGCAGCAGAAATGAGATACCTAAGGTGCATTGTGGGAAAAACAAGGCGAGACCGCATCAGAAATGAGCGGATAAGAGAGGACCTTGGGGTGAGACCGATTGGAGAGATAGTTGAGGAGCGCCAACTTAAGTGGTTTGGTCATGTCAACCGAATGGGGGACACAAGAAAGGCCAAATGGTTATATGAAGCACGGCCAGAAGGCAAACGACCCCGTGGTAGACCTAGACTTACGTACCAGGACTACGTAGCTCGATTAGGAGCAGAAAGGGGCAAGACCGCGCCAGAGATGAGGAGACTCGCGGCGGACAGACCCAGCTGGGCAAAGTGGACTGAGGTGGCCCCTCCACGCTTATCGGCACGATGGAGGTAGAAGAAGAAGAAGAAGAAGTAATCGTCAAAATGAGATATTATTATTATTTTTTTACGAATGAATAGGCTAGCTTCATGAGTGATCTTTATCAGATAATAAAGGAAGGCAGTCTAGGATGTAATAATAATATCCAGCCCCAAGGCTTACAGCTGCACAAGCTTTGGTTCACGTTTAATCAAGTTCTACACTTTAAATTTATTCTTCAGTTCCAACACATTTTCTTGGATGTAATTGATTGTCAACAAAGATTTACCTTCTCTTATAATTTTTTTTTTAATTATACCTTCTGTTTATCTTTTCTTAATATTTTGCTAAATTAGCTATCACTTTGATGTCCTAAAAATATTTTATCTGTTTTGTGTCACTGGCTATGTAATCAACCTGCAAATAGATTTTACATGCTCAAATTATCTTCTACATATCATCCACCTGTCAAATCCTACTGACAAAATTCAGGGTTCTTTGACTGTAGATATGCTCGGGAAAATTAAAATTGAATTCTCTTAATTGTACAAATGGTTCTTATTTAGAGCAATATTTTGTATATTGCCATTTATATAAAAAATAACTGTTAATGCTGTCAATGTTTTTTTTGAACTAGTTTCCATAGTTCATTTTTCATTAAAAAACATTAATATTATTTAACACTTTTAGACCTCTAAAAGTTGAATAGAAATATTGAATATTAACTATGGTGGAGGGTGATGGATAGATGAAAACAGGACAAGTACTACTGGATGTAAATAACTCCAAATTCTGACACCCCCAACCCACCCCAAAAAAAAAAACACAAAATGAAAAATAAAATAAATTTATTTAAACTTACTAGTAGCAGCTTTATCAATGTGTAGTAATTCTTTATCAAAATCCATTAATTCAGGTATTTTGAAGCGAATGGTGTCTGCAATATAGTTTATCAGACTGATTTTTTTATCAGCTGATTTCATATCAACTAATGAATCCAATGACTGCAGTTTGAATCCATAGGCCGGTCCACGTTTTGCCGAATTCACATAATTACCTGAAATAAGAAAAGAAGAAATTAACAGAATCTATATACTAAGAATTACGGATCCTGACAACGGGGAAAATAAAATAACAAAAAGTCCGTCACGCAGGGGCTGCGTAAACTAAGCAGATTTCCCACAAGAAGTTTTACAATAGAGAAATTTCACGAGAACCGAGCAGTCAAGGAAACGGCAAAACTAGCTTTTGGCGGGAAAGTCACTCGTCCATTAGCCGCCCAGATTTAAAAAAATGCAAATATCTCGGTTAATATTCAAGATAGAGAATAAATGTACATAACAATATTTATAGTAAATTTAATTTGCAATAAGATTGACTGTACAATTTTTCGATCCGAAATATAGTAACGGAGATATTTCGAATTTTCGAAAATCCTCCCCTCTAAACCCCCCCCTCCCACTGGTCCGATTTCAGACGTTAACATGATCTTTCTTTTTACATAAAACGACTAAATATCGAGTTTGGTAACGATCAAACAAAAATTGTACCCCTAGAGTGGTAACAGACAAATATAAATATAAATATATATATATATATATATATATATATATATATATATATATACAGTTTTGAACGGACCTCATTTTCGTCATCTACTAGGTAGGATCGATGGACATTTGAAGAAAAATTCCGTCATGAGTACAACCTCAATAGCTGATTTCCCATAAGGGAAATCTGCTAACAGTCTTTCACGAGCCTGCTCTTTACGTTTGTTGAACCTACTCATACATCATGTTACAACTAAAACCTCGAATAAAATATTCAAGTGATAGAAAATAATGGTTTATATTTTGAAGAGTAGGTGTTTGTAAATTAATTTGTTTAAAAAAAATATGAAAAAAAAATGGACATCATTTTGGAATCACCATGGTATTACATAATAAGTTAACACGTTGAGTGCTAAGGTGCCCGCCGGTGGGCAAATAGTACTTTCCCCCCAGGCGCATTGCCCGCCGGCGGGCAACCTTCCTACGCACTTTTACTCATCTTGGAGCCCTTTTACTAGCACCCACCACTTAGCTTCTAATTCGTTTCTTCATGGAATTCATTTTACAAAGGTTCGAGCAGTGTGAAACAGAGTAGCGCCTTGAGCTTACAATTTTTTCAATACAAAAAAGTTTGTGTTTTGGATTTCTTAGATTTCACGTAAGTATTTTAAATTAATTCACTTTAATTTTTTTCTTCACACAATAGCCCCAATCATAATAGCCAGATTTTTATTTTTTATATTTTTCAGATAAATAAAATCTCTCAATGAAATAAAATATGAAGAAAACAAAAACATTTTTTTTTGCGCCATTAGCATGAAATTTGAGTTTGGGGTCCCGCTCACAACGTGTTAATCATATATAAAGTTTCTGTGGATCACTTGTTGGAATCAGGAATTCAATTAGACTATTTAGAGGTACACCAGTATTGTGTTGGTTTAAATAAGCAATCCTCAACTGAAACACATTCTTAAGGGTATTTAAAATAATTATTTCAAAATTTAATGATTTTAATCTAAAAGTCAACAACTGCTATTCAATAATTACAATTGACAAACAACAGCTTAGCCTATGTAACAATAATATAAACTTAATTAATACAATTATTCAGATTGTTGTCATGCCTATTGTGCCTTATTCAGATTTGTTTTGGCAATATAGCGTAATGGATTTAATTTTAAAAAAAAAAAGTGCTTACCAAATGCTAAAACCACCTCCAAGATTCCTTTCAATTTTTTAGAATTTCTTACAGCCACGGATGAAGTCCTTAGCACTTCAATTTGCTATAATTTAAAAAAAAGTAAATAATATAACAAATAGATTAAATACAAAAATTATTCAATTTACATGGTCAGAGAGAAATGGAAAATTATATGACTTTAAAAATGTAACTTTGAATACTTCGGGGCTTACTATAACACAGACTTAACTTTTCTTATATTCAAATTTTTACATTATTTAGTATGCATTCATTAGAAAAATATTATAAAGCTAATAAGTTTAATACTTACTGGAGCAATAAACTGAACGTTCTCTTTAAAGCTTCCAATATAGTGAAGAATACTAAGCTTGTTAGGAAGATTAGTAATTTTATTCAGTTCTAAAAGAAGCCTGTCTTCTTCTGTCAAAACACTAATATCCTTCTTTTCTTCTAAATATTTCTTATACCTCTTAGCCTAAAAATAAATTATGATGAGTGATTTATTTGTTTGTTTCCCAATGCTCCACATCCAAAACAATTATTATAAGCATTCTAGTATTGTTCACTTATAACACTGGTGGTAACAGATAAAAAAATTAAAAAGCTCCAAATCATTCACATTGATTTCATTCATGTTCAAGATAATTACAGTAAAATTTTAAATAACCTTTTCTTCCTCTTACATTGTTTTTCTTTCTCTATAGGGCTAACCTGAACCTCAAAAAGGTTTATAACATGGTGAATTCACATTATTATAGATAATTTAGTGTTATTGTGATTAATAGCCTCAACATCATTTTGTATGGAGATTCAATTTGAAAATAGTGCAGTTGTAATTTATAAGGATATTACTTGCTCGTAGATCCGTGAGTTATTTTTAGTCTTGTATTTCATATTTTACAACAGTGAATTCACTGTCACCATCCAAATGGTGACTGATAAAAAAACCCAAATAGAATGGATGGTGAACAATTTTATTAAAAACAAACAAAATTTTGACACTGAAAAATCTCAAAGGGAGCATAAGTTACACAGAGAATATAAAATCATAAAACTGAAAATTCAATAGAAACAAAGTTAGAAATGTAACTTGTTGTGTTCTAGTGGTCCTATTCGAGTAAGGCATAATAAGTTTTGGGGATATATCATCTCATTACACTGATAAAGGTTGGATTAAAAAAAAAAGTACATCATTTTTAGTCTCAAACATACTTTGTAAGGCGTGAGTCAGTAATGGTCTTAGAATGAATAAGGAGTAAATAAGAGAATTTTAGAAACAAAAAGATGAAGTAAGGTGATGGTCCAGATTAAAAGGTGGACGGACAAAAAGTGAGAACTCACTCCAAGTGATAATTAGAAGTACTTGGGAGGAACACAGCTCTGAACTGACCAACTCTGAGGCTGGTGGATTGGGTAGGAGGGAAAAATGAGTCCACGCGTCAACCTAATTCAAGGTAAACTTGAAAATTTGAATTCAAACCTCTAAAAATTAGAAAACATGGCATTGTGAGTCTGCTGGTAAAGATCATCAAAATGTAGACTAAATAACAAATACATAGAGTCTTGTAATATATAATGCAACAATTGTACTATAAATGGCTACTCTAAGAAAAAATAATACAAACTGCACATTATTAGTCTTCTTTAGAACAAAAATACATAGCTACATATACAAAACATGTTGTTAGTTTGCTCAATCTTTTTATTTCTAGGTGTTATCTCCTTTTTTACTTTCTCTATGTCATCACTCTTATTTTTACAAATTATATCATCACCATTGCCAATTCTACATCACTTAGCTTCAATTTAGTATATTCTATATTATCACTTTCTATTAGATCAAGATTATGAAATATGCTAAAAAGTTAATAATTCTGTCACTTAAATTATTAGCATGTAGTTTTACAGTAACAATAAAGATCTAAAACAGAGAAAATTAACAAGACAACACTTGGTTTATAGTCATAATACACAAGAAAAACTTACCTCAGTTTCTGTTGGGATCATCTTCATCAATATTTCAACAGTCTCAAGTGGAATTTGTCTCAAGTCAAGGGAATTCACAGCCTTTGAGATTTCTTCGATTCCAAGACCAATTTTGCGTTTACTTATTGCTAAAATAGTAAAAATTCATTAATAAAGCAACTAATATTTTAATAAGCCGAGCTAACTTTTTTAAAACATTGACTAATATGATTTTAGAGAATTATATCCTTCATGATTAATCAAGGTCTTCCAGTACTGATTGTGTCATGGTATCTTCTACCAACGCAATCAATACCATTTTGGTAGTCATGCTGCTATCATCTTCAGGGTACCTCAATAGAGAATGAGCTCATAATCTCTGAGATACCCCATAGAAGTTACAAACATGACTAGAAAAATAGCTGACAATACCAAACAGAATCAATTCCAGAAGACCACGATGATCTTAGAAGTAGATCGTAGAAGTTCTTGTACTCTAAATGTTCTTCAAAGAGTCCTTTAAATTTTAATTTGAAGGAATGACATCCAAATTTATTGTGGAATATGTTCATATAATAAGCAATTTATTTTTTTGCCACAATTTTAATCAATAATACACTAATATTTTGTATCCCCCCCCCCCAGAGTTGGGTTTAAAAGAAAAATCTTTTCCCAGCTGGTGCACAAGTTTTTCTCTCATATAAGAAATAATTAATTTATTTAAAAAAAATAGTTGGCTGCTTTGTTTTTTAATAATTTATTTTTAGTTTATTTTATATTTATTAACGTCCACTTTTTGCAACTAAGGCTAATTGGGACGGATTATCTACAGGTTACCACCCTTTTCTACCCAGGGTGAGACTAAGGATTTTATTTAGTGAATTCCGTCACTATATAAACTCCTATTGGCTATTCGTGAGAATCAAACTCATCACTCTATGTTTACCATGTGAGATTAAGGTCGAAGCTTTAACTCACATGGCTAATCTGAGCCCCCGTTTTTAAATAATATACTAAATATAGGTAGAATTACTTGATTATCACAAATAAATATATAAGTTCTACTAGGACTATCTACAGATTCTATAGAATGTAACGGAGGTTGTCACTGGACAAATCAACCATAACACACTAGATTATAAATGGCACCTCTCAACTAGGGGGGGGGGTCAATGTAGCTGATCAGCTATCCTACCTGACTAGTAGGCTTTTGCTTCTTTTTTTTTTTTTTTTTTTTTTGTTGACATCTAAATGAATGACAGTCACAAAAAATTATTAAAATATTTGATGGCAATAATGTTTAGATGCTCACCTATATTTCTTAACCTATTATGTTCTAGGAGGGAGATGAGGTCAGATTTCTTAAACCTTTTGCTTGGCATTGTACCAAGATCTGTAGCAGATACCTCACGAGGACCTCCAACTTTAAATTTATCCTCAAATTCAGAAAAGTCTATCCTATTGAAGACTCGCCCATCATCTATTTCACAAAATACGGTTCCCCTTACCTGTAAAGAAAACAAACTTACTTAAATTCTAAGATCACAGAAACACTATTATATTAGTTCAAGCGTGCTTACAGTTTTTAAAAAAAGCATAATATAACACAAAATATAAAAACTAAAATTTGTATAAGTGTTACTTTCCTGACTAATTAAAAATGCAATTTTTTTCTAGACAGTTGAAGCCATTCACCATAAATTAACAGGTCTTAAAGAAACAGACCAACTATTTCCTGCATTTATTTCAATGTCAATGTACGCTTGATTACAGCCAAAATTACAAAGTTCTAACTGGAAACTTTTCCTACTTGGGAAGAAAAGTCTTGAGAAAAATCTTTGACCATTGAGGATTACCATAAAAAATATTTACGTTATATTTTATATTTTATGGAGTGGATATTATTTTGTATCAGGTTTATTTATAATTTTATCTGCTCAATTTGTAATTTATGGTTGAATTTTATACATGACTTATTCAAATGAATAAAATTGAACCCTTTTGAATAAATTTCAGTTTTGTTTTTGGATTTTAAGTAGTTTTAACATTATTTTATGATATTTGTCTTTAGGGCACTAATGATAGGGCATAGGTTCAGGAAGTGGAGGTAACGATGTTTCCTTTGATTCTAATCATTGATTTGACCCTCCACAAGTCATCCATAATATGGATATAAAATCACTCTCTATGAGTTCATGTAAAATGAAAATGTGCAAAATTATTTGAGATTAGACAACCTGAAAATCTCTCTTAATAGGAATTTAAAAAATATGGAGAAAATATATATTCAAAATATGCCAGAAAGTTTTACAAATGATTAGTACCAATTAAGAGATTAACCTGAGATTGTGTTAACAAAGGATTACCACGGTTAATATTAATAATGCTTTTGCAAGAGGTATTTTAATTTACATTGAAATCTATAATAAAGGAAAAACTGGAGTTTTGCATTTCAATAAATAAATAATATAAAAATTAAATTATTTATTAATATCCACTTTTTGCAACTAAAACTAATTCATATGGGTTATCTACAGGTTGCCCCCCTTTTCTAGCCAGGGTGGGACTATGGATTTTATTTAATGAATTCTGTCACTAAATAAATTCCTTTGCCCAGGCGGGAATCGAACTTGCCACTCTAGGTTTACCATGTGAGATTAAGATCAACACATTAACTCACACGGCTAACCTGAGACCCGAAATAATATAAAAACTTTCTTATAATTTTTAAATACCTGGTTAGGCCTCATAGCAGCCCAGTTAAGAGTAGGTAGCTTGTTCTTTGTTTGTATCTCCCTCTTGATGGTCATTGCATCGAAAGGTAAAGGAGGAGGTAGGGATCCAGGGGGCGGGGGAGGGGGAGGTGGTCCGGGAGCTGGGGGCATTGGAGGGGGAGGTGCTGGAGGCGAAGCAGGGGGTGGGGGTGGGGGAGGGGGAGGTGGTGTTCGGATTGGCTCGCTCACTGGTGTTGAAGAAGCCGAAGATACCCCACTTGAACCTGAAATTAATAAAAATAATTTTAATAACTAAGTAAAATTTCTTAAGTTTAATGTTTTTGTTTCTAATCATTTAAAAAGAGGACTGAAATCATATGAAGAATTTCCATAAATTTTAGGACCTTCTTCAACAAAAAGAAAAAGTTTTACTCAGAATAATTGGTACTTGGAGGCTTGACATAGGCCTTCGATAACAAGAGTTTGACATATTGCACTATTTTGACGTAATTAGATCATCACAAGTGAAAACAGAAAAATGGATCAACATTTAAAAAGAACTAACTAGGGAAGTGCATGACCTTCCCCCACCGATTTGAACAATTTTTTTTTAGTGTGTAGTACCTAATAAAAAACAAATACTGTTAAAGCAAGAGAATGCACTTTTCATACGTTCTTCTAAAAAAAGAATGTTAATGATTTGACTGAAAGCCTTCTGGTGTTGTGAAGAGGTATATTTCTAAGAGTTTCAGTGGCTGAGTTGGTAACGTTCTCTTTTTCTAACTGCAAGATCTCGAGATCAAATCTCCCCGGGAGCGACTATTTATCTTTTTCTGGATTTTTTTTTACTTTTTGTTTCTAGGGTGTTTATTTAATATTAAGAAATAAATAAAAAGTTTTTTTTTTTAATTATTGAAATTTAATTTTTAATGTATTCCATATATTTAAAGAAAATCTGAATGATATCTGTCAAAAATACAATAGGTATAAGGAAATATTTTATATCATAAAAGAAATATATTACTTTTAATTGACTACATAAGTATATAACAATTATCAATAGTAACACAGATATTTTGATAATGTTATTAAACGGTTTTATTTAGCTTTACCCATTTATTTGTTATAATTTTATTTTACAATTAAAAAAGATATTTAAATTTTTCTAGCTCTAAACATAAAAATATTCTTTAAAAGTATTATACTTAAGAGCTATGTTTTCATTATGCTTGGCCTTGGATCACTGCCTATATTTCTATCATCAAGTTAAAAATTGTATCAAGCGAATCCAAAACTGCTCGTATTTGATTGAACAGAATCGCAAAATATCATCTAAAGAGGATTATATTAAAATTAATTCTATTTTTGAACACCATTGTCATCCCCAATACAATTTTTAACTCGATGATAGAAATATACATCAGTGATCAAGGCCAAGCAAAAAATAAATAGTCGCAAACAGAATTTTTTTCCATTAGTTAGTACACACTAAAACTTTTTTTTCAAATCGGTTGAGTGAAGACCGTGCACTCTTCTTGTGAGTTGTGTAACAAAGCATTGATATATTTACCAGAATTTATACTGCTTGGTTGCTGACTAGAATTGTTTGGTTGCGGTGAAACTCTTTTACTAACTTCCCTCCTTAAAGTAGCGACCTCCTCCTCAGCTTGCCTCCTTCCTTCCATCAGCCTGTCACGCTCAGCAACTGCTTCCATCAGAGCTCGTTCCAAAGCTCCAAGCTGAGCTGAACTTTCCCTTTCCATCATCGACAGTCTGCTGTGAGCCTGGTAGAAATTAATTTAACAATTATTTAAAATTGATGATAAATAGAATAATTTGTAACCATTTTTTTTTAGATTTTAGATCACAATCATTTTTATTTTTCAAATTTCAACAGAAAAATCTGTTTAGGCCCTCTCTGAACCAATTTTGATTAGTTGTAGTGTGGCATCTGTACACATCTCACATAACTCGAAAACAGCTAGTCTAAAAATGTTGAAAAGTTCCAGACAGAAGACTCAGCCATAGCTGAACATTTTTGGGAAATGAACCACCAGATAAAGTTCGATGAACTAAAAGTATTGGCTCAAGTTAACCACTGCCAGGAAAGAATAGTCCGAGAAGCAATAGAAATAGCAAAGTGTCCAAACAACAGAAATAGAGAAGATGGTTACAGACTGAGTAAGCTTTGGAAACCAGTAATTCAACCTAGAAAGAATTGTCCAAGTATCCGAAGACACCACCTGAAAGGGAAGACTACGCCCAAGACGACCGGACCAGGCACTAATATATACCTGAGAAGGAATAGAACTCTTCAGTCTCAGAGAAAGCCCTGAGGAAGCTATAAGCAAGTCTAGCAACACGTCGGCAAACATCATAAAGACACGGTCAATACCCGAAGACCTTAATAGTTCTAATGACAAGGACCGGGGAAGTCTAAGAGTACACTTGAATAAAAAAATTATTTAAAATTTCTCTGTATGCTTCAAAAGCAATTTGAGATAGCAGATACGGGTAGTGTTTGGAGGGGTATGCTGACAAGGGACTGACTGCCCTTGTAAAGGTTTTCTGTGGTTACTTTGTGCTCTGAACTTTATTGTTCTCAGCTTAGACAAGTTGATAAGAACTGAGGGGAGGAGATGAGAAAGTAAATCTCTGGACAAATAATCGCCAATTCTGCAAAGCTCAAAATAGAGCTTCTTTCCTTTAAATCTCTTTATTTTGTGTTCATCGTTCATGACCATCCCCTTTGATGGAAATTTTGCCACAAAGCAAACATGTAGGGTAGCATAAAATTATAAAAAAGATACTTAAAGGAGAAGAAGAATTTCATTCATTTACTGTACTTATAGATAATTTTTCTTGACTAATAGATCATAGGTATAATACCGAGGAGCTCAATAAAAAAAATTATATTAAATAAAAAATATAGTGTCTTATACAAAAAAGCATTTAAATTTCAAATTCCGAATTCAAGATAGTACTGATTGATTGCCCTTTCTCCGTTCCAAGACTTGAAGAGTTACTAAATTACCATTTTGTTCAGAATATGTAAAATTATGGTAAACATTCTTATTTCTGAATTTACTAAGCACATATTTAAACTGTATTGTATACTATTTCCAAAAGAATATTGAAAAATAAATTATATTTAATATAATAAAAAATAAATAAATATTACATGTCCCAGCTCATCTTGAAGGTCAGCCACCTTCTCCATAGCAGCTGCCTTTGTTTCACTGTCCTCCATAAGGGCTGCCACATCGAACACATTGTCAAGGTATGCAGAAATTTGAACCTGTAAAATAAAATACCAAGAAGTATTTAGAATTTAATGACTTCATGAACTTCAAAGATGAAGAAAATTGAGTTTATTCCAAAGTCACTTGAAGGGTTTACTCTTACTCCAAAATTTGAATCTGAAATTAGGTACATTTTTCAATAGAATATAACACACATTATGTCCACAATATTAGGTACTTGAAAGTAAAACATAGTTACTGGACATTTGCTGAAAAACTGATATTTCATTGTTAATAGATATGTTTCTCTATTAAAAAGACCTTTTTCTCATGAAGTATATTTATTATAGGAACAAAACGCTTTCAGTTACCAAGCTAGTACCATTGATTCATATGCCTACAACATGACACTGAAGCCTTGCTTTTATTAAAAGTGTTTCATTTGTATAACGAAAGCTGTGGGAAGTATTTCATTATAGAAGTAAATATTTTAGGTTTATCAAGTACACAATTTTGTGCCTACATATATATACTTGCTTCCCCCACCAGGGGACCTGTCGAGTAGCATCTCTTTAGGCTGGCCCTAAACTCCGATGATGACAGTGGTAATTGCTGACAGGCCTAACTGGGTATAACTAACTAATTGTGAGGAGCCACAAAATTGTGTACTTGATTAATCTCATTTGACAACCTCACCACCAATACAAATAACATGTAATTTCAGGTTTTCTTAAATATTTTCAAACGGTAAACCAGCATACCATATATCAAACTCATCAAGACTAATTTCAGTTTTCTTAATAATTCATTTGTCAGTGCCAAAACTAAACGTTGGGTTTATATACATTTATTTTAGAATCGCTCGGGATAATTATTTTAATATATTGATCCTGAAATATTTTATAATAATAAATCATTATAAAATGCAGACTTCATTCCAACATTGGAGGAAAATAAATTGAATATTATCTTAAAAAAATTTTATATAGTGAGGTTACAGGATACTGAAGATATACAAGAAAAAGTCTACCTATAGATAAGATTATTAACAAGAACTGAGTTCTATCGTTAATGAAATCAACATCTTTAGGCTATGGAGCAGCTTTAATTTCATTAATGGATTCCTACTTCCAAGAGTGGCCTGCTCAATAGCTTGAAGATAGTGATCCATTCAATACCTAAAACTGATGGTTACTAATATGCTCAAATATAGGAAGGAAATTATCTTTCTTGGCAAAGAAAACTTTTCTTCTTCTTGTTAATGTAAATCTTTTTGTAATGTAGAATTAGAAAATTCATTTCTATTGAATGCTTATAGTTTGGAACCAAATATCAAGAAAAACAGAAAGTCTCAGAATTTAGAATAAAAAATATTCACCTCCAGAACTTTATAGGAGTATACTATAGTACTGATCAATCTGAAAGAGAATAATAACCATAGAAGCTTTTGTGAACAATTCAATCACTAGAATATTTTTTCTACTAAGACAACGACAATGAATAATATTATTTAGAGGGCTAGGTCAATAAAATCTTAATTCAGGTTTAGTTCTTTTAATTTTTTTTTTTTAAAAAAAAACAAGCCAATGAAAAATAGTTTCGTTAGTGGCACCTATCTCACATTTATGGCTGTTGAACTGTTGTGCGAGATACATAACTTAGAAGTTGTGCCTGAAAAAGAACAATAAGTTTTTACCAATGATAAGATTAGGACAGTTCAATCAGTATGTTCTACAAGTTTAAATAAGGTTTTCCATTAAGTGAGCAACAATTATCAATTTTATCGAGGAATTTTATTAATATTTCTCACTTGTCTATTTTACATAAAACAAATACTGTGATACATCTTTGAGATAAATCATGCTGACAAACTTTTTCAAGGGCAGTCATATTATGAAATTTATCTGGGGCTTGATGGATCTAAAAAAGATACAAACATCAAAGTAGGAAGAAAATTAGATATTTTTCTTTCCTAAAAATTGAGAAATTTGTATAAGAATTTATACCTCGAAAAGTACATTATGCCAAAATTAATCATTTAAATTAATTTATTTTCATTAATTGGTATGGAGAAAGGAGCTGAAATTAGCCAGGTAGTTAAGATGTTGGTCTTAATCGCACTAAGTAAAACTACACACAGTAAATATAGACATTTATTTAGTATAAACTCATTAAATAAAATTTTTAGACCCACACTAGCCAGTAAAGGGAGGCAACTGGAAGGTAACCGATCACAAATAGTCATAGTAACCCGAAGTGGATGATAATAAAAAACTTTTTTTTTTGGTATGTATAAAAGACAAAAATTTCAAATTTTAATTTATTTCCATGTTTCAGCTAAAATACTAACAAACAATTTTTAAAAAAATTACTTCAATAAACATATGTTCACTGTATTGAGAAATGTTACTAATTTCATTGTCATGTTGTCTTTTTGGCCTATATCATAAAAATATATCTAATGTTATTTTGCAAATTGAGTAATATTTCAGACAATTCAGAGCCAAAATTATGTAGTCGTTTGCTAATAATTTATATTCAAATATATAAAGAGAATAGTTTTGAAAAAAAAAATGGGGGTATTGAAAATATATAATATTTGCTTCCACTGTGAGAAATACATCATTCAAATATTGAATAATCACAATTGAAACTTTACCACAATTGACCAAATAACGTTCGAGACAAATAGATAAATTAATATAAGAAAACGTTCAAGAAGCATAAACTTTAAAAAGCAAGATAGAAAACATTACATTAGTGAATATATGACACTAAAAGTTAAACCATTAACATATATGAACTAAGAAAACTATGAACTATGACAAACAATAAGGTTAAGTAATTTAAGTTTTATTAAAATGTAAAAAGTAATAAAAACCAGGTGATATATACACATTTCTTTTGGGAAGGGTTACTATATTTAATGGAAATTCAAAAGCCATACTGTAAGGCAAACACACTGCAAAAAGATGTATAAATTCAAAAGTTTAAGAAAGTTTGAAGCACTAGATAAGTTCAAAACAAACCTTAATGTTCTTCCAGCATTTTTTAATTCTAGGAAATCTGAACCTCCTTCTTTCTCTTCTTTCATCCATGTAAACTTCATAAAAACCATTTGTCATTATGATAAAATTCAATAAAATAAGTCAGATAAAAAAAAATTGTGTTCACAATGTTGTCATGGAGTTATAGTGGTAGTCAGTCTATTTAGAACAACAGGAGGGAAAAAGGATTTAAAGAAATGTAAACAAAATCTAATCCCTAGTCATACTGCACTTCACTTATTTAAGTATCTAACAACTTAGTATTAAAGCTAATTCGACCAGAAAAATGGTGAAACTTTTAACTATTATTGCAGAAAATGTTTTAGGCAAGTTGTTATTAAAAACTAAAATACAAGTGATTTATGGAGTAACAGAAACCACGGAAAATAATTTAGGACAACAGAGTGAAAATATCATTATGTTATTTATTTAAGGTGAAATAAATTTAAAAATACTGACAAGGAAAATACTTGACCTATAAATTTAGATAAGGTATTTAAGAGAACATTTGATGTCGAATACCATCTCAGTGATACTCCTCAATTATTTAATTTATCGCACAATAGTAATGAAAGTATTTATACAACTTTATTTATATTATTAACTTTGGTAAGTACAAACAAAGTATGACAGCCAACATGAATGATATTTAAAAAATGTATCCATAATTAATTTATACTTTGAAAATACCTACTACAACCATTAGTGCAAGAAATTGACAACAATTTTTAATATTATATTAGTATTACTAATAATTACTAAGTAATTATTTTTCACAATCAAAATATAAATTATTTTTTGCAAGTATGATTGTTTCACCATAAGTGATAAACCAAACCCCTAAATATTCCTAACCATTTTGAAGTAAATAAGGATCTTCTTGAATAAAGGAATGGGAAACTGTGTTTATACGTACTAACACCAACAAGGCATGGAAAAACTTTGTATGACATGTCCTTCTCTTTCATGGGCTGCTGAACAAGAGATTTTATTTCATAGTAGACATACCCCCACCCATATTATTTGTGCAAAAAAAATGAGAAGAAATAGTAAACTGAGCAAAAAACCAAATGAATTAATGCAAATTACAGCTACTATCATAAATAAAATGTTTTAATGCTTCCATTTTTTTTTTTCAAACCTAAACTACTATAACAAAAACTGTAAAGCATCATTTTTTTTCAAAACTAGATTGATGCCATAATGAAAATAAAAATAATGAAATAATTACAATGAAAACATTTAAATTGTGATATTATTTAAATCAAAATCTGAATGTGTATCAATAATAATTGCTTTCTTAAACAATCAGCTAAAAATTAAAAAAAAAAAAAAACAAATCCCTTCGCTGAGCATTTACTCGGCATGCAAGTAAATTAACATAAATGAAAATTAAATTGGAAACAAAATACATGCAGCTAGTTTTAGAAGTATGTTTTTAATCAACTAACATCAATTTGATTGAATATTTCCAATTTGCATGAGCTTTTAAAAATAGTACTTGCTTGCTTTTAACACCTTATATATATATATATATATATATATATATATATATATATATATATATTGTTAGCAGATTCCCCTCAAGGGAAACCAACTATTTTTGGGTACTATTGCAGACCTTAGAGATCTTTAGCAGCCCTCCAGGGCAATTCACGACCAATGATTTTACATAGTGATCATCAACGTAATGTTCTAACTCCAATAACATAGGAGATCCTGGAATCAGGTGTCAATAGTAGAACAACGGGCCTCATCACTATATCGAAGGAGGAGAGCAGTGGTCAAATCACCAGTTTGCCTGTAGATGATGTCCAGTAATGTCAAAGTCCTTTGTCATACTCCTTGGCATTGGCTGATTGACCAATTCACTCACTAAACCCCCATTCCACTAGTTCCATGACACTAGTGCACACGAGTACCAGTGTACTGAATTTCTCCACATTCAAGTAACATCAATTTTAAGCAAACACTCTATCACAGCAATATTATATAAGTACTCCTGCCACATTTCATATTAAAATAAATAAAAATAACTAATTTACATGAATAACTACTTACTTGGAGTTCTTCACTTTCTGTGTATTTCAGTTTATCCAAATATGAATCCAGCCCTAACTGTGTAAATTCATACTGTAGATGTACTCTATAGTTCATATCATCGACCGAATGCACAATAATATTGATGAACTGCATACATGCCACCTAAAATAAAATCATTAATAATTAGTATTTAGCCACAACAAATAAAATAAAATGTCGGACAAAAAAATTGTATAATGTATATTTTATAATAAAAGTGGTAAATGTAATAAAAGCATATACATTAAAAACCTGAACAATAGAAAATAATCAAACGTTGTTTTACCTGGGAGGACTATTTTTAGGAGAAAGTGGGTATGTATGGAGGAAAAAGAGAGCCAAAGAAAAGAAAATAGACAAGGTAGGGTAATTGAAGGCTAATTAAACCCAAAAGGGATTTAAAGGGGGCTAATTAAATCCAATGTTTTTTGTGTTAGGGTTGTTGAAATAACTCCACTTCACATATTATCAATTCTTGTAATAAAATTAAACTTTCAAGATTTTAGAGTAATTGTCTACACATGAATGTTTTATGGTTGTACCGTAAAAGCCAAGTCGCCACAGTTGTGGAGCTCTACATAAGAAATAAATAATATGGTTGTACCACATTCTACATATTATCTATTATTAAATTCTTAAAGTTTCATCCTTTAAGCTATTTTTGAAAATTACACAAATTTCAAGTTTAACTCAGATGTTTCGCTAATCTTCAAAAAATACTCGGATATCTTTCATTAGTGAACTTAATTCCAGCATGTATAATATTTAGTGACTGAAGGACTCAATGAATAAAGTATATGCCAATCAGCCTTAGTTCCATAAAGAGGGTGTGGATTGGAAAAAAAAAATGGAAAAAAAAAGAAAGTTACAATCAAATATCTAATCTATATGTTTAAGAGTCATAGGTTCGTTAACCATGTGGGAAATGGGAATTTATTTAGCAAATTACATAAAATTCTTAGTCCCATCATGACTAGAAAAGGGAGGGGGGGGGCAGGGTTATGCATCATGATTAAACTCAGAAGAACAAAGTGGGCATTAATAAATAATATGTTTTAGAATTTTAAATAAAATAGTTGTGTTTGTTTGAAAAGTCATTTTAAGAATAACAGGAATAAATACAAAGATTTAATTTACACCTTAGTAAAAAATAACAAACTTTCAAGTGAACTACATGAATTTTATAAATGGTTTTTACAATCTCTATCTCTACAGAAAACATATTAATCTTCAGATTCCTTATTAAGTTAAGAATGCTAATTTGAAAAGGAGCATTAATAAATAAAAAAAATATCTAGTAAGATACATGGTAGGGAAGTAGCATCCTTCACAGTACCATGAAACCAGCCAAAGTTAATATTCATAGGAACAGAGTACGAAGTTAATATAAAAGTTTCATTCATCATATTAGAAATAATATTACAAAAATTCTTTTATTGGAAAGACGATTTTCAACACCTACATCAGGGTCTTCATCAATCTCTTCTACCTTTATATGATTACGTCAAGCAGTACTGTCCTTACAAGATTTCGCAATGAAAACACTTTTAGGGAAGTTTTGATGAAATTACATAAGAGATTTTCAAAAATGGCTACAATTTATATGCTTTTAGTAAAATACACCAATACATGAGTACAGGATCAGAGGAACAAGGACAATCTAATCCCAAACGGTTCACTCAGAGGATGCTGAAGATGGAGCATGTACTCTGAAAGTGTTCCTCCGAAATAAATCATTGTAGAGGATTGATGCATTTATTAATTTACTTTATAAAGTGCATTTATAGAGATATTTAATCACCATAAAATATTTGGCGAATCAGGCGCAACGGAGGAGAAATAAGTTGGGAGCCAGAAGACTTTGCATGACTCTTGCCAAAATATTCATATTCAGGAGTAACACTAATTCTAATAAAACAAAAAATAGGAAAAAGTAGGAAAATTAAGTTCTCTTGAAATTTCAGATTTGGCCATTAGAATTTAGAGTTGAGCTTAACAGACTTATAAAAAACACTTATACATTTTAACTTAATAATTGTACACCTACCATAAATTCAACATGGAATGATTCATAATTAACAAAGTATGTCATGAGTGTTTCAAATCTTCTTTTCTCCTGGCAGATCTCCTTAAAGTGATCAAATGCTTCCAGAATTATTTCATGTCCTCCTTTCACAAGGCAGATGGCAGCAAGTAACTCGAGTACCAAAGCTTTTGTTCTGTAAATATACAAACATTTGTAACATGCTTAAAGTGATACTAAAAACTTACTAAAAAAGTGTTAGAAAAAAAGTACTGATATTAAAAGAAATAAAAGGACTAACTAATATTTCCAAATATATGATTGAATAAATAAACAATAGTTGCAAAGAAAAAAAAATGTTTGGATTATTCATGTGGTGACAAACATCAATAATACCCTAATATGTTTTAGTTTCCCCTCAAAGTTATCATTATATTTTTTTATTTTAGCCACAATAGTTTTGTTATTAATATTGAAACATTTGAGGCACCCAATGACCTCCAGACATTTTAGTAAATGTAATGAGAAATTGTGTGACTAGTTTATATGGTATAGACAAATGTTGAAGTTCTGCTGATTTTGAAAACTCAAAATTTTTCTATTATACATTGGATTGAAAAATTGCATTGAGCCAATCTTATTGCAAATTTTATTCTCTTTAAATGTCCTACACATTTTTTCTAAAATGTGAAAAAGTTTTATGAAATACTCGTCCAGCTGTCAAAGAATCGTACAACCAGAGGAACTAAAATTGCAATTTGTGCCAATTAATCAATTTATTTTTCACTATCTATCATGCTCCATTGAGAAATTTACCTCAATTTTTAAGTAATCCATAGGATCAGTGAGAATAATACTTTTAGAAATAATTTTAGTAAATCATTCAAAGGAATTTAAAAATCAGGTCATTGAGATTAATTCCATGTCAAGAAACATGACAAATTATCATCTTATAGATTCGGGGGAGTAATCAATAACTCCTGGTAATGATAATGCCACTGAAGGGCCAAATGATGATTGAAATGTGGTTTGCCAAATACCGCATTGTGCTTTTAAAAACGGAAGAAATTTGCTATCCATAAATCAAAAAAGAATCCATTGAAGGAAAGTGAAAAGAAATTCATAAAATAGTTGTGCTTTAGAACACAATTCTTTTAAATAATCTCTTAACCTTTCTGTCAAAAAGAAAACTAAAATAAACAACAATTTAAAATAATTAATATTCAACACCAAAATTAGAAAACAAGAAACAAACAAAAATTCTATTACTTAATCAAAATTCAACTAATCATAAAATAAAAGCAAAAAGGAACTAAAATGAAAAAAAACAACAACACAAAATGTGGTTGTTCTTATGAAAACAATACACAGTATTTAGCTTGGAATAAGCCCTCTCATGATATACTGGCTAACTGATAATGTGAGATGAGTAAGAGTAGGGGTTTACTTAAAGCTTAAAACTAGATGCAAATAAATAATTCAATTATTTTACAGTTAGAGAAAAATGTATAGAACAATTGTAGAATATTACACTATAAGCAATACTCGTTAAATGATATTTTTCAACTGACTCATTAAAACAGAAATATTAAGATTTTTTTTTATTTTACCCTTTCTTTGAAAGCCCACATATCCTGTCTGATTACAGCAATTAGTGAACTTTTATACAAAATGTTTAAATATCAAGTTTTGCAATGACCAAACAAAAACTATGGATACTAGATAGTAAGATTGAAGAACATTAGGCATCGGATGACATTTGTTTTATAAAAGCATCAGGATATAAGCTCAACAGCTAATTTCCCTTAATGGAAATCAGATAAAAATACATGTTACTTATTTCCTCCTCTTTTACTAAAATATTAAAAGATTTAATATTTTTCAAAGTAGTTCTCTAAAAATGTAACAGTGAGTGAAACTGCCTTTTGGATATTTACCCTTTAAATGTTAATCCAGACACAAAAAAAAAAAAAGAAAAAAAAAAGAAGAAAAATAGGGGAAGTAAATTCAATTTTATTTATATTATAATAAATCATTGGGAAAATTCCCAATTAAATAATGTTATAGAGGAAGTTTCAGCCAGTTAATGGGACTTTGTATGAATTAATTACCACACCCACCTAACTCTGCTAGGGAATGTGGTTCAACAATATTGTAAGCTGAATTTAAAAAGAAATAAATTAATGGATAAATAAAGAAAATAGCTTATTAGCACATTTAAAAATCAAAGAAATTAGTTGCACATTCAAAAATAAATTACATCATGAGTTTTAATAATTTAAATATAATCTTGTAGTCCTACTTTATAATAAATAAATGAAAAATGAGAAAATTTACCTTGGACTTTTATGGGTCAAACTGAGAGCAATTCCATTAATGGCATCTGTGCTTTGTATAACAAGACTAAAGCCATGCTGAAAAAGAAATTCAGCTCATATAATTATAAAAGCTTAATAAGGTGTTGGAAACATTTAATAACATTTTACATAAGAACATTTTCAATTTATTTCTCAAGAACCTCAGGGGAAATACAAGTTTCCCTGTATTAAACAAATAAAATAAAAAGTTATTACCTTGTTGTTCATTATTGCTCTGAGGCACATTATACAAATGTGAATATCATCTTTGGTGTCTCCCATTTTTAGCTTAGCTGCATGTCGAGATCTTCTCCTCAGATCATGAGGATCGAATCGGGAAGTCTTGCAGTTTCCATTATGACCACCTAGTTAAAAAAAAAAAAAAATCATTATGAAGAAATATGTTTTTATTGTTTTATAATGAATGGAGGATGGATATCAATCATAACTCAAATTTTTGCTGTACAAGTTTAAATAAAAAAAAAAAAGTTCAAGATGTGTTATCCTTCATCTAAAGAACCTTTTCAGTACCATCAGTTTACACTGGAAAGAGAGTAGTTTTAAGTGGATCAGTTCTGAAGCAGGGATGTGATGAGATTATTCTTTCTTTCTATCTATGACAACTAGGCTTTGTAGAGGAACAGGCTAAATTCTATTCAAAAATTGTCAGATGCACAACATCTTAACAAAATTATCATTATTAAAGTGAGTTCTTTAGGGTCTTTAGTATAGACCAAGATCGGGACTATTCAGGAATATTAATCAGTTCTGTATTTGCCAGGAAAATTTTCATATATTTCAAAGGAATATCTGAGATTTTGGAAGTTTGTAAATGTTCAATTTTTTTTTTTTTTTTTTATACTTTCTTTCTTGAATAAAAATATCAAAAGTAAATGTTATGTGATAATGAATGAAAGGCATACTTACTGTTAAGTGACAAGCTGTCTTCTGACGATGTCCGGACAACATTTCTGGCCTCAGCCCTCATCATCATCAGCCTGAACCCTAAGTACCCTATGAGATAGTCCAGTCCTCGATGTTCATCATCAAGAAACTCTCGTACCCACCTTCATTAATACAAACATTTTTTTTTTTTTTAAATATTTCTTTCTAATTTAAGAGAATGATAAAAATAAATTTAGATAATACATACTCAATGTGGTTCGTTCGAAGGGAGATTTCCAGATCCCGAAGAACTTGAGTAGAAGTAGAATCACCAAGCATTTTTCTTTTCTAAATCACAAAAAAAAAGTTATTATTTAATTTAAAAATTGAGAGAAACAAAAACTTTATATACGTTCACCCAAAATAAAAGATTATTTTTAAATTTAGACATTAAAATGTCCAAAGTTATACCAATAGATGAGTATAACTACAAAATACACTTTTACATTTGAATGAATGAATATATTTCTTGCAACAAAATGTTATGTCAAGAGGAGCGACCACTGAAGTCAATTATCTTGATAATATTTTCGACAGCAAACTCGTATTCAATGTTCATAATATTTTTTCAGAATGCAGGCTCAGAAAAATAGTGTGTCTTGTTCATCAATTGAATCTACTCGTATGTATTGGACCAAAGTCAATGGAAAATTAAATTAAAGTCATGACACTGGAAACAGCCCAATTAGCAAGCTCCAACAGAAGGACATGAGAAGTCCAATACAAAGCTTGAATTACTTCATTAACCAAAACAAAAGTAAGCTTTAGATAAAATTAAAGAAACTGGGCAATAAATACAGTTTTAATAAGTATTTTATGTTGGGAAGTCAGTGTCACCTAAGAAAGACAATGAGAGTGGTGAAAAGAAATGGAGCAGACATCAGTAAACTCTCTCCCAAGTGGTTGAACTATAGTTCTTCTATTTAGCTTTTATCAGCACTTTATTCATTTTTTATAATATTTTATATGGAAGAGTAAATTCATTAACGGAAGCCAGAAATTAAGGTTGCAGCAGAAAAATACTTGTGATGGACACAGTATAAAATTATATGAAATATACCAATATGAAACAATATATGACATTCTGATTTTTACCTTAGCACTTCTCGAAGCCTTTGGATCCAAGTAAGTCCTAAGCTTCTTAAGGTACAATGAAGGAGGGTCTTTTGCCTGCACACGTTCCTGTAACAATAAAAAACAATTGTAAAAATAATGTGCTAATGACCGTAACAGTATTAGCATATATTCTATTCTTTGATTTAACAGAAGATAGGCAAGTATTTTCCACTATCTAAATCACCAATAAATGTTTCAGAAATGGCCTTATGAATAACACCTTAATAACCGATTTACAATAAGGGAAATGCTAAAAGAGTACAACAATAATATTTTCCCACTATTCAAAACTCTTGCTCACGAATCCAAATATTGTGTACATATCCAAGCATGTTTGGGTATTGGTTTTTATTAGTGTGAGAAGAGTAGGCATGATGGTTTTATTAATGGTTGAAAAGTTAAAAATAAATAGAAATAACTCTATTAGTTTTCAAGTTTGAGAAAAGTATAACAATTGGAGAATATTACATGATCAACAAGAACTTGATCCTTATTTTAACATAAAACTTTTAAATAATAGGTTGGGAAATGGGTGAAAATTATTGGCTTATTGATAAATTGGAGACAAAAACTATATTATTATACTTTTATAGAAAAATGATATAAAACTCCACCATGCAGAGGCAGATTTAACTAAGCAGATTTTCCATGTGCAACAAGTATTTGCATTTATCTCATAGTGTAAAAGTCCAATGAGAACAGTATTAGGTATTTATGATTAAAAAAAAATGCTCCATAATATAACAGCTTATTGTTAATATGACATGAGTAGGAGTGGGGGTTTACTGAAGGACGAACACTAAAAACTGCAAATATCTCGGTTAATAATCCAGATGGTGAAAATAAGTACATAAGAAAATTTATAGAACATTACGTTTTATTTCTTCTATACAATGTTTTGATCCGATACATAATAACGGAGATATTAAGAATTTTAAAAAAAAAACCCTTTCCCACTGGTCAGATTTCGGCCATAGACGAACTTGATCTTTAGTTTTACATAAAACGTTTAAATATCAAGGTCGTTAACAGACAAATATAAATATACTTTTCGTCCTCATGTGGGTAGAATAGATGGTCTAATGAGGAAATTTTTCAAAAATCGCGCCATGAGTCAGCCCTTAAGGGAAATCTGCTAAAATTCATATGTCCATTTATGCCACATATTAGATGACAAAAACGAGGTTCTTTGTCCACAAATGTGATTAGTTGTTTTATTGAGTTTCCGTTTTTAGTCGTCGACACACCTCCTCTCATACATCTAGGAAGATTTAAGGATTTTGTTGTATAGGAGAAATACGAAACGAAATTTCTGATGACCAATGTATGTGGTATACAGCACAAGCAAAGTCTGTTTATTTAATTCAGACGCCAGTTACGGATTTTTTGTTTGTTTACGGTTACGGCATTAAGCTCTGTGGTATGGCAACTCAGTATGAAGCACAATTTTCAAGAGTTTCTTATTCTCTTTCGCACCAAAACTCGTTAGTGGCAAGCTCGTCTAAGAATAAATAAAACAAATTGTTAAAACCGAATTCACAGATTAACTTGTACAAGTTATAGAGATCGGTATTTAAAAATACTTGGAGTGAGAGGAGATCGGGGTTTAAATAACTCTGATGCAATTAGTACTTAAATGAAAACCGGTTCTGAAAGGACGGAGACTGACTCACACTACTCCATCAACCTCGGGGCAAAAAGTCAAACCTACTCAAGCGGCTTTAAACAAGATTTCAGGCAAATCTTTATGATAAATAATATCGAAATTGCATATCTTAATCCACGTTTAATCTAATTAAACTAAAGCGGAAAAATACTTAGCAATTATGCGAGAGTATTTTGACGCGAGAAGAAAGCTAATCCCTTCCCATCAAGATTTATAGGCTCAACACCAATCTACACGGCAGTAAATAAAATAAATTAATACCTCAGTAAAAAAACAAACCGTGCCTGACTTTTGGCGAGAGAGCTTGTGGTTATGTCACTTTTTCTTGACGAGTTTCTTTCCTTAACGAAAGAATTTTTTACCAGGTTTCTCTTAAGGAAATGATCTATTGCGATTTTCAATATTTCTTCAAATATCTACTAATCCAACATAATTGCTATTATTTGTTTGCTATTTATTAACGTCCATTTTTGTGCTACTTTGGCTTATCTAGAGGTTACAACCCTTTTCTAGCCAGGGTGGTACTAAGGATTTTATTAAATGAGTTCGTCACTAAATAAATACCTATAGCTTACATGAGAATCGAACTAACCACTCTAGGTTTATATAGAGAATTCAATTTTAAATAAAACCATAAAAGAATATTCATTATATCATTTTTCAATCCGACTCATAATAAATTAGACTTTTTGAATTTTTGCCTCCCTTCTGATCTGAGCCATTAAAGATATTGATTTTTCTTTTTCGATAAAACGCTTAAATATGGAGACGGGGCACAGGTTAGTCTAGATTGGCGAGTTCAATTCCCGCCTGGGCAATAGAAATTTATTTAGTGACGAACTCATTTAATAAAGTGCTGAGTGCAATCCAGGCTAGAAAAGGTTGTTAACCAAGTAGAATTTTTTAAAATATGGAGTTTGGTACGACCAAACAAAGAGTACAAATACTAAATTAGAAGATACATTTAAAAAATAGCTTCATGCGTACAATCTCAATAGCTGATTTCGCTTCAGGGAAATTACTAAAAGACAAATAACACGCTAATATTCAAGCAAGAGAAAAATGTATAAAAACAAGAATTATAGTACATAAAAATAATGTTAGTTATATTACATTCTTCTGACTTATCATAAACTCTAAACTCCCACTCCTGGGGAGTGGGGATTTCAACCATTGGCGAACTTAATATTTAGCTTAGTTGATATAACATAGGTAACAATCAAGCATCGATATAGAAAGAGACGACATAAGTAAATATAAATTTGAATGGATTCCCCGATTTTCTCATCTCCTGGATGTCTGATTTGATGACATTTTGCAGTTCGTGTGGGCTAAATACTAACTTGCCACCCCAACCTCTTCAGGAGTTTAGACCAGATATTTAGGAATACAAGCGAATTACAAGGTAAAATTATACATTTTGTATAAATTTACTTATAGTAAAGATACAAATTTGGGAAAAAGAAATTGTTAACCCCACGAAGTCAAAAGCTGTTAGGAGTTGATAGTATTTTTGCACAGCCCAGCATTCCTGACATTCCTGCAAACAATCACTTTGCCACGACTAATAATAGTGTAAATATAATCGTGATCAACTGGCAATCACATGATGGAAAACGTGACTTCACTGGTCTTTATATATGTTTCACTAACGCTAAAGTTAATGAGCTACACGTAAAATGGCGAGTATACGAATATTTTTAATGACCTCTACAAGCGTTTGTATAGAACTAACCTACCAACCCTGCAGACCTTAGTTTCTTTGCCGAATAAAGATTTATACAGGAGGGCAAGATTTTGATTGTTCTGTTCGGTTGGATCTTGCCAAGTTCGATACACTTCTATTTCACAGTGAAGGCCATTTATTTCAAAACGCCAGTTACTTTCTTCTAATCTTTTCAATTCACCTGTCTAAATCGGTAAAACAACGAAAAACGATACATTTTGTAACAGAGAAGCTAAACAAATAAGTGAGAAAATGTTTTAGCAGATTTCCCTTAAGGGAAATCAGCTATTGAGGTCGTACTCATGACGCGAGTTTCGAAAAATTTCCTCAAATGTCCATCGATCCTACCCAGGAGATGACGAAAATGAGGTCCGTTCAAAATTATATATATATATATATATATATATATATATATATATATATATATATATATATATACATACACATATATATTTGTCTATTAACGCTCTAGCGGTCGCAATTTTTGTTTGATCGTTGCCAAATTCGGAATTTAATCGTTTTATGTAAAAAGGAAGATCAAGTTCGTTAATGGCTGAAATCGGACCAGTGGGAGGGGGGGTTTAGAGGGGGATTTTTGAAAATTCACAATATCTCCGTTATTATGCGTCGGATCGAAAAATTGTATATAATCAATCTTATTGCAAATTAAATTTACTATAAATATTGTTCTATAAATTTATTCTGTATCTTGAGCTTTTTTATTCTGTGTGTCGTCGGCAGGAGTCGGCTATGTTCGGGAATTTCTGCCGAGAGCTCTGGTGGCCGTTTCCATAACTATTCGTCCCTCTTGAATAGGTTTAGAGATACCTTACTACTACAGGTGTTATTAGGCAGATTTGTCTACTGGAAAACGTCACGTGGGAAATCTGCTTAGTTTACGCAGCCTCTGCGTGACGGATTTGTTTTCTCTCAGTTATTCGATTCTATATGAGAATCTAATAAGGTTTTCAAAAGAAAAATATTTAAAGTTAAAATATAGGTGCTGGGAGATTGCACTCGACAATTTTTCAAAATGTGCCCCGAATGTCGATCATTTCAAATACATGACTACTCCTATGATGTATGTTGAAATCTGCAAATCTTTTATATATTTATATATAATCTAAATCAGTGGTCCCTTTATTGGGGGGGGGGTATCGAGGCAGCCTCCTCGTGATCCTTTAAAAGGTAATTTTTTTTTTTTTTAAAAAGGTTTATGGAATAGTTAAATTATTTAAGCTTGATTTTTAGCAGAGATTGCTGAGGAAGTGGCTTAAATTAGACTGAATTGATGCTTTCAATATTTCCAATGGATTATTTTTCAATTCTTGCCTTGCTATATATTGTTGTGTGTTGTGCGCGCGTGTTTTTATATATTTTAATGCTATAGTGGAAGCAATCATTATTTGAACTTAGATACAAAACTCGAAGTAGGTATTTAAATGTTTCAAATATAACTGAAGAGGCTCAGGGTACCCATGTGAGTTAAAGCGTTGCCTTTAATCTCACATTGTAAATCTAGAGTGGCGAGTTAAGATTCCCGCCTGGACAAAGGAATTTATTTAGTGACGAAATTCATTAAATAAAATCCTGAGTTCCACCCTGGCTAGAAAAGGGAGGTAACCTATAAGTAACCCATCCCAATTATCCTTGCAAAAAGTGGACGTTAATAAATAATTTAAATATACTTAAGTGAAGATCATGATAGAAAACGGCCCTAAGGGAGGATTTAGAGAATATGTGAAATGTAAAATTGTGTATTATCGTTCTTATTCGTCGGAAAAATGTGTAATAAGTTTTTTTGATAAAGCAATTCCAAAAAATGTTAATCAGATATTATTATTAACGGAATTATTCAGGCTTTTGTGTTTCACCAATTTCTAGTCTTGCGCTTTAAACGTAAAGCCAAATTATCTATCACTAAACGTACCATCTTTGACATGAATTTCAATTTTTGATCTTATTAAGAGAGTCCCCCTTCTTGTCTGAATTCTCATTTACAACATGTCAGTAGAGCAAGACTGGAGGGTAGATTAAAGTTGTAGTCTGCATGCTCATACTGGCTAATAGTCTATCAATAGTCAGCTAATGCAGGCTACAGGCTACCGAGGGATGGCTGTCTAACAAGTCAGGCCTAGAATGGAATTTTCTCCACTCTTGCCTTCATTTGATTTGAATTTTGCTCATGGTGCCTTTATTGCTGGATGGTCTGATGCAGAAGGCAATGGTAAACCACTGCATGTTGGTTATTCCGTTGTCCGGTCTCGTGAAAATCAGCTTTACCTGTTCACGAGATCAATGACCAGGTGTAGCCTGTAAATACTACATACACAATAAGAGAGTACTAAATAAGACCGTGAGATGGAGCCATCTGGTTGTAATTCTGGAATGGGAGGAAATCTGCTTCGAACAAGCAGGCTCTGCGTGAACACACGTTTTATAAAAATAACATGGAATTCCTTCTCCATTATGAATAAGTAATTTCTTTACCGTTAGGGGCTGCCATGGGTTCAGTGTCACAGCCCTTTTATCGAACACCTCCATTGTTCTAGGTGGTTAATAAGTCCTTTCAGTATCTCAAATATTAATTACTCTTTAAGAAATAATTAGAGTATAACAATGGAATTCATCAGACGAGGGAAAAAAAAGAAGAAGAGACCGTTCCAAAAAGGGACAGGGCTACAGAATCAACTAGCTCACTAAACTAGTCTTGTAAGATCATTAATATATACATTCAAATAAAAAACGAGTCGAAATATAATAGCTAATACAAAAAAAAAGTACTTTAAAAGTGTCTATTTAGTTCATACTCAACAATGTTAATACATATAAGACAATACCATTTAAAGATCTTATAAATAACTACATATTATATTCCGTGACTACCATTCTTTAATATAAATTACATTACTTTCATATCACGTAACTAATATCTTATTCGCCACAAATTGCGTGACACCAAACAAACAAATAAATAACTATATATTGTATTCAAATTAGTGTGAGTTAAATGTATGACCTAGAGAAAAATTAAAAAAAGATAGAAAAAAAAACAACGAGAAGAACGTAATGGGAAAGACGTTTTACTATTATAGAAAAATTGATATTCGGGAATATTTAAATATAGATCAACTTCACATAAGTGAAATACCTTGGGCAATTCCGAAAAAAATTTATTATTCAAGAATACGAAATTATACGTGTTTTAATTAATTTGAATAAGAAAATCGTTATCAGGGTATACAATTATCGGCATTGCTGGCACACGCTGTTGACAAGCCTTAAATCAAATATTAGCAGATTTCCCTTAAGAGAAATCAGCTATTGAGGTTATACTCATGGCGCGATTTTCGAAAAAGTTTCTCAAATGCTCATCGATCCTAGATGACGAAAATAAGGTCCGTTCAAACTTTTATATATATGTATATTAACGTTCTAGCGGTCGTAATTTTTGTTTAATCGTGTTCAAACTGGATATTTAAACGTTTTTGTAAAAATAAAGATCAGATTCGTTAATGGCTGAAATTAGACCGGAGAGGGGAATTTCGAAATATTACCGTTGTTATACGCTTGATCGAAAAAATGTATATAACAAACCTTATTGCAAATTACATTTCGTATAAGTCTTGTTTTATATATATATTATTATCTTGATTATTAACGTTTTCGAGCTTCAGTATATACCGATTCCTGTTCATGCCATATTAACAATAAGCTGTTAAATCATGATGCACTTCATTCGAAGCTTAATTAAAAATATTGTTCCCTACATGAGCGATCTGATTTCTACCCTCCAAGCAGCGTGGAAGGAAAAATATACTGAGCTATGAATAATAATAAATCATCAATGTAACTCTCTTGAGCTTATGAGGAATAGTCATTCGAAATCATTTCAGCTCCTAAAACTGTATAATTTTTCTAGAAAAGCCTCGTTCCTTCACAGTAGTTTATTCTATGCAACAGATTGCTTTCAGAGCATATTCTCCATCATCAGTGCCCTCTTCACAAAGCTGTTACTGAAACCAAGGATTCCCTGCGACTCAAATGTCCCTGTTTAATTTTTCGTTTACATGTTAACAGCCAATTGAGCCTCGGGCTTAACGTGTATATTTGGAGCGATTAGATTGGAGGATTCGGAGTATTTGTGGATCTTTTTACAGTCAGATTTTTTTTTCTGTGATACAATTGACCTTCAGGGGTGAATTTAACAAATTTAATTTTACTAATGGGACAATGGATATGGCCAATTATTGGCGCTTTGGAGAACATGTGGCGGAGCATCCAAAATAAAAATAGAATAGCCTGGCCGGAAGTCCAAAAGAATAACAAAAAGCCCAAATAAAGAAAAAAAAACATGGAGGAGCATGCCAGCCGACTGTTGGGGCGTGAGGCGAGACGAGAATCTCCAGTATGTAAAGTAGTATTGGGAGTTAGTCATGAGTCAGACGAGGAATTGGGTAAGGTGGGCCTGTGACCTTGGATGAGTGTTTTCTCCTGACACCAGATGTCGCTATACACACTTCATTTACTACCTCTATGGTTATAGGTTCACTATTTGTTTTAATTATTGTTATAAAGGCGCCGTTAGAAGCAAGTCTCTCTGAAAGTACTACTTTTTCCAGGTTTTAAGATTTATAAGGAAGGGACAATAACGATTCATGTTTTGGAAATTGTGCTTACATTTTCTCGTTATTTACCATTTGCCCGAAATCCTTAGGTTGTTTTTATTTATTAACGCCCTCTCTTTGCTACTATGGATAATTTGGACGGGTTACCTACAGGTTACCACCCTTTTCTAACCAGGGTGGGACTAAGGATTTTATTAAATGAGTTCGTCACTAAAATTCGAAATATCTCCGTTACTATATGTCGGATCGAAAAATAGTACAGAACAAATCTTATTGGAAATTAAATGTACTATAAATATTGTTATATACTTTTATTCTCTATCTTGTATATTAACCGAGATATTTGCATTTTTCAGTTTCCAGCCTTCACCAAACCACTTCTACTCATGTTATTATAAACAACACGTTGCTATGTAATAAACCACATTATTCGAAGCTTAAATACCATATATTGTTCTCAAGAGATCTTTATTATACGAGATAAATGCAAATATGTTCTGGTGCCCCCCCCCCCTCCCCGTCATAAGTTCTTGGTCTACTAAATTGATTTATTGAGATAAACAGTATTCTGATCCATTATAAATTACAGTACTAGATATAGTAAATAGTTTTCAATAAAATTAATATGTTATATTCTGATATATTTCAGTAACTGTTTTTCTTTCCGGTCAGAAGTAGGCACACCAGTTTGTTTCAGTTTCAGACGCTTCCCGTCGGGAGGTTTCTTATTGTCGTTCGTATTTATTAACTTGATGCTGACGGTGCTATTGTGTTACTATTATGTAGATTTATCTATTATTAAACTTCACGAGGGAAATCTTATTAGTTTACGCAGCCGCTGCGTAACGGACTTTTTGAGATTGTGCTTACAATTACTTGTTATTTACCATTTACACGAAATCCTTAGGTTGTCGTTGTTTTTGACGTCCTCTCTTTGTTACTATGACTAATTTGGACGGGTTATCTACAGGTTGCCACCCTTTTCTAGCCAGGGTGGGACTAAGGATTTTATTAAATGAGTTCGTCGCTAAATAAATTCCTATTGTCCAGGCCGGAATCGAACACCCTCTCTAGGTTTACCATTTGTGATTATGACCAACGTCTAAACTCTCATGGTTAATCTGCGTCACTGCTCAAAAATTTAAGCATTATATCGAAAAAGAAAGATCAAATTCGTTAATGGCTGAAATCGGATCAGAAGAGAGGAGGGGGGCAAAAATTCTAAATATTTCAGTTATTATCAGTCTGATCGAAAAATTGTATAGAACCCATGTTAACCACTGCTCGAGAGGAATGGAGGGATCTGATAGTTGAGGCAAGGCCCTTCAAGCGAAATGATGTCCAAATGTAAAGAAGTGGCTGAAATTTACATCTTCCGATAATTCAATATTTAAAAGGAAATTTGCCAAAGAAGTGCAAATCTTACAAATTCAGAGGAATGCGAATGATCCTCTGACTTAAAGGTATTGAAGGATAAGTGAAATATATGCCGCCCCTACACAATGGTTTTATTTCACAATGGAGGGGTAAAAAAAACCAAAACCTAAACGTTTCCGTTTCTACTCATCGGATGACCAAAACAATACAATAGAAAACAATGTGTAGTTTTATTATGATGAAACAAAAAAGGCTCCTTATAAACATTATCTGTACCCCTAAAAGGGACGATGATTCCCTTAGATCCTAGATAGTATTGTGCTCCTAAATGTCCTTTCCTCCTCAAACCTATTTCCGCTTAATCGATTTTGCTGGTTAACGAGCTTTCCAAAAGTTTATATTCTGAGTTTTATGATGATCGCATACTATTTCAAAGTTATCTCGTTACCAGATTACACACAACTTCCAACGATTGGTGTTTTTCTCATCAAGGCTTTGATGACATCGTCCCGGGGTCGAGTTCATCCCATGCGACTTTTACGGTAATTGAGTACTTACGTCTTGAGGGAAATGTCTACGAAATCGGCTGTCACCGAATGAGCAGAGGCCAGATTTAATTATTTATCAAGATAAAAATAATGTCCTAGTATTAAAAAAATCTGCCATGAACCTACTCTCCGTAAATTATTCAAGTGTTATTATCTTTCCGCTTGCTTTCTTTTTATTCCTTAAGTTATATTTATGTTTTGTGGATAGCTTTGACAAAATCGTACTCCGTTAATTTGACATATTTCTTTTTTTCAATATGAGTAGAAAAATACATTCAATTTTTTTCGAAGGATTTATTTTTTTTAGGTAAGAGGAAGAATTTCAAGAAGAATGTTCATTAAAATGTAAACGCCCTTGAATATTTGCACAAAAGCCAAAAAAAACGGAGTTTCAGCATTACTAGCTGTTTTTAGCATATTAATACACTCATATCAAGATTTTCAAAACTTTTCCTGAAATGTCCATCGATCCTACCCCAGGAGATGATAAAGATAAGGTCCGTTCAAAATTATATATAAATAAAGTTCGTAAACGGCTGAAACTGGTCAAATGAAAGGGGGGGGGTTTAGAGAGGAAAAATTTCGAAAATTCCAAATTTCTCCGTTGTTATGTGTCGAATCGGAAAATTGTATAGAACCAATCTTAATGCAAATGTAATGTTCTGTAAATGTTGTTATATACATGTTTTCTCTTTATTGAATATTAACAGAGACATTTCCATATTTTAACTTACATCTTGTTAATTTAACAAACCTTATTGCAAATTATATTTTGTATAAATCTTGTTATAAACTTTTTTTTTTTTTCCATTATCTTGATTATTAACCGAGATATTGCATTTCTTAGTTTTCGGCCATCAGTAAACCCCCACTTCTACTCATGTCATATTTGCTATAAGCGGTTATGTCATGAACTACTTCATGACAAGGTTAAATCCCAAATATGGTTTTCATCGAACTACTACTTAGTAAGACAGATGAAAATTCTTCGTGTGATGACGTCATCAATTAAGATTTTTCGTTCTTCACTCGATCGAAAATGTTTATTTGATCTATATTATACTCGACATTTAGCCGTTTCAGACAACAGTAAAGATCATATTTGTTATTGACTGAAATCGGTCTTGGAATAGTGGTGGTTTACAGAGAGAGGGGGGGGGGGAATTAGAACATTCAAAATATCTTTGTTATTATTTGTGGGATTATAAAATGTTATTGAACCAATCTTGTTAAACGTCCGTTCAAAACTGTATATATATATATATATATATATATATATATATATATATATATATATATATATATATGTCTGTTACCGCTCTAGCGGTCGCAATTTTTGTTTGATCTTTACGAAACTCGAAATTTAATCGTTTTATGTAAAAAGAAAGATCAGGTTCGTTAACGGCTGAAATGGGACTAGTGGGAGGGGGGATTTAGATGGAAGGATTTTCGAAAATTCGAAATATCTCCGTTACTATACGTCGGATCGAAAAATTGTACAGAATCAATCTTATTGCAAATTAAATTTACTATAAATATTGTTATATACATTTATTCTCTATCTTGAATATTAACCGAGATATTTGCATTTGTATTCTGCGTGTGGTCACCAGTAGGCTATGTTCGGACTTTCCGCCGAGAGCTCTGGTGGCCGTTTCCATAACTTATCCTCCCTTGTGAATAGGTTTAGAGATTCATTACTACTACTGCTGTCATTAGGCAAATTTCCTCTATTGTAAAACTTCACATGGGAAATCTGCTTAGCTTACGCAGCCCCTGGGTGACGGATTTTTTTAGTTTTCAGCCTTCAGTAAAACCCCACTCCTACTCATGTCATATTAATAATAAGATGTTGCTTTATGATGCACTTCATCTGAAGCCTAAATACCAAATATTATTCTCATTGAACTTTTGAGATAAATGCAAATACGTGACGCAAGTGGGAAATGTGCCTAGTTAACGCAGCCCTTGCGTGACGGACTTATTTTTTTGAAAACAGATAGGAACTCAAATGAGTTACACCACGGATGTATCACAGTTTCTCAACTTATGCTGTTTAGGTATGAGAGTAAATGTGTTATCTATTGGTTGGCACCTGTCAATAGATAGTTGATACGGTTTTAAAATAACTATAGATTTAAGAAAACTAATATGCAGAACACCAATGCAAATAATTATCTCATAAAGAAATAGAAGTTATCTCCTCTTGTTTTTATCTCATAGATATTGCCTTTCTATTTTTCTTGACAAAAATAAAATGTGAAAGTCATTGAACAAGATGTTCATGAATTACTATCTACAAATAAGATATATTTGTGTACCAACGATGACGAGCTAAAGTGGAAATAGAATTTCATTTCAAAAACAGGATGGTTTGCAAATCTTCGAAAACAAAAATAGTATAACAATATATATATATATATATATATATATATATATATATATATATATATATATATACATACATTCATAAAAAAATTTTGAACAGACCTCATTTTCATCACCTAAAAGGTAGGATCGATGGACATTTGAGGAAAAGTTTCGAAAATCCCGTCATAAGTACAACCTTAAGGGAAATCTGCTAAAAAGCTGGTATATCATAAATAGTTTATTCGACGCTTAAATTTCAAATATTGTTGTCGTTGAACATTTACTGTGTCAGAAATATGCTATTATTTAAGCTGTGGCACTATTATTTAAGATTTTCATTAACTACTACCGCTTTTCTACTCATACAGACGAGTTTGTGAAATAAGATCGCCAGTGAGTCTTTCCAACTTATGGAAAATCCGCTTAGTTTACGTAGTCCCTAAATGACGTATTACGTTTTGGATAAGGAATACCTGATAATGATTGACGTAAGTAATGTAACTTATTTTTGAGACTCGCGTCATGAGTTCAACCTCAATAGCTGATTTCCCTTAAGGGAAATCTGCTAATAACTCGCTTAATATTCAAGATATGAATAGTTATTTATTATACAAGTGACGAAAGTAGATCATTTTACAACTCGAGTGAAACGTTTACCCACACAAGCGTTGTAAATTCTACTGTCGTCACGAGTGTAATATTAAATTTTTTCTGTAATCGTGTAATACATAATCAGATCTAACCAGAATATGAACAAAATTAGTATGTTGTGAAGATTATGGTATGTATGTTGTTGGCAGGTTATAAGCATGGTTGTGAAAGGTTGTAAGCATAGTTATAAAACAACTAGTGATGATTGTGAAGTAATGCAGTTATAAACAAGTGCAGGTTATAAACAAGGAAGGTAATTATTATTATATTTAAATTTTAAAATATATTGATTATTTCCACCAATAATTCATTCACATTTCAATTTATTTTGTTAAAATAAATTCTTACAATGTTAAGAAACATTTAAAAGCATTTAATTTCCAACTTCAAATTATCTTTTAATTTATACTTATTACTAATTAAGAAGGCAATTCACTTTCTTCACTTGTGAAGAAAGTAATTACTTTCTTCACTCATTTCAGTTAAGTAATGTTACCATTATTCAACGATTACAGAAAAAAATATTTATGAGTGACAATTATAGAGAATTAAATTAGCAACATTGGATTGGGTATTTAACATTTTGTGTTCCGGCTCATAGCAACGGGAACATTTCTGGAGTTTTTCCTCTTTAAATCTCTTTTCCTCTGATTTCAACTATTAACAGACTCGATGTTTGGTTTACCATGAAATATTGAGTTCGGTAATGCTGAAACACAAATTGCGTCCGCTAAATACACACCCACGCAAACACCTTATGCAGTACTCAATAGCTGAAGAGAAATATACAAAAACGGTACTAACTACAATTGTACCAAGCGGCAGCGAATAAGACATGAGAAGCAAATTGGCTTATTGAAGGATCGGAAAGCAGAGACCAATGATGAAGTAGTTGGGGTCAGGCCTATAACAAATGGAGATCAAATTCCGTACAGTGTCCCCTTGTTAGCCTTCCATCAATACTCAGCTGTGATATTCAACAGTAACTCAGACCTCAAATACTATATATCCGTCAATCCCATCCTCATTTACAATATACAACTAATTTGGTAGAACTAAGGAATAATTAACATTTGAAATGTTAATTTTAATTCAATTATTCCAACTTTCCTAATCAACCATTAGTACTGAGGTAGGATGAATCGCCAGCATGAAGCAAACAAAATTGTTGAGACCCAAGTTCTGCAAAACTCCGGACTTCAACCAGTATTACTTCACAAAAAAAAATCCCAGAATAATAATATATGATACATCCGTTAAGTTGAGTCAGGAAGAAATCAGTTCAAATTTTTAGAAACAGAACGCCCACTCAATACGTATAGGGGAAGGGAAGAAGAAGGGAATAGGGAGAATAATATATTTAAACCTATCATCACTGGGTGACAGGTTTCCCCAGAACCATACCGTGAAATCATGAAGGAAGGAAGGGTTTTTCTGGATTTGACTCATATAGAATCCGAAACTGGACGGCTGTTACGCATTGCGTTAAGTGTCAACATTTTGGACATGCGCAAAAACACTGTTCAGCTGAATATATGTACTGCTCTCATTGCTCGGAGCGGGGTCACTGTCACGGACAGTGTCCAAACAAGGCGGCGCGCCGCGGCGCCTCTGAAATGTGTTAACTGTGTTAGATTTGGCAAAAATAGTGAACTTGCGGCAACTGACAGGAACTGTGACTCCTACAGAAGAGCCGTTTTCCGCAATATAGATAATACCAATTATGGATAATCGAGGGCTGATGATAGCGCAGCACAATTTGAAGTGGCCACAGCTGAGATTAGGGTCGAAATTTATTTGTAAATTATATGTATAGTTTTATTAGAGTTTAGGTAAGTATTTGGGCTTTAGGTATGTAGGCTACTTAGTTAGGTTCTTGCTGCCACTTCTATGAACAGAGGCAAAGGAGACGCAGCTGCGGGTTCCCCTAGGACTTATCGGAAGTAAACTAAATCTCCCAAATGTTGCACTTTTCTGCTTCGCCGTGCTCGGGGAGTTAGGCTAAGTTACCGGCCCAATTTATCTATTCAAAATTTTATTTCTCTTATTAAATAGAGAACGCTGGTATGAGGAAACCCAAAGGTACAGCGGGGGCAGAGGTGAGGGGGGGGGGGAATTGATGAATCGCCACAAAATATTGATAGTAAAAAAAACAAAAAAAAAACAGTTATTTTACTATTTTGGCGCACTTAATAACACTTCAGGCCTAAAACAAATGTATAATGTATATATACAAGCTATAAAAGTCCGTCACGCAGGGGCTGCGTAAACTAAGCAGATTTACCACGTAAAGTTTTACAATAGAGAAATTTCACGAGAGCCAAACGTTTACGAGAACCGCCGAACTACCTTTTTCCGGAAACCCACGACTAGGACCGAAGTAAGCCGATAGCATTTCGTCCGTTACGTGTACACACATAATATAAATTCGAATATCTCGGTTAATATTCAAGATAAAGAATAAATGTACATAACAATATTTATAGTAAATTTAATTTGCAATAAGATTGGTGCTATAAAATTTTTTAATCCGACGCATAATAACGGATATATTAAGAATTTTTTCGAAATTCTCCCCCTTTAAACCCTCCCCTCACCCCTGTCCGATTTCAGCCATTAACGAACTCGATCTATATTTTTGCATAAAACGTTGAAATATCGAGTTTGGTAACGATCAAACAAAAATTACGTCCGCCAGAGCGTTAACAGACACATATATAGATATATACAATTTTGAACGGGCCTCATTTTCATCTACTACGTAGGATCGATGGCTCAATAGCTGATTTCCCTTCAGGGAAATCTGCTAAAATGAGGCTAGCGGGGAAACTCAAACTCCGTATTAAAGCTAATCGACATGAATACTATTTAAAAATGCTGGTAAAAAAACATTGGAAAACAATCATGATAACGAACAATGTTGTTCAATCATCATGCCAATCCGGATGCTTTCTTCGTAGAAAAAGAAGTACGAAAAAAAAAATGTCAGCTGATATACTTAATGATATCTGTCCAATTGATGAAAAAATGCGGAAATAAAGAAAGCCAATCACCCTTCAATGACTTTTAAAAAATTATAATCTGCAACAATTCATTTGTATTGCCAATGGGTTTGTATCAATAAAGTCTTTCAATTAAAACAAAATACTTAAAATTATGTATGGCTCACATGCCATATCGTATTCCATCTCTTATTAGGATTTGAAATTTACAGCATTAAAACTATAATAGCGAGACTCACCCAAAATATCATTAAGTTTGCGGATAACACTCTACGCTTTCAACATGAAGATATCAAATGAATGAGTCTGTTACGCACGGGCAGCATAAACTAAACAGATTCCCCAAGTGCTGTTATGACAATATGCTGTTAATTAAAAATCCAATGAGTCTACTGAAAACTAAGAAATGCTGATATCTCAGTTAAGGATGAGAACAAATATATATATAATACCATTTATACAAAATTATATTTGCAATGAGATTGGTTCTATAAACGTTTTAGATCTGACGTGTAATAACGGATATATTTTGAATTTTCGAAATCCCCCTTCCCACTGTTCAGATTTCAGCCATTAACGAACTTGATCTTTAGTTTTACATTAAACGCTTAAATATTGATTTTGATAAATATCAAACAAGTACTACTGGAACTAACAGAAAAGTGCATGTGCGCGTGAATATATATGCAATTTTAATGGGCCTCGTTTTCGTCAACTCTTGGATAACCTCGTTATGAGTGCATCTTCAATAGCGGATTTTCCTTAAGCGAAATCTGCTAAAAATGATGATGACTGATAGGTATTGACTAAAAAGTTATTTTAAGACAAATGTTGACAGTGTCAAGACTAAATGCTAAATCATACGAAACCCAGTCTAGTGAACTAGGTCAAGTAAAACAGAAGTCAGGGGGGTTAATGCCAAACAGTCACGGCATCTCACGGGAGCACTTAATTTTTCAAGGACTCCCACGTCAAGCCTGTCAGCTCTATTAAATACAAGGATACCGGGAACAAAGCATCTTGATAAAACGCAAGTCTCATAATAGGTTCTTATCAGCAACTTCAGGAGTTCTATAGAAAATAATTCAAGTCATATTTTTATTCACGAAGGGGTTGGCATAGTGGTGTGTAACGCGCTAGGCGACTGCTTCTGGAGGTGCCAGGCACGAACCTGGAGATTGCACATTACTTGTAAGGTTATCAGGATCCAGGTTAGAATTATATCCTTTCTCCCGCCTTTTCTATACATCCCGAGTTATTAACATTAGCTACTTGAATAAAGAATTATTTTATTTTGTTTGAGGCTCAGGTTAGCTATGTGAGTTAAAGCGTTAGTCTTATTCTACATGGTGAACTGGGGAACCTAGAATGGGGAGTTTGGAGTCATGCCTGGGGAATAGGAATTTATTTAGTGACGAACTCATTATATAAAATCCTCAGTCCCACCCTAGCTAGAAAAGGGAGGCAATCTGTCGATAGCACGACACAATTAGCCGTAATAGCAAAAACTGGACGTAAATAAATATTAATAATAGTATTTAATTTAATTAAAGACTGTAATACCGCCATAATACAGCAGAGGGCGCGTTAAGCAATTTAATTCTAACCAAAGTCCTGGTGCTTCAAAGATTGATCAGCTAATGATTTATACTTGAAAAAATATGTCGTTTTTATCACGATCAAAAAGAAAACCAGAATTAATTTTGAGAACTGAAAAACTGAATTTTGTAAAAGCGGCTTTCTTTTCATATGTAATAAAGATAATAGAGTAAAATCGCTTTCTAAATTTCAGCATTGTGGTCTTATTATTGTGAAGATATAAATGAATGTTGTGGCAGACTGAGTACTGTACAGAGAAAAAAAAATAAAAAAAACTGATGAGTGACAAATTTGAGTTTAGACATTCTATGTATAATCACAGAGAAGCTGTTACGGGGGTTTACTGAAAACAGTAAACTGAGAATTGCAAATATCTCGGTCAATATTCAAGATACAGAATAAATAGTAGTCACTTATTAATACAGTATATAGCAATGAATTATCATAGGGTTTCGTTAAATTAATGTTATTATTTTTTTGAAAAGGGATAGCTACTGAAGAAGTGAAATGTAAACCGTGGGGCATTATGAATAAAGTTTTGAGTGGAACACGTTTTTTATTGTTGGCCCTTGCCATGAAACTATAAAGAACATATACAAATATTGAGTCCAGAATTAGATGAATATATATGTAATAAAGATGCCTCATAAATATTTCTAATTTTGCTTAGATTCATGAAATGATTAATAGACAGTGTTAGAGTGATGAACTCAGTTATGTTCCGAAATAGGGATGAGTGTGCTGATGATGTGCCATAAGGCTATAGCCGTCACACCGGCTTAGTCAGAGACACCATCATAGCTTTAAATCATCTAACTACCTCTGTGCCATTAACAGTCTTCATCTTATATGGTATAATGTATGTGTCGAGGAATGGCTGGAAAGCTAACCATCCCCCAAGACTATGGTGTGCTGGAAATGTAATATGGAGGTATCCAATCCAGACTTTGTATTCAGGGGGAATGAGTTGTAGGCACCCGGTCCGAAGAATGGGATGCAAAAATGAGTAGATATAAAAAATAGGTGGTTCGTTCCAGCTCACCTCTCAAAATCCAAAAAAGTCCGTCACGGCGGGGCTGCGTTTACTAAGCAGATTTCCCACATGCGTCACGTTTCTCAAAACGTAAATGTTCAATGAGAACAATATTTCGTATTTAAGTTCCTACTAATAAAGCGGTCAAGCATATGACTGCTTATCTTTAATATGACATGAGTGGGACTAGGGGATAAACTGAAGGCCAAATATCTCGGTTAATATTCAGGACAGTGTAAAAACACATATAATAACATGTATAGAACATTTAATTTGCAATTATATTTGTTCTATACACTTTTTCAACACGACGTATAATAACGGAGATTTCAGCCATGAACGAACATGATCTTTATTTTTACATAAAACGTTTAAATATCAAATAAAAATTACGACCGCTAGAGCGTTAAACACGCGCACATATATATATATATATATATATATATATGTGTGTGTGTGTGTGTGTGTGTGTGTGAGCGCGCGCGCGTGTGTGGTTGTGTGTGTGTGTGTGTATGTATATATACAATTTTTTGAAAGGACCTCATTACCGTCATCTCCTAGTAACTAACTTGTAGGGATTTGTAATCCTTTTTTAAAAATGTTTTTAGGGTTTTAACGATTTTTAGGTTGTTTTTTAAAGGATTTTTTTGGGTTACAAAATTCTGACATTAACTATTTTGAGAGGTGCGCTAGAACACTCAATTTACTTAAGAAGTTTGTAGTATGCAAAAACCTTTCTCTAATATTGTTTGTACTTATTCCATTGATAAGTCAAAACCATTGAAATGTCTATGTCCCCTGAGTTTGAAATAATAGAGACACGGAATATAAACGTTATGCAATACATAGGATTTTACTTTAAATATATAACAAATTTTAAAGCATTTGCATCGGTCTTCATACACATTGTTGTTAGCCGCGGATTCGATTCCTAGATGGGTGTAGGGAATTTATATACTAATGGACGGGATCTTCGTTAATATTTAGGAACCTATGCTTATTATTATTAAAACTGACTGCACATCATATGATATTCTAATCGTCATTCAAATGCGGACTAAAAAAACGTCGTTCAAGCAAGAGCAGCGGAAACTAAGCATATCCCCACTTGCTGGTATGACACTTGCTTTTTGTACAAAATACATTTTTAATGTCATTCTCAAGTCAAAGTAGTCGAAATTTCAGAGTAAATCACAATATTTTCTCTGTCGCAAGCAATTTATATTGCGACATTATTTATTTTTTACAGCTAACTAAGTACAGAATAATAAAAAACAAAAAGGAAGAAAAAATAATCATATAAATACTAAATAACGAAACATAAAGTTATATAAAAAAAAATTAAATGAAAATATTTTCAGCGATGGTGAGTTATTTTCAGATATTAATTTAGTGTGAGAACTTTATAAAATATGTATAGCATTCAAAGAGCCTGTATTCGTGGAAGGACATTTGCTCAGGCAAAAACATGAAAAACACTCAAATCATTTTTCAACTTACCACTCACGAGGGCACGTGGTAAGGTCAAATCCTTTTTTTTTCAGAACTACTTCTGAAGAGGCGTCATAATTGACGTGAAGCATTTAAAGAGAAAAATACGTTCAAATGAAAGCGATTTCAGTGATTTTCATATGACCTTCCATTTTCCTTTTTATTATTTTTCTTTAATGGGAGCTCGCGAACAATTTTAATCAGGCCATCAGTAAACCCCCACTCCTGCTCATGTCATATTATTAACTATAAGCTGTCAAATCATGAACCACTTCATTCCAAGGTTAAATACCAAATATGTTTTCCACTGAACTTTGTGAGGCACATGCAAATACGTTATGTGATGACATCATCAATTAAGATTTTTCGTTCTTTACTCAAAAATGTTTATTTGATCTATACCATACTCAATATTTAGCCGTTTCAGTCAACACTCAGGATCATATTTGTTTTTGGCTGAAATCGGACATGGAATTGTGATGGTTCAGAAAGGGGCGAATTTATAATGAGTCGTGTCATAAAATGTTATAAAACCAATCTTATTGAACTTTTGACTTACTAAAATTGTTGTTCCATGCATTTTTTCGCGAGATGTTCTTACTATCTCGTTATCTGCCTTCAGTACCCCCACCCCCCTTCTACTCATTGGCTTTTTTGTTTACATATAAATAGAAAATACTTGGTGATTGATATGAGATCACAAGTGTTATACCACACTTGATACATCTGCTTAGTTTGTGCTGCCACTGCGTGACAAACTTTATTACTGATATTAATTATTTGGTTCCTTTTCCGTCTATGGTCTCAGGAGAGAATAGAAAAATAACATGAGGAATACCATTTTGAACGCGTCAAATAGAACTTACAAAAAAAAAATAGCTATAATGTTTCATTTAAATTCCTCGTCCATTGAGAAAGATGGAATGACGACAATAGAATTTATTCATATAAAGGATAAATAAAACTCAAAAGACACCAATTATATTATATACAAAGCCTACAGTATGGATTGTAATAAAAGTTATATAGGGGAATCATCACAATTATTCAATAGAAGAATCAGACAACACGTGATACACGTTGATCATAAGGACGTCACATTAACTTGCGGGTTTTAGTAGAATCGCTTTCTGAGATAGTTGTATAAACTCCTGAGACAAATTTAGATATTTCGCCACGTTAAGTGTATATTAGAACTAATCCATTTGCTGATAATATGATTGCAGTGACACTGACAGAATCCAGTTTCTAAGGGTATTTTATTTCGATATCTAAATCCTAGTAATTTATATATTTTCCGGTGAAAGATTCACGGATATTCCGTATAATTTGGACCAGCGATATCAATATTGTCAGCTGATTTTTTACCACTTGCCGATGACAAGAAAATCAGGATCGGTCTTCGTCGCTTCGTTCCAATAAATTTTCATATTAGTATAATGGACCGATTGATGCTCGATGTCTTGGGAATCGTTTTACTAGGAAACTACATGATAAAAAATATCTTCAAATGCCCATCGATTCTTTTCAGGAGATGAAGAAAATGAGATCCGTTCAAAATTATAAATATATATATATATATATATATATATATATATATATATATATATGAATATTTGTCTGATAACGCTCTAGCGGTCACAGTTAGTGACTACTAAATATACAAGCGTTTCATGCAAAACTAAAGATCAAGTTCGTTAATGGCTTAAATCTGACCAGTGGGAGAGGTTGGGGCTTAGTGGGGAGCATTTGGAAAATTCGAAATATCTCGAATACGTCGGATCGAAAAAGCTTATAGAACAAACCTTATTGCTAATTGAGTGTTCTACAAATGTTGTTATATGTTTTTTTTTTTCACTATCTTGATTATTAACCGAGATATTTTCTTTTTTTTTAGTTCTTGGCTCTTAGTACACCCCCACTCCTATTCATGCCATATTAACAAGAAGCTGTTATATTATACAACTCTTTATTCCAAGCTTAAATACTGAATATTGTTCTCATTGAGCTTTTAAATTTTGAGATAAATGCATATATGTGAAGCACGTGGGAAACCTGTTTAGTTCACGGACTTTTAAGCAACTGGTTAAAGTGTTACTTGATTGGGTATTGATGAATTTTCTAACTATTCTGCCAATAATAGTTAACACAGAATTTTTCGAAAGGAAAATTATATTATCAGGTAACTTGAAAGTGTTTATGAAAGTGATATATGATAGATAAGCACAAGTCTATTTACAAAAATCTTTGGATTCTGCTATTCCTTACATACACATAAATTTGAACCCAACTCACTTAAGTCATCTACAACATGTAGGATACAGGGAAGAGGGATTTTAAAGTGAAAAAATCGTCATGAGTAGCACTCCAACAATTCCCTTAAGGGAAATTTGCTAAAATGTGGCTCACAGAGATAGCTAATTTGTGAGTCAAGTAAATGCAGTACGTCACTCACTCGCTGGCCAGTGAGTCACAAATGGCCGATCCGGAACCATCCAAGGCCACAAAAGGCAGTTGTACAATGCAGGAATTTGAGTTTTTATATTTCTATGCATTAACTCTTCCAAAAGATGTATAATGTATTGCAATATTTATTATTATTATTTATTAACGAGCACATTTTGCTGCTATAGCAAATTGAGACGGCTTCTCATCTACAGGTTATCGCCCATTACTAGCCTTCCTAGGGTTGAGCTAACGATTATATTTAAAGAGTTCGTCACTAAATAAATTCCCGGCTGGGCAATTGGAATTTATTTAGTGACGAACTAAAATAAATTAGTTAAAATATTTAGAATAACTTAAGAAAGCCATAATAAATTCCGGAAAATCTTAAGTAATAGAAATTAGAATGATATGTGTAAATTTTCATAAAGATTTCCTCTTATATCGAGCAAATAGTGACACAGAAATGTATTGTTAATTTCATGAATTGGTCATCACTTTATAAGCTTTGAAGGTCATTAACAAAAATATTTGAAAATCGCGTCATGAGTACGACCTCAATATCTGATTTCCCTCAAGGGATATCTGCTAAATGACTTAATGTAGAAATTCGTTATTATTTACAATAATTAACGGTGAATTTCCCCTGACTCGTACACATTGAGTTATCACTTCATTCATTGGGAAAAAATAGGTGATAACAGTTTTATGGAATAAAGGTATAGAAGAACGCAGTTGTTTCGCTAGATCTGCAATTTATTTCTATATATTTCTTAAAATAGATTTGAAGTTGAGCTGGATATGCGAAAAATAGTGATGTGTTAGCTTAATATGAAAACTAAGTAAGCAAGGAATGATTAGGATTCCTGATGATAAACGACGAAAAAAAAAATCAATTCTAGTTACTGTTTAGAACAATTGTAAAAAAAAAAAGTCCGTCACGCAGGGGCTGCGTAAACTAAGCAGATTTCCCACGTGACGTTTCACAGTAGATAAATCTGCCAAATAACACCTGTAGTAGTAAGGTATCTCTAAACCTATTCACGAGGGACGAACAGTTATGGAAACGGCCACCAGAGCTCTCGGCGGAAATTCCCGAACATATCCGATTCCTGCCAACGACACACAGAATACAAATGCAAATATCTCGGTTAATATTCAAGATACAGAATAAATGTGTAGAACAATATTTATAGTAAATTTAATTTGCAATAAGATTGATTCTATACAATTTTTCGATCCGACGCATAATAACGGAGATATTGTGAATTTTCAAAATTCCCCCATCTAAACCCCCCCTCCCACTGGTCCGACTTCAGCCATTAACGAACTTGATCTACATATATATATAATTTTGAACGGACCTCATTTTCGTCATCTCCTGGGTAGGATCGATGGCCATTTGAGGAAATTTTTCGAAACTCGCGTCATGAGTACGACCTCAATAGCTGATTTCCTTTAAGGGAAATCTGCTAAAAATACTTGATTAGCATGATTGGTTAATAATTGGATAATAATGTAGAACCAATTTCCCATTTCCCTCGAGGGAAATCTACTAAAAAATAAAAATAAACCATCTGACATTTTCTACAATCGATGTACGCATAATGATTACTAAGCAAGTGGAATATAATATAGATATCCTTTATAGTTACAGGTTCGACGAACGGGATTAACAGGGTGACATACGATGGCTGATTATGTTTCTCATTCTACTTTTAATACAGAGTTTCCCGTTAGTAAATACCTCATCCAATCAACGCGTGAATTTGACGCAGATTATATAAAACGTTGAGATTTTCCTTTTCCATGCTATTATCAAACAATGCAAGTATCAGGAAGAGCAAAAAGAATGTCACAAGTCGAAATGGTAGAGAAACACATTTGCATTGTCTAATAAGGTTGAATCTTTGAGCAACAACATTTTGACAAATCACACCTCTTCATTACAATTCCAAAAGCTAATTTCGCTTAAAGGAAATAAGTCGAAAAAAATAATAACACTAATGAAAACTAGAGCTTTCCACAGCAATACCTCTGCTCAGTTCCACTTGGAGTATTCCTGTGGCCTCCAAATCTACATATTCATGTGAAGTAAAATGAATGATAAATATTCAAACAATTTACGAGTTTCACATTAAATGGGTTTAAAAAGGATTGCACTCCCATGAATTGTGATGTTTGAAAATATAAACTAATTCGATTGTGATGAAGAATTTCTAATGAATTTGATTTAAATATTTTGAAATGGCTACGACCTGAATGACGAACACAATTAGTTCTTAAATATTGACATCAAACAGGCGCCATCATTAGCAAGCGTAATAAAATGACTAAAAGCTTTCGTAGCAAGAATCACTGAGTACACATGAACAGTAGGCATGTCACATTCATACTTCCATCAGTTGTTATTTTTGTGCCTAAATAATAATTAGGAAGTTAAATCTACTTTTAAAAAATGCTAATTTTAACGCCACTTAAAGATTTTCACAGAATAAACTCGTAAAAGTGTAAAATCCGGCATGCTGGAACAGCGTATACTAAACAATTCCCCAATCCTGTGATAACGTCTTCCTTTCTTCTCTTTATCTTCCTCTGTAAGTGTTTGACGCAATACATAATAATATCTATAAATACTTAATGCATAGTTATAAAAACTCGGTCAAACAGGGGCTGCGTTTACTAAGCATATTTCCCACGTGCGCCACATATTTATCTCAAAATGTAAACGTTCAGTGAGGACATCATTATTTGGAATCTAATTAAAATGCTTCATAATATAACAGACTATTGTTACTATGACATGAGTAGGAGTGCGGGTTCAGTGAAGACCGAAAACTAAAAAATGAAAACATCTCAGTTAATCATCAAGATAGTGAAAAAAACCCTTATAACAACATCCAAAGAACACTAAATTTGGATTACGATTGGTTCTATATAATTTTTTGATCCGCTGATTTCCTTAAAGGGAAAAAGTCCGTCACGCAGGGGCTGCGTAAACTAAGCAGATTTCCCTCGAGAAGTTTAGTGATAGATAAATCTAAATACTGCTAACACAACACCACCGTGAATAAATACAAACGGAAATAAGAAATGTTTCATCCAATTTCAATAACCTGCCGACAGGAAGCGTTGGGTTAGAAATGTAAACAAACGGGTCCGCCCGCCTCACACCAGAAAGTAAAACAATACCTGAAATATATCAGAATATAACATATTAATTTTATTGAGAACTATTTACTATATCCAGTACTGTAATTAATAATGAGTCAGAATAATTGTTATCTCAATCAATCAAATTTTAGTAGTCCAAAACCTTAAGACGGGGGGGGGTCACCAGGACATATTTGCATGTATCTCGTATAATAAAGGTCTCTTCAATTCAATTTTTAGTATTTAACCTTCGAACAATGTGATTTATTATGTAGCAGAGTATTGTTTGTGTAACATGAGTAGAAGTGGCGGTTTGCTGATGGCCTTAAGGGAAATCTGCTAAAATGCAGGTATAAAATTGGACACCACTTTAGGATGAAGTACAAGGGAAGTCTACTATAATATATCGACTTAAGACATTATATTAAAATGAAAATCATTGACATAACAATCCATGAAGTTACAGTGCCTGACAAGCAGTATTTATTGGTGGTTAGTCAAGTCGCCACATATGTATGCCGGAATATATATTAGCATTGCTTGATAAAAGATAAATTGAGGGTTCAAAATTAAATATAATCCCGTGAAGAATTGGGTTAAACAAAAGAAAAGAATGATTTATTATGTTCGTGTGTACGTTTGCGTGTGATCTGTCGAATTAAATCATTGCGAAGGATTAAGACCTTTTTCAGTGTCCCTGAACCGTATCCTTCTCCTTCCAGCACTAGAGTTTGAAAGTTTACAATATTTCTATTAGTATTCGGAAAAACCTTCCAACCATTAAACATAAAATTCTTCGTGCTAATTATTGTTCTACAAAAACTAGTCCAATAAGCAAGTCGGTAAGGAGTAACTGAATTATCAACAGACGAAAAACTTGTCAAGATGTTTTGAAACAAAGCCTGGTTAAACAATACAATGTAGGACAGATTTCAACGTCGAATTGTGCCGACGAAGTTTCACAAGGAGCTGGGCAGATATCCAAGCTAAATGCCATTTCTCCCAGGCAATGAAAAACAGGGTTAATCCTCAGAAAGAGAAACTCTTTTGGAAACTATGGGAGAAGACGCCGTCCTATAAATTCTCTCACTTAAAATTAGTAATTGGAACACCCTAAAGCTAATTAAAATAAATTGCACTCATGAGAAACTGGGCCTGAGAATTTAAATTATGAGGGAATTAAAACATTATTACTCCTTTACTTAAGAAGGTTGATAGGCTCTATAAATCCACTATTGGCAAATGTTAAATACAGAAAGTTCATTGATTAAATTTAAATTATGTTCAATAGTTAAGTCTTAGAACGTTTGAGAGTGTGTTCTCAGCTGTGTGTAATAACCACTTTTCCACAATAAAAATGTTTTAGCAGATTTCCCTTAAGCGAGATGACGAAGATGTCCGTTCAAAATTCTATGTGTGTTTATATTATACAATACATATATATATATGTCTGTTAACGCTATGCCAAGCTTGATATTTAATCATTGTAAAAATAAAGTTAAAATATGTAAAAAGAAACATCGTTAATGGCTAAAATCGGACAGTCGGAGGGGAGGATTGAGGGGGAAATTTCGAAAATTCAAAATATCTGCGTTATTACGCGTCGGATCAAAACATTAAATAGAACTAATCTTATTGCAAACTAGCTCAGATACCCGGCTTCGCTCGGGAATACATTTGAGGCTGAATGGTGATGGTATTTTTTTGGCAAGGCTTTACTTTGCACAATATTTTGACATTTACCCGCCCCAGTGTTTAGGGTTAATACCCGTCGTTGCTGTGGATTTGTTAATAATAAAATTAATTTTTTATGTAAGACTTCACTGTCCTCCATATTGTCATATTTCCCGTTTCCTGTGCAATATGCATAGATTTGAATTATTAAGGACAAAATATTAACATACATTTGAATTAATGTTTCCCGGTGTTGTACTTGGTAGTTCATATTGAAAAGAATTGTTGAGCAAATTTCTCTAAATAACGAAATAAACAACTTTTGTCATGTGCATATTTGCAAAAAACCCAATAGAAAACGAAATACCGCTATTTTTTATTTCAGGCCTCCCTTAGAACCCCCACTCCTGCCCGTCCCTAGAAATGTTGGTATGGCTTGTTATAATGAAAGCGTTAGTGCTAATACACTTACCGAGTTTTATTTATTTCGGTTGGGTCTTTTGTCCCAAATAAAATTGCTCATTTCCGCTATAGGCTTTAGCGTATATCTCCTTTATAATTCGGTTTACGAAAAAAGTGCATATAACAAAAGTTACTCTAAATAACAAAATAAACAACTTTTGTTATGTTCATATTTGCCGAAAAACCAATAGGAATAGAAATATCGCTATTTTTAACTTCTGGCTTCCCTTATAACCCCCACTCCTGTTCGTCTCAGAGGATATTAATATAGCCTAAAGTCTAAGTTTGGTTAGTAGTAATATACATACCAAGTTTCATAAAATTCGGTTCAGCCGTTTATTCGTGAAAAGGTAACAAACAAACATACACGAAAGAAACAAAATGCAGTTATGGTGTCTATGACATGTGAAACGAAAAGTTATCGTGAAATTTCGCGAAAAAAATCAATGTACAGACAGAGGTTACAATTTTATATATATATATATATATATATATATATATATATATATATATATCCATTATATCCTGTATCATGAGATATTTGGATTTTATAGTTTTTGGCTTTCAATAAACCCCTTGTCATATTAATAATAAGGTTTTATATCACGAACCACTCCATCCCAAGATTAAATACCAAATATTGTTTTCATTGAACTTTTACTTGGTGAGATATATGCAAATACGTTCTGTTTACTTCCCTGCCCCTCTCTTTGTTCTCGGATTATTAAAATTTGAGTGATTGAGATAAAAATTATTTTCATTCATTATAAAGTACAGCATTACGTATAGTAAATAGTTTACAATGAAATTAATATGTTATATTCATATATATTTCGGTAATTGTTTTTCTTGTTAGTCCAGAATATTTCCATCTATCCATTCAGCTCTTAGGGATTGGCTGTTTGTTTCCATTCAGACGCTGTTAGTTGTAGAGGTTATAAACATGTAATTGACTGCAAATTTTTCTCATTACCGATTGTATTTATTTACTTAATATTCAAGGTAGTGCTAGCATTATGTCTATTTATCTACTGTAATCGTCACTTGGGAAATCTGCTCAATTTACGCATCCCCTGCGTGACGGACTTTTTAGACAGAGAGTGCAGCTTATATTAAGAACAAAAGGAAAGATAGGTAAAAATCAACTGCGAGATTGTGATCCATTTCCCACTGGAATGAATAAAATTTAGGAAGAATATAGACATATATTATAATCCCCATAGTAAATGCGACTTGTTGCTCTATGAAGTAAAAGGATATCCCCGATTTACTCGGGTTAGCCGCTAGGACCTATCGGAAATTAGCTATTTAGGTTCATGAGATAATTTATCAAACCTATCTTACATAATAGAGAACAACGTCACAATCACTCAGGTACAATTCCACACACTCATTCTACAATGTATTCTGTATTTCTCACTTAAAAATAAGCTAATGGAAAAAAAAAGGACATTTAAAATGGTAAAAAATACAGCTGATGTGAGTGAAAGCCGGATGAGGAGAAGCGGGGGCTGCCTAAATACTGAAAAATAAAAATAAAAAAAACAAATAACTTCTTTAATATCTAGCTTGGAGAAAAAAATGAATAGAATAACAATTGTAGAACAATACATTTGCAACAAGATTGGAGATATAACATTTTTCTATACAAGTCATAATAATAAAAACGGAGATGTTTCGAAGTTTTCATATTAACCCTCCTCTAACTTTGTATTTTAGTTTTTCATGGAAAACATTCTCTCTTTTAAGGGACGTTTTCGTTTCTTCTAGATATATTCCTAGCCTATATGTATATATACAAATACATCAGAAATTATGAATCGCATTTAAAAATTTTACATGAAGAGTTATCATTACTACTTTTTTTTCATTTTTAACCCGTAAATAAAATTCACATCTACTCGTCCGATTTTAACAACATTTACAATATGATTGTTTCTCTGTATTTTTCCGACTCATAGCATATCATATATATTTAAATTTTCGATTTCCTCTCCCTCCTTGTTCAGTCCGATTTCAGTCATTAACGTACTTGGTCTTTAGCTTTACATAAAATAATCTCATACATCAAGAGTGATAACGATCAACCAACAAATGCGACCACTAGAACGGTAACAGACAAGTAATTATATATATATATATATATATATGTAAAATTTTGACCTCATTTTTGTAAACTCCTAGGTTGGATAGATGAACATTTGAATTAATTTTTCGAAAATCGCATAATGAGTACAACCTCAATAGCTGATTTCTCTATTGGAAATATGCTATAAAAAGCCATGATATCCCTTAATGCCTCGCACAGCTTAATAGTTGCTTCGGGCCATTACATAAAGACGTTATATAGAATAGAAAGTGAGATGCGTTCACCAACATCATCCAAGTGCACTTCCTATGACGTTATAGGTTTAGACACTAACCTGGCCGCCCGTTAAAGTTTATTTCCACACTGACGAAACATAAAATTACAAGTATGAACGATGTCTATAGCGAATTTGCATGTGCGATGGGTCTCTGCTTACGTTTCGAGGCACCAGCTTAGGGGATCATGCAGCAAAGAAAGAGAAGTCAACTATTAAGATTATGCTTATGACACGAATTAAAAAAATCTCGTCAAATGTAAACCGGTTCAACCTACTGGACGAAAAAAAGCCCTCACGCAGGGGCTGCGTAAAAATAAGCAGATTCCCACATTTTGAAATGACTAAGTACTAATGCCATCTCACCATATATTCTCTATTTACAACAACAAAAATCCGACGAGTTGAAGTTAGTAGCCACTAAAATCTTAGTTGATGACTGTCATCACCACTAACTATTTGCATGTATCTCACATAATAAAGGTCCGGTGAATTAAAATTTTTGTATTTATACTTGGAATAAAACGTTTCATGATATACTCTATTCTTTTTCAAGTGGGATGACTAGAAGTGGGGATTCATTGATGGCTGAAATCCAAAAACAATGTCAATATCTCGGTTAATATTGAACGTAGAGATGACATGTATATAACAACATTTATAGAACATCAATTTTGTAAAAATATTGGATATATACAATTTTTCGCTAGGACGTATAATAACAGAGATAATTCGAATTTTAGAAATTCTTGTCCCATTTCAGCCTTTAACGAACTTGGATCTTTATTTTTCGTAATTTGAACGTAACTTGATCTTTAATTTTCGTCGTTTTATGTAAAAAGAAAGATCAAGTTCTTTAACGGCTGGAATCGGTCCAGGGGGAGGGGTAAATCGCCACTTCTACTCATGTTACATAAACAATACTTTGCTACATAATAAATCACATTATACGAACCTTAAATACCTAACATTGTATTCAAGAGACTATTATTATACGACATACATGAATTATGTCCTGGTGACCCCCCCCCCTCCCGTCTTAAGGTTTTGGACTACTGAAATTTGATTGATTGAGATAACAATTATTCTGACTCATTATTAATTACAGTACTAGATATAATGAATAGTTCCCAATAAAATTAATATGTTATATTCTGGTATATTTCAGTAATTGTTTTTCTTTCCGGTGTGATGCGGGCAGACCTGTTTGTTTATATTTCTAACCTAACGCTCGCTGCCGATAGGTTATTGAAATTGGATGAAACATTTCTTATTTCCGATTCTATTTATTCACTTAATATTCATGATGGTGTTGTGTTACCAATATGTTTATCTGTTACTAAACTTCACGAGGGAAACCTGCTAAACTCTCGGGCCAGCTCAAATTGTTCAGGAGTGTGCGTGAGTGCGTGTGCAGGTGCACGTACGTGCATAATTGGAGCAGGTCGGAAATCTGTTTAGTTTTCGCAGCCTGACATGAAGGACTGTTTATTTGTTGGGCGCCGATATTTATGTTCGTTTTGAAGACGCATCACTAATGAGTGACATCAGATGAACCACATATACTAAGTATCGTTCGTATAAGGATAGACACCGAGTTGCAGAGCAAGTGACTCACATATGCCGCGATAATGATCATATGACAGCATGTGTGCATATATGTAATTGCAAAAGCTAATGCAGAAGGCCGGCGAGCTAGAGAGAGGGGAATTACTCGTAATAAGCCACATCCTCTCGCGCCTATGTACAATGCCACCCTTAGTTTCGACAGAGCTCATCACAGCTGAGCTTCAACACAGATGTTTTGTGGCGTTTACAAAGCAAAATAAAAAATAAACTTAAGGCTGCAGATAAAACGTAACGCAAACAACTAATAGTCCCTGCAAAGCTGGTAGCTCAAAATAATTTTCTTCAGAATTTGCTTCTTTTGGCATATTTAGAGAATAAATTAATATAACAATATGTGCAGTAAATTTAATGTGCAATATTGGCTCTATACAATTTTTCCATCCAACGTATAGTAACGGAAATATTTCGAATTTACAAAATTACCCCTCCCTCTGGTCCGATTTCAGCCATTAACGAACTTGATCTGTCTTTTTACATAAAACTATTAAATACCGAGTTTGGTGACGATTAAACAAAAATTGATACTTAAAAGACACACATAGGTGATATATATTTTTATATATATATATATATATATATATATATATATATATATCATGTATTTTCAGTTTTAAACGGACCTCAATTTCGGATCTCCTAGGTAGGATCGATAGAAATTTGATTTCGAAAATCTCGCCATGAGTACGACCTCAATAGTATTTGTATAGGGAAATCTGCTAAATCAAACAAGTAGTTATAATGGATGTAGAGGACGTTGGCGGACTGACGAAACACTGTTATACAACTTAGACATAGAGTTGAATAAAAAAGTCCGTCATGCAGGGACTGCGTAAACTAAGCGGTTTTCTCTAGAACTGGTATCACACACTTGTGATCTCATATCACCCAGTATTCTCCATTTATATGTAAGCACCGATGAGTAGAAGGGAAGGGAGTTCTTAAGTCAGAAAACAAGAATGTAAGAATAACACGCTTAATACTTGAATTACAAAAAAATCCATAAAGCAACAATTGTAAGGAATTAAAAGCTTAACAAGATTGGTCCTATAACATTTAATAACTAACACATAATAACGGAGATATTTTGAATTTTCTAACCCCCCCCCCCCATGATCTTTAGGTGTTGTCATATCGAGTGTGGGACAGCTCAAATATACATTTTCGAGTAAAATACGAAAAATCTTAATAGTTGACGTCATCGCATGACACATTTGCACGTATCTTAAAAAGTAAAATGTCAATGAAAACCATATTTGGTATTTAATCTAAGAATGAAGTGGCATCTTACTATGACATAGCAGCTTACTGTTAATATGACGTGAGTAGGAGTGGGAGTTTACTGATAGTCAAAAACTAAAAACTCCAAATATCTCCGTTAATATACAACACAGAGAAAACATGTATATAACAACATTTATAGAACATTGCAATTGCAATAAGTTGATTTTTTACAATTTTTCGATCCGACGAGTAATAACGGAGATATTGTGTATTTTCGAAATACCTCCGTCCCTCGGTCTGATTTCAGCCGTTAACGAACTTGACCTCTATTTTTACATAAAACGTTTAAATATCGAGTTTGGTAACGATTAAACAAAAGTTGCAACCACTTGAGCGGAGACATACAAATATATATACAGTTTTGAACGGACCTCATTTTCGTCATCTCCTAGGTAGGATCGATGTACATTTGAAGAAAAATTTGGGAAATCGCGCCATGAGTACGACATCAATATCTGATTTCCCTTCAGGGAAATCTGCTAAAACGTATCGCAAACAACAGCCACAACAAATCTGTGAGTTCAAAAGAATTTCCTTAAGCATTTGCTTCTTTTTGCAAGAAAATATTTAGAAGTAAGAGCTCTAATTGTTTTACTACTACAATTTAATAATAATATAAATGGACCTGCATGCATTACATCTGAAAATACATAACTCGTATATTTTCTAGGTTGCTGAATCTAAATAAGATACTTAAAAAGCTGTATCACCCACCATTTTTTCACAATTTATAAATAAACGTAACCGAAAAAGTAGTTATAATGGATGTAGAGGAAGTTGGTGGCACCACTTATATACACTTTGTGCTTGTGCGCGTGTGAGAGTGAGTGTGTGTGTGTGTGTGTGTGTGCGTAGTTTTGTAGTCTTAGAGGAAATCTGATAAAAGGCTATTATACTCATGATTGGATGATATGTGGTAATTTAAAAATAACATGTATGCTTCTTGATCAGTAAAGTGGTTTTACCAAATTTCCTTGTTTCCGTGTGAATCACTTTCAAATGAAATAATTTAAAATGAATATTTTGTTTATTTAATTAAATAGGAGTACAAGGAAGTCATGAAGTGTCCAAATCAGATTGCTTTTATCAGACTATCCACAAAGATGAAAGTACAATTATATTTATCTCAAAGATGTTTTCATACAATTGAAATTTAATCGTCAACTGTTTTATTACTCACTTCTCTGACTTTCATAATCAGGCGTTAGTATTAAGAATAAAAAGACAATGATTGAAAACATAATATAATAGAGGTAGGAACATATGCAAACATTTTGCACAAGAATGCCCTGACAATAAGATTGACAAAAGGAAAACAAAATTTAATGGAGACCATTAATATTTCAGAACATAAATAATGTAGAGATGCAGCATCCCCTTTTAAGGCTAATTAATAGACATATCTCATAATTAATAGTTAATTTCATGGATTTTCAGGGGAGGCTTGAAATTATGGGTCATCTGCAAGGAATGTTCGGAATTTGGCATTTATGACCGGTTTGAAGCTCCTCACTAACTCTTCCCTCTCCAGCACAAATTAAAGTCTTGTAGTTTCACAAGAATATCTTTTGTGCTATCAAGTTTGAAATATTTCTTCAGCTAGCTCACTGCATAATTCCGACGATCATTGAACTTTATGCTGCGATTAACTTGATCTTTGAGGATGCTAAATTAATTTTATGAGTTGGATTGCGCTTTGTATCCTTATAGATTTTTTTTTCGAAGAAATGGCTGAATCTCACACGGTAAACCTAGATTGGCAAGTTAGATTGGGCCTGGGCAATAGGAATTTATTTAGTGACTGGATTCATTAAATAAAAGCCTTATTCCCACCACGGCTAGAAAAGGGTGGTAACCTGTAGGTAACCTACCCCAATTAGCGTTAGTTGCAAAAAGTGGACGTTAATAAATAAATCAATTTTCGAAGAAAACTGGACCCTTTGGAAGTAGGGGCAAGCAGTCTTTCCACTAAGTACTGCGATACTCACTAGAACACGACGGAAGAGAGGTTTATTCAAATTATAGGTGTGTATGTACATTAATATGCGCCGACTCACACAAATATATAGACACATGAATCTTCCTTACAATTTCAGCAATTATGGAATTTGGTAACAATCGAGTACAATTGCAAACGTAACAATAACGTAACTGAAATATACGCTGGTGGCACCTATTCTGTCTAGTTTCCATAGAATCCCCATATAAATGAAATTTGAAATGTGTTCGGTAGTACCAAATGAAACTCCCAAAGAGTAAGAGTAGGAAGTCCCGAAATGCAGGCTTTCACAAATTTTTGACTTACGCTAAAATGCATAGAGCAACTATTAAGATTGGTAATACAATATATTTTCGACCCAACCCATAATAACTTAAGACATTTGCAATTTTAAAAGCCACCTCGCCTCGTGACCTTACTCTTTCCCCCTCGATTTCATTAGGTTCCGGACTTAACCTTTGGATTTCTGAACATTCATGGAGTTTAATAAAAATAAAATAAGGATTTCAACCATGTTAGCATTTACTAGCACACACAGCAAAGACTAGCATTTTTCTCAAGGGAAAGACGTCATCAACATCGAAAATATTATTGTATTATTTATGTTACTTTAAAAATGAAAATAAGAATTTTCGTTATAATCCACAAATACCGGGAATTTCACCACAATTATAAAAAATAATTACTTTTGCAATTTGCTAAAGCATCAACTACTGGCTTTCAATTCCAACAGTCATTCTTGAACTTCATCCTAAAATGGTTTACAACTTTATAGCTGCATTTATCTTTTTAATAGTTTCTGAGGACTGCAGTTGCATTCCCGAGGGAGTTATGGACGGGTCCCCCGGAGCAGCGCTGCCGCAATTATAATGATAGAGGTATAACAGCTTTAAAGAATATGTTATTATAAATTATATCTAATGAATGACAGGTAATAAATAAATCAAAGGATTATTTAAGAGATTAAAGAAATGTTATTTCAATACCAAAAATCCCATACCTGATCACAGATTAGATCCCATTTCTTTTCGATGTCGTAATTTTTCAGAAGTTTCGCCTTGTCGGGCGGCAAATCCATGCTTGCCTGAAAAAATAACGAGGCTTTAGATATTAAACATTACAAAATATAATAAGAATAAGAAATATATAAAAATAGAAGTAAAAATATTGTGGTGCATTATGCAATAAAGAAAACACTCAAATATATACGAATAGAGGACCATCCTTCGTGTATTTATTCGGGTCATATCTTCCCCTACAACATAGTGTAATTACCTGTTTACAACTTAATGACAACTTTCATCAAGCAAGCAAAAATCACGAACACAAAACTCTAGTTTAAAAAGTATGTTAAAGACAAAAAAGAGTACTTAAAGATATTTCCAACCGGGGCAAAATTAAAATGGGCGGATTTCCATTTAGAAAATATGCTATTACCATGCGTCAGATAGCAAGATGAACCAGTGATATATATATATATATATATATATATATATATATATATATATATATATATATATAAATATATATATATATATATATATATATATATATATATATATATATATATCTGGGAAACAGGTCTCAATAACACGAAGTCTTCCCACCAATTTATTTATTATTTACTACGGAGTAGTGGCCCCAAAGCCGTGGCGTTAACGTCAATTATACAGCAGAAGCACCTGATGATGGCACGTTAGTGCCGAAAGGCCTTGTGCGTGAATAAATAAATTGGTGGGAAGACTTCGTGTTATTGAGACCTGTTTCCCAGATCTGCACTCCCACATCCAGCAACATACAAATTATATATATAGTTGAGAGGGGGTTTCGAAAATTCTAAATATCTCCGTTATTATATGTCAGATCGAAAAAGTAAATAGAGCCAATCTTATTGCAAATATAATTTTTTATGAATGTTGTTATATATGTTTTTTTCATTATTTTGATTATTAACCGAGATATATGCATTTTTCAGTTTTCAGCCTTCAGTAAACCCCCATTCCTACTCTCGTCATATTAACAAGAAGCTGTTATATTACGACGCACTTCATTTTAAGCATAAATTCTGAATATTGTTCTCATAGTACTTTTACGTTTTCAGATGAATGCAAACGTGAGGGACGTGGGATGTTCTTAGTTAACACAGTCCCTGCGTGACGGACTTTTTCATACGGAAAGTCGGTTGGGGTATTTTGTGCGCTAGTAACCTCTTATCTTTCATAACATATGAAATTTACGACTTAAATTCTGCTGTTATCTCTCCTTTAGTCTTCGCCCTCCAGATGCCTGAAGCACTATTCCATTTTTGACTTATTATAGGTCTAAGAAGATTGTGAGCAAATCACGTAACTTTTTTTTCTTCAGTGAGATCCATCAACACCCACGTCTCTCATCCATAGTTAATTGCGGGTTAGATGAACTAATGGTGTTATAGACCATTATTTTTAAGTCCCGTGAGATTTCTCTTGGCCTTAAGATTCAAGATACCCCGAATAGAAAGTTAGCACTAGATACTCTTTTTGTTTCTATAAACTGGCCGTTAATAGGGGTTAGTTTAGCTAAGTAGGTAGGTATCCTAGGAATATTTGGGAAAGATAGGTCCTTAAGTTTTACTCAGCAATCCAGAAGTAAGTTGTAGCTCAAGTGTCTAATCGGACTTTTCTTGGCAAGTGGATTTCTTTATCAGCGAATCGACGAATGATATATCTTCTCCTTTACCTCCAGTAAAAAAGTTTGCATTATGCGGGTTGGCTATGCGTATATACCTACATGCGACTATTTTTTAGCATAGTATTCTTTCTAACTAGGTGGAACGACAAAAAATCGCATTGTGCCAATCCTGACTTTGGAGTCCTTTTTCCATCGCTAATATTTGTCAGACATTGATGATTGATGGACGCCCAGATAGTCGGGCAACTTCCCCTGGAAATCCTAGTTTCGAAATTTTGCAATGTTTGCTTCGGATATCAGAAACATATGATACTTCGAAGAACGTGCGCGTCTTGCCCCTATGTTGGTGAATCTGTATTCGGGTGAATATTTTCTTCATCGCTTCAGAACCCAAGTTCCTAGAAGCCAAAGGTCGCTAGACGAGTTCATTTTATATTCGTCAAGAATGTTAGAATCTTGTATGCTTACTGCTGGGAACATGTAAAGAGGAAAATTACAAGACTCAGGTCTGGAACTTATGAATAGGAAACCAGAATACTCTTCCAATCATGATTCTATACACGATCTAGTTTGAATACATAACTGCTTCAGGGAATGGTAACCGAATGAAGCAGCACCTTCCATTTTGACGAAGAGGCGGAGTAAAGGCCAAGAACAAAACATCGGAGGAATAGTAAAGGATGCAAAGTTTGCAAATGACGGGGGGAGGAGAGATGATGAGAGATAATCATCCCGAAATAACAGTATTTAGATTTGGCTTGGGGGCAATCAGATGATAATGTCCCTCTGAAAAGATTGTGACTCGGAGGAGCTCTGACTCATCATGGACCCCTGATTATATTTACCATCTGCAATCATCGCTGGGTCGGCATGGAAATCTCAGAGAGGGAGGTTAAGACGGATACATCTCCTTTGACTTTTTCAGTCAAATTAGGAAAACAAGAGTCTGGGATGAAAATAATGGACAACAGCTTCATTTAAAATATTGTAAGCTTGTTCAGAGATTCGAAAATGTATACAGATGATAAGAAATTACGGTATAAGTTTTGCTGACGTTTCAGTTACTTTATTTCATTATCAAGGCTTAAAAAATATAAACAAAACCATACATAAAGTACTTGGAGAGAAGACGTCCAATTATTCACAAGTTTGTTTGTTTTTTTATTTTAGGGCTAAAAACGCTTTCAAAGGCTATTATCTCCATCTTCAGAGCTACTTGCATGCACTCATTGGGAAAGACAGTAAGCGGCTTAGGGTTGGAATAAATAACTTGTGAAGAATCGAACGTTTTCTTCTCTCGAAGTACACAATATTCCTCACTTCCAACAAAACTATAGTGAATACCTAAAGCTACTAAGAATCGTGTAAGTATTTGAATACTTGTCGGCCTGGCAAAATAGTTATAATCTATGGCTCTAGCTTATTCCTGTTTCTTCTCAAGGTGAAAAAGAGCATACAAAATTAGAGCTAAGTGAATAACTGGAAACGTTAAACTGTCACGTTGTTTGTTCCTAATATTCAGCTTTTGAACAATAATAATTTTAATTGCAATAGTTAATTTGCTAGATTTGAAATTATCCTAAGCTCACTAGAATAGCAGTATTTCAAAAAGCTCATTCTTAGCTCTTTTAAACTTCTTATTCTGTTTTATTTTTCTCTTAGGTATTCTTAAATGTAATAAAATTACCTAAAGGTGAGGAAAACGCAAGTCTTGATTTGTTGACTGACACTACATTAAATAATTAAACTACAGTCATTGTTTAATCTAGTCTAGTTCTATTTAGTTATAAAGAATGCAAAGAGTAATGAAGGCATGTATTCAGCAAAAATATGAATTAAAGAAACCTCTCTTCTGGGTTATCAACTCGTGGGCTAGTTCCGCCAGTAAATATAATACTATTGTCAAATCTGTCGGTAGATGATATCCTTACTGGCTTATCGTAGAGTAGCTTTCGGTGCGATGGCTTCATCCTTAGTTGTATTGAAAGTTTTTCTCCTTCATGAGCCTATTATTTGTGGTTATTTTTGATTATTACAAAACTAAAATTCTGCATACTGTTATCCTCTCTAGATTAGCCAACAAATCCCATCAGTATATTGCTTGAGAAAACGTTATTCTAATCAATTTGCTTTTCCGGAAGGGTTGGATTACGTGAATTGATCCCTCTATTTGAAAAGGAAGCTAAAGACAATTCGCAAACAAATCCAGAGATTACTCTTTTTGAATGAAACAAAAAAACAAAAAAAAATGTTTAGGCTACTCAGTAACGGTTGGATGTTATCAAGCAGATTGGAATTATTTATGTTACGGACTAAATTTCCAATGTTGCGGAACTCGAAAAATAAATAAAACCATAAAAGCTATTCTATTTTTTTTTTTAATAGGAGTATGCAACTACTACAGTGGATACAACTACTGGACGTTGGGAGACAAGACATTGACAAGATCTCCAAATTGCTGCAATTGACAGAGGAATTTGACTGGCGCTACGCAAGGATTAACACGGCATGAAGAGAGTGCTTCATAATATAAAAGATTTCTGCTAATATGACACTGTTTACTGATGGCCAAAAACTAAAAATATAAATATTTCCGTTAATAATCAAGATAGTGAAACGACATACATAACATTAAGAGAATATTACGTTTGCAATAAGATTGGTTCTATACATTCTTCGATACGAAGCATAATAACGGAGATTTTTTAATTATTTTCGGAATACTCCCCCTCCCACTGGTCGGATTTCAGCCATTAACCATCTTCATTTTTATATAAAACGTTTAAATATCGAGTTTGGTATGGATCAGAAAAAACTTTCGACCGCTAGAGCGTTAGTAGACAAATAAATATATAAAACTTTGAACGGACCTCATTATCGTCATCTCCTGATGGACATTTGAAGAAATTTTTCGAAAATTCCTTCAAGAGAACAAACTTTCCCTGAAGGAAATCTGCTAATAACTAGTTTAATGATAAATTAATAGGCAAATTTTTTTATGTCTGTTGACGAGTTCAATACTTGAATCAGTTTCAGGAGGCCCCCCCCCCCCGACTGTTAATCGGCACCTTTCAACTAAAGAAAATAGGAAAAGGTGAAATAATGAAAGAAACGGAGAAAGAAGAGTCCCCGTAGACGTCTGCTCAGCTGTGTGGGAGGGTATAGTCAGTTCAAGAAGACGGAGGTACGAACCATGAAAGTTGTATATGAAAGGACTGTACTAGGACTGTACCTCTGTTCACCACAGCACTATGTGTTGAGCACACAGGTATCCATAACCACCTGTCAATAAAACCACAAACCACAGCCACAATTCTGAGCAAGCTCACAACACCAAGTGGTCCAAGGCAAAATATAACAAAAAAAAAATTACAAGCCTGTTAACTGCAGTTATATCTTGAAAGTATAGGTGACCTATTAGTGACAGACAATGCGCACTGGAGTTTAAACAAGGGGTACTAAGGGAAAACAGATATAAACAATAATTGACAGAAATGCCTAAAAAGTCCGTCATGCAGGGGCTGCGTAAACTAAGCAGATTTCCGACGTGCTGTTAAGATATTCCCATATATCCTGACAGAAAACAAGAAAGTAAGTTACGTTTTATTACCAAAACCAGTAATAAACGTTTTTAATAAGAGTTCTTTTTGGATTGCAAAATTAAATACTCGCAAGTTTCACAGTTTCTATCACTGCACAATTTATTTAACAAAGCTCAATTCACTTGGATAATTATTCTTAATTGCTACTCACAATATGCACTAATAGCGCCACAAAACTGTTACTTACAGTCAGGGCACAACACTGTTCTTCACATAAAAACACTTTACCGCACTGCACTGAGGCGCACTGTAGCACTGATGTGAACATCAAGAAAGGTGAGAATAAAACTGACTGCTCGCGGCTGCCCGGTTCTTTATATAGGTCGTCGGCATACATCAAAGGGGAATTGTCTGGACTCTTCGACGCGGGTCTCGTAGGATCTCGATCCACTGTCGGCTTCTTTGAACTACGTCGCACTTCCCAAATACGCGACTCACACTCTGAAGGATTATTCATGTATTTAATTTTCGCAAAGTACAAATACCCCACTAGATACTTGAGTTACGAAAAAATGCATAGAACAACAATTGTACTTTTAGCAATTGATTAATAAGATTGGTCCTTATACAGTTACGGTCCGTCTCATAATAACGCAGGTATTTTGAATTTTGGAATGGTCCTCCCTTTAAACCTCTACTATTCCAGGACCAAGTTCTGCCAAGAACAAATTTGATCTTTAGTTTTGACTGAAATGTTAAAGTATTGAGTTTTGTATGGATTAAGTAAACATTTTCAAAGCAAGAACATACTAACTACATTGATGACGTACTCGCCAACGAGTTTGTATGTACCTCGCATAATAAAGGTCTCAAAGGAAAACTAAAAATTCCAAATATTAATCTTAGAGAATAAGTATAAAACAGCATTTATAGACAATTAAATTTACGATAACATTAGTTCTATACACATTTTCGATCCGACGTATAATAACGAAGAAATTTCGAAATTCTCCCCTTTCCTAACCCCTTCCTCCTCCGAATCCGAAAGCCTATTTCAGCTTTTAACGAGCCTGATCTTTAGTTTTGCATGAGACACTTAAACATCGAGTTTGGTACCGTTAAAAAAACAATTGCGACCGCTAGAGCAGAAATGTGTGAATAATTCTCTATGAACATATTATATTTTAAATTTTGTAACTATCTAACGATTTCAATATGTGGCGTTAATTGACTTGAAAGTACCGTGGTTACTTAATTATTTGTACTTTGCTCAATTTTTCCTTTCGGTGGAGGAGGGAGGTATAATTTCTTTTTTTGCATGAATATTACTGCTTAATAATTAGATCCATGTGTTACCCACATGTAAAGTAGCTAGGAATACGATCAAGGCACTTAGAAGGCAATGCCCGATACATCGGAATCACGTAAAATATTTTAAATTAGAATTGCTACTCATAATCATCGTTCCATTTAAAGACGCCACAGACCAAAATACCTTGTTCTAATTAAAAAGTAACCTAAGGAAACTTTTTTTTTTTTCCATCTAAATTTTATTTGAAACATGAGATGCAATAGATAGGTAGATTTTTAGCCAAGAACAATTCGCGACGTATAATGACGTATGACGTAGCGTGCTATCCCTTAATGCAAATAAGCTTCCTACTCAGATGATGAATCCTCACTTAAGCCTACTCACGAAGGAAATATTACACCAACATTTGTAAGTTAAGTGGTATTAATATATTTTTTTTTTGCTAAAATAATAGTGAAATATAATCACTTTTTAAGAGTTGAACTATGATAATAAAATACCACAAACCCTGAAAGATATCGGTCTATTTTTACATCTGACATAACTCTCATTGCAATTCAGTCGGGAATGTTGAAAGAGTTTATGTTGAACAGTCTGTTAGATGTAGGACTAATTTCGTCACTAACAAAAAAAAAATTACCCCGTCATCTAATTTGTATAACAGAGTTAACATACAAACAATTAGTAATATAATTGTTAAAACTATATTAATATCTAAGTATGATTGGAGAAATTAGAAATTTTAGTTGTAATAAAAATTCGAGGAACTTTTATAATTAATACAGTAGCATTTCACCTATTCTAAAAAAATGGTGTTCATTTGAAGCAGCAAAATTTGAATACCTTTCAATACGTGACTTACTGGCACGGATATGTTCATTCGATAAATTTCTCTAACAAGAAAATGAAATGTTAATGTTGTTGTTGATTAATGACCTTTATCTAATTCTTTTTATGAAACATCAAATATTTAGACAATTTATACAAAATGTGAGTCAACTTTCACGAGCAGACGACAACAAGGTTCATTTCAAAATTATAGTTAGAAATGTGACTTCTTACTAAAAGTACAACCATGATACTGTATTGACAAATTTATTTATTTTATGGAAATAATATTATACGACTAAATTTTAAGAAATATGGGGTGTCATAGGCTTAATCTGAGATATACAGGGTGTCCCAAGTTCCCGTGCCACCCCCCATCCCCTTTAAAATCGTCAATTGTATTAATAAAAGCCTGACTTGGCGTGCCATAATTGTGACCCCTGAAGAATCTTTTCAGTCCGCATTCAACCTCTAGTCTTCTCCAACGATCATAACATTAGAATTTCCAATGGAATGCCATATTTTTTATAGCGTATTCTTGAAGAGAATCAAATTCTAAAACGAGTTTATATAGGTGAATTTTTCGATTTTCAGAAACGGGATATTCTATTGATAAACCATGGATATATAATCTTTTGTACCTGTAATATGTATGCGTGGGTTTACAATTTTTTTTTTACGTTCCCCCTACCTCCCCCCTCTTTCGCATTGGTATATTTTGTTCAAAAGCTAGACATTCTAAGGTTTGCGGTTTCTGAGTTGTCTACGGTACGTACAAATGTCTCGCCGAAACTAGTCAAAATGGGCTAATGGAGGACATTAAAACATATAAATCAGTTCAAATCTGAAAACAGAAATTTTTCACGATTAGCAAAATTATATATAAAAAACAAATGATGGCTTGATCAAATAGAGCATATGAAACATTATTCTTTATTAACGTCCACTTTTTGCATTAAGGCTAATTGGAACGGGTTATCTTTAGGCACCCTTTTTGTAGCCAGTGTGGGACTAAGGATTTCATTCAAGGAGTACGTCCACCACTCTAGGTTTACCATGTTAGATAAAGGCAAACGCTTTAACACAAGTAGTTAACCTGAGCTCCTGCATATGAAACAACACATAATAAATAATATTTATATATTAAAACGTTACTTAGTATAGGCATCACAGCCAGCACATTAAAATGTTTTATTTTTTATATCGTTGTAAAAAGGCACTATGGAAACATTAGAGAAATTAGTCAGGTTTTTAACTGCAGCTTTAATGCCGGCGCTTTCAAAACGCTGAGTAATCGCTCCAGCAATATTCATTTCATAACAATTACTAGAGTAATTATTTGGAGCTTTCTAAGGGCTATTTGAAATGATAATACATGGTATTTAAAAGCTCGAGTTAAGACACTTGTTGATTACTAGCGCTCCTTTTTAGCCTTTAATTGATAGTTAACCCAAAGGAATGTAATATAAGAGGCTGTGAAGCCTTTACACACCCACTCCCTAATTGAAACCTATTTGTGTGCTAAATGGCTCAAATTCTCAGAATCATTTTAAACTAACGGATAATAAATCCACTCAAACAAAAAAAAAAAAAAAATAAGTTACAGAAAACTCAAATTTCTGAAACTATGTTCTAAGATTTAATCTGTTAGGGAGTGAATATTATAATGAAAGCTTGATATATTTATATCTCTTTGTAATTGTAAGATATAGGTTAGCTGTAAAAACATATGTTTTGTAGTTTCACAAGATAGGCTATTGTTTTTGTTTTTGGCAGTCATGAGATGAATAATAAAGAGACACATACTGATTAAAGATTCTAAACTTTTTTTTTTACGCTTAACAACATAATCATAGCTCAAATTTCATTAATGTGCAAACAATAAAATGTATCATAATGATAGTCAGTATTAGTAAGTTTCACTGCAGGGAAACAGCAACTCAGCTTGTCGTGAATCTTACAAAATTTCAAAAATAATATCCATTCAAATACAGAAAGAAAATGCTATAATAAAATAGAGTTGCTAAAAGAAAGTGCAATTAAAAGGACACAGAATAAATCAAACAAGAAATATTAAAAAGACAATTAGTGTATACGAGAAGAGAGAGAGATGATCAACACGTACATAAAGTCCTTTTGTTCCTTCATTGTCCTGTACTTTTGTATTTTCAAGGACCAGCTTAAATTAGCTTCCATCTGACAAATACTCCAATTATGAAAACCTTCTAATGAGGAGGGCACAAGTCACGCTAAAATGACATTATTATTTCATTAAAAGAAGAAAAAAAAACAAAAAAAATATAACTGAGAAGTGACACGGAACAGACTCAACGTCACAAAAGGGGAAAATGGTTTCGAAACAATGGGAAACTCTTTCATTACAACCTTAATGATGATTATAACAATTGAAAAGGAAGTAAGGTAACATAGAAATTTATATAATCATTTGTTTTGTATTTATATTTTTGTATAGATTCAATTGAATAATAAAAACTACGCTTCTCATCCCATTATGGAACTATGATGGATTTAGTAGGCACACGTAGGACGAAAATAATACCTAAATGGAAAAAATAAGATTTCAAAAAAAATGTATTCTGTTTAAAGTAAGGCACTACAGTCCTTGAAAAATCTAAGACCCTCTAGTCTCCGCGAACCTTTCTTCAGGTCGCCTAACCACTCTGTCAGGGTTTGGACCTTTTAGCAGATTTCCCTTATGGGTTAAATTTAGGTTGTACTCATGACGGAATTTTCGAATTTTTTCTTCAACTGTCCATCGATCCTACCTAGGAGATAACGACGAAAATGAGGTCCGTTCAAAACTATATATATATATATATATATATATATATATATATATTTGTCTGTTACCACCCTAGCGGTCGGAATTTTTGTTTGATCGTTACGAAACTCGATATTTAACCGTTTTATGTAAAAAGACAGATCAAGTTCGTTAATGGCTAAAATCGGACTAGAGGGAAGGGGGTTTAGAGGGGGGATTTTCGAAAATTCGAAATATCTCCGTTATTATGCATCAGATCGAAAGATTGTATATAATCAATCTTATTGCGAATTACATTTACTATAAATATTGTTATATAAGTTTATTATCTATCTTGAATATTAACTGAGATATTCGCATTTTTCAGTTTTCCACAAACCGCCACTTCTACTCATGCTACGTAAACAATACTCTGCTACATAATAAATCACATTATTGGAAGTTTTAAATACCAGAAATCGTATTCAAGAGACCTTTATTATACGAGATACATGCAAATATGCCCTGGTGACTCCCCCCCCAGTCTTAAGGTTTGGGACTACTAAAATTTGATTGATTGAGATAACGATTATTCTAACTCATTATTAATTACAGTAATAGATATAGTAAATAGTTCTCAATAAAATTCATGTGTTATATTCGGATATATGTCAGTAATTGTTTTTCTTGCCGGTGTAAGGTGGGCCGACCCGTCTGTTTACATTTCTAACCTAACCCTTCCTGTCGGCAGGTTATTGAAATTGGATGAAACATTTCTTATTTCCGTTTGTATTTATTCACGGTGGTGCTGTGTTAGCAGTATGTATATTTATCTATTACTAAACTTCACGAGGGAAATCTGCTTAGTTTACGCAGCCCCTGCGTGACGGACTTTTCATCATTATCTCTGGTGTAGTATATAGTGTCCTGGCTCTATGAGTATCAAGATGATATCAGGTGTTCCAAACCCACATGGTCCACAATATGAACTTCCGTGTCACAGCTCCAAGTATTTTGGGAAGGGGGGGGGTAAATCTCTACCTTTTGCAGTCATACTTAACAGTAGTTTTGACGACTATTTGTAAATTGTGTATCTTTTGGGTACCTCAGTGTAACGCAACTACTGAGAGCTCTCAGCGCAAAGTATGGCGGAGATGAATGATCCTGGGGACGTCAGGGGTTAAATATACACATTTCAGAAAGAATTGGTCTTTCATTAAATTTTTCTATTTGATTTGACAACTCGTGTAACAATAAAATTCCAAAAATTGTAATAGGAATTAAATCGATTAAATAATAACAATACAAGTGTCCCTTCCAAGAAAAGTGAAACTCAAAAATTATGCAATTATATTTTTAGAAATAATTGAGAGATATAATAATCAAAACGGTTTAGCTTTAATGATAACATTTTTTTTTTCCTTTACTTGAAATAATTGCGAGCCCTCTCTCCTTGAACAGGAATTAAGTTTGAAAGGGAAGCGGGTTATGATGCATTAAGTAATCAGATTGAAAGGGTTGTTTTGGTTCGACATTTTGTTTATTCGGGACTGAAATGGAATGGCCATTCGCAGAGCGATATTTGAATCCCACCGTCTTCTCTCTGCCTCACGATTAAGCACAGCACCAGATCCCATGAAATTTTGGCGTGAAAGTGCCTTTTTGATAGAGCACACAGATCTTTCTTTTTATAATGGGAATGGACCAGTAAAAAAATACTTAACGCACGCATGTGTGAGTGTTTACTTATCATGAGCTTCAAGGTACTCTGTTAGCATTTGATTCATCTCACGTAGCACGCTGATGCATCAAATTTCCACACATTTGCTCTCTTTCGTAAGCACAACGCTTAGTCATCAAAATAGTAGAGAGTAAAGACCTCATAAACCACGTTCACCTAACGCATTTATTCCAAGTTGTGTTCTGTACTCTCCCATTCATGGTTACGAGTAAACGATGCAATAAATAAATATAAGGGCAAAGGAGGACATATTTGTAAAATAATCTTTAGGCCTGATAACTATTAAAACAATTAAGTTGGAAAAAAACAGTTCCCATTTTTTTACTGTATTTAAATAGTTTTTATTTTGCTATTGTTTACATATGGTGGTGATATGCAAAGTTAAACGTCATGGTCACAGAAGTAATGCATAACAACGATGACTCAGCTTCATTGCTGAATATTATAGACAATGACGTACTTGTTATTTATACGGCTTATTACAAGGAGTTGTAATAAAGTACTCAAGGATTGCGTTAGAGAAAGGGACAGTAGTAGACAGTTGGGAAGAAAATTAGGAAAACGTAGAGGGAGGGCAAGTCTTCATTTTCCAATGTGGGTCTTCACTTTGAATATTGAAAGTTGATTTTAACATGGATCTTGATTTATTAGCAGTTAAGGGTGCATACAGGATATGTTTTTGTATACATATAATCAATCATGAGCGCACACACGCAAACCGAGTAAATTTACTGTAAATTTTGATGCACCTCTTAAAGGGTGTGAATTTCAACATAGTTCTTTGTATTGTAACGTCTTCAGTAACCTCATATTCCTACTTATGCGATTATTACATAATGACTACCTATCTACCCGTGTACCTTAAATTTCAAGTATATTTTATGTAAGGTTCTAACTAAGAGGGACATATAAAAAGTCCGTCACGCAGGGGCTGCGTAAACTAAGCAGATTTCCCACGTGAAGTTTTACAATAGAGAAATCTGCCTAATAATAACAGTAGTAGGAAGGTATCTCTAGAACTATTCACGAGGGACGAATAGTAAGGGAAACGGCCGCCAGAGCTCTCGACGGATAGTGCCGAATATGGCCAACACCTGCCGACCACAACAGAATACAAATGCAAATATCTCGGTTAAAATTCAAGATACAGAATAAATGTATAGAACATTATTTATAGTAAATTTAATTTGCAATAAGATTGATTATATACAATATTTCGATCGGACGCATAATAACGGAGATATTTTGAATGTTCAAAAATCCCCCCTTCTAAACCCCCCCCCTCCCACTGGTATATATATATATATATATATATAAAATGTTTAACGGACCTCATTTTCGTCATCTCCTGGGTAGGATCGATGGACATTTGAAGACATTTTTCGAAACTCGCGTCATGAGTATGACCTCAATAGCTGATTTCCCTTGAGGGAAATCTGCTAATAGAATGAAATGTGAGCCATTCTCCGACTGGTACGGCTAGTGGAAGGTCATAGAGAAACATGTAGCCGTTATTTTTGGTTCCCTTTATATGTAGTTATCATGTGCGGCGTATCTCAAGCGGTGTCATTGTTGTTGGGGTCCACAATTTTTCGCCGAATTTCCAATCGGCTTCTTCTGGTGGTCATGTTGGGAGTTCGCTTCTGACAGCTCCTAATTTAGAAGGCTCCTAAGAAGCCGATTGGGAAATCGGCGAAATATTGTAACCACCACATCAAAGTCACAGCTGGAGAAACACCGCACATTACAACTATAATAAGTTCCCAGCAACGAAGTTTAAAACAACGTAGTTCCCTTTGTGTAGTAGAATTACTCCTGATGAGACGGCATATGGACGCGAAACTAGTAGAGAAATAAAGATTATTTTACTAAACGTTTCAATTTTTCATTCTTTAGCTTACCTTCCGCCATAGATTAATTAAGTCAAGTTAAATAGGCCATACTTTCACAACAGAATGAAATAAAGTCCATCAGTGTCTTATTGCCGTCCGTAAGAAATCTGCTTAGTTTAAGCAAGGCTGGCAGGATGAGTTTCCCTATTACAGTGTGGCTCCAGAATTCTGCCTGACTGCCAAAATTCCAATTAAGATTCTTTAGAACTTTAAAATCAGATTAGCTTAAGTTTTCCCCCCACTTAAGAAAATGAAAGTTGTCCATTCCTTTGAAAATGTATTCATCGATTTAATCGTCACTTAGTGAGCCAACTCGTACACAGCCAACGCCCTTCGCAAAGAAGAAAGAAGCTCTCATCGGGGTCCCCTGAAGAAAAACAATAGGAAGTGTATGAATTCTGGGCGAGACGAGAGGATTAACCCCCCTACCTCGGAGTAAAGACCCAATAACGATTGGATAGGGGAGTGAAGAAAGAAGAAATCAATACTTAAGTCTAGCCTGAGTTATAACGACATAGACAACTTCTACTATAAACTTCTGCGTCCTCTGTCCTTTAAAGTCCCTTTTAATTACAAACAACGACCTCAAAAGTGAAATAATCATTGACAGACGAAAAATAACGTACAGAAATAAATATAGACAATATTCATACACCATAAATGTATTTTAAAGTCTACATAGTGTCATCAGTTGAATCAATATCACAGATGAAATCAGAGGATCTTCTTCATTGTTCTTCTCTCAGTAAGTGTTAAATACAAAAGTAAACAATACGTTATATTTAAACAGAGTTAAAACTTATTGTAATGTCGTATATTACCTTATCAGTATGAGTAAAAATAGTATTTGTGGAAGAGTATTTAAGGCAAGGATCAAAATAAATTAACCAATTAAAAACAAATTATAGAACATCATATTTAGGTTCATCCAAAGATATGTTTTATAGCATTTTTAAATACATTGCCTAATCCCCCTGCTGAAGGACTAATGTCTTGAGTTAACGAACTGTGCGGTTTGGCACAGATAAAATAAACAAGATAACGATATGACCACGTACTTGTTATATACTAGGTAACTAGATATGATTGGAGGCCTTTTAAAGTTCTCTGGAAAAATTGCATAGATGCTTATTCAACATTTTACTCAATGCATAAGACTACATTGGGCGACTTGTTGTCGTTCGCTTTGAAGAAGGCGCAGTTAACCTCGCTGTGTTACCCTACGTTTTTGAAGTTAAATATAGTGAAAAAAGGTTATTTAATTATAATTGCTAGTGCGAGTATTCAAGTTTAATCTTGTGTTAGCAGCTGCGGCCGGTAAAACGTTAAAACTGTCGAAAATTCCCTGTATCATTGTAAACAGACTTATTTCGTTGTCCCCTTTAAATATTCCCCCCTCAAGAAGATGTTATTGTTTTTGATATACAAGTTAGAAGCGAACAGGACTAACTATTTTCCCGCAAGTGTACGAAAACGTAAATCCTTCGTTTTATCACGTTAGAAAAGGAAGTTAATAAAAGATTTACAGTCAGAAAAAAATACTCTCTTTAAATAAATATTTTTCGTTTCTAAGCCTGGAAGTTGAAAAATATATGGGTCACTTTTTTCGATTTGGCTAAAGTTAAGCACTTTTAATTAACACATCTTAGTTCCAAGTTTTATGGATCCAAACCTCCGGTAGCCATGCCATTTCGAGTATCTACTTCATCGACACTGCTGTTAGTAGACAAAAATGAAATTTAGAACTTTTTCTAAAACTAGGCGATGGAGAGACTTTAGCTGGACTGCAGTAAATACTTAAGAACCATAAATTAGAGCATAAATAATATTGACAGCAGAGCATTTCGATCAATACTGCTCCTCGTAATCCTGTAGAATCAAAATTCAAATTCAATACAAAAAAAAAGATGTAATTCAACCACAGCCAATAAACACAAATACAACAAAGGCATTCTCAAACCAATTACACAGAAGCCTTACGCGACTATATTGGTTTTATTGAGTCAACATTTGCTTTTGATAAGAGACAATATTTGAGAACATACACAAGAGACAAGATTTTTTACTCCCACATATTTTTTTTTTCTTTCTACGGTGGTACGTGCTAGAGGAAAGTGAAAAGTGAGTCAGAACATTCTTATCATTTACAGCTGATAGTACATTGAGGGCTTATCACACGGAGCCTAGCGTGAGCAACCTCTCGATGACACGCTAGCTCGTCCAAAGCTACTATTACCCAAGCCGGTTTTAAAAGGTATTCTCATTTGTATCTAGGAGGAGCTAATTTACAACTGAATAAGTAAGATATTTCTTCAAAAAGAAACTAAATATATTCTAGGAATATCCTGCAAGGGGCGAAGAACCGCAGCGGCGGTCACACCATTTCATTACATACTAATGAATTTAGTTTTCCAAAGATACTCCTTAAGACACATATAATTACTATTGACATATCTTCTTATTTCTATATGATGATGAAGAAAATGTAAAATATGAAACCTATATGAAGTAAGTTTCATACAAATTCCGCTCTACATGGTTTATAGCCTCGTGGGCGAACTAGCCAGGAGCTACAAATTTACAACTTCTCCAGTTTCAAGTTCACTTGTACGTGTATCAAGTGGCGGTGTGTCATAAGCCAACTGTTGTCAAATATTCAAATGGTTTCCAGAAGAAATCAGAGTCAAATATATAAAATAAAATAATACAGGGTGTTTCAAAAAGAATATACGTATTATCAAGTATTGTTTTGTCCAAACTATCGATGTATTCGTATTGAAGAAACGAATGCATAATGTAGTTTATATTATAGCCACTAGATGTCAGTTGAAAGCAGTTTGCATTTGGGCAACATATTCTTCAAGAACACGAGAGAGGCTAGGACTCTTTCCTTTACACACACCCATAATGTTTCTACAAACAGTCGATACCATCTGCGAATGTTCCACGCATTCGGAGGATCAATTTGGTACCTCAATCTGAAACGTCTTTGCACTGCAATCACGGAATAGCACTACTCTAACTCGAGAACAGAAAATGATTTCTGCTGCGGAGAAGCCAATTTAATATGACAGTTACCAAGGAAAACAGAAAAACTCATATCTAGTAGCTATAATAAAAACTAGACTATGTATTCGTTTCTCCCAAAAGCCGAGCCGAGCCGCAGCGATTGATAGTTTGGATAAAATAATACTTTGTAATACGTATATTCTTTTCGAAACACCCTGTTTATAAGATATACATTTTTGGATTATAGTATTTAAAAAATGTTGATTAAATATTTAACGCCAGATCAGTTATTTTCAGTTTTTTCCTATTTTGTATTATGTGTATATTTTCTTTTATATTCCCGTTATCTTTTCCACTTGATATTGTTGTTTACTTTTCTAGATTGATGTCAGTTTCAAAATGAGGGGTTTATTAAAGACTGAAAATTTAAAAAAAAAAATGCAATTATCTCGGTTAATATTCAAGATAGAGAAAAAAAATGCATATAACAACATTTATAGAAACAATTTTTCGACCCGGCTTGTAGTAAAGAAAATATTTTGAATTTTCGATTTTGTCCTCCATTGACGCCTTTCATTCCGATCCGATTTCAGTCCTCAACTTGATTTTTAGTTTTACATGAAACGCTTACATATCAGAGTTTGGTAACGATCATACAAAAATTGCAACCGCAAAAAGGGGACCTCAGTTTCGTCTTCTCCTAGATAGGACCTATGGACAATTAGAGGAAATATTTCGAAAATCGCGTCATTAGTGCACCCTCAATAGCAGATTTCCCTTAATGGACAGAAACATTCAGTCTGCCTTTTAGTGAATAAAATATTCCTCACGACAACAGCAATGGGTAATTAGGGCTAATTTCTTTGCAAATCTCTGACAACATATGATCTCAGTCGCCCATCCTGTCATGTGGGTGTGGTGGGAGCGAGCCTGTAGTTTGCAATGGAGATGTCCCACCCACACAACACAGCTGCCCGATAAGAACATTGACTCAGCATCAAGGAGCTTTGTGTAAAACATTTCTCTACTCCCTGTCAAAGCTCATATCCTTCTCTCCATTCATTTATCAACCATATTACTCTCGGAGATACCTTTTCTCCGAATTTAAAACGGTAGGACACAGCCTGAAATGTATTAGACAAATGCTGACTTGACTCTTAATGCAAACTTTCCAAATGTAAAAAATAAACAATTAACTGCCTAGGTATTTTCAATGTTCTCAAATAGAAATATTTGTAGATTTCGTTACCTTGAGAGGATTCATAAAAAAACAGAAGTAGAACTTTGAACAACTCTGCCAAAAGAGGGATAAAAGAACTATAAGCATACAAGATTTGAATGCAGTTGTGGGATTGATTAACTTATTTTTCTAAACGTTCAGTTGATTTTAAGCGGTTGACTTCTGTTAGCTCCAAAATCAGAAATTATTGCAATGACACTGGTTATTTACTAATAACTTCATTGTACGAAGTAAAGAAAGTAGTTAATGACGAAAAATTTAGGTTTACGAATTTCATCGGAATTATCCGCATTGACTTTCCCTGATCCCATTTTGACTAGTTCTGGCGAGACCTCTGTCTGTAATTATTATAAGGCAGGAAATTGGAAAAATCTGTTAATATTCATCAAGGAGAAAAAACGTATATAACAACATGTATAGGATATAACATTATCAATAAGATTGGTTTTATACAAATTTTCGATTTCACGAATAATAGCAGAAATATTTCGAATTTTCGAAATCAACTCTCCCATTAGTTCGATTTCAGCACGTAACGAACTTGACCTTCAGTTTTACATTAAGACATTGTCTGACGAAGATGGACGCATTTCCATCGAAAATTAGCAAACCAACAAAAATTCAAACGGCTGGAGCAGACAGCAGAACTCCTCACAATGAAAATATACACATAACTTTGAATGGATTTCATTTTCATCATCTATGTAGGACCGATTGCCATTTGAGGAACTTTTTCGAAATTCGAGTCAAGAGTACAACCTGAATAGCTGATTTCTCTTAAGGGGAATCAGCTAAAAGGGTGATAAGACAGGAAGAAGGGAAGAAGTAAGATTAAGAAGGATGTTGAAGGGGAAAGTGTCCTAGGAGAAAGGAGGGATGGGAGAAGGAAGAGATAGAATCAGGACTTCCTCAATCTGCTCCAGCGATCCATCACCTCTACAGATTAAACACACATCAGTCCACAAATCTCTCACTCAACCACAAGCTCACTTACTGACCGTTTGGAAATAAAGAATAATAATAAATAAATAAAGTGCTCGTCGTCAGGACGTTGATATAAAACTAACAAATCACACTAAAAACTGAGGAATAATCACCTGGAAGTATTTGTAGAGATGTTAGGGAGTGAATGTTATAATGAAAGATTGTTATATTTATATATCTTTGTAATAGTAAGAGATATAGGTTAGGTGTAAAACATATTTTAGCAGATTTCCCTTAAGGGAAATCAGCTATTGAGGTTGTACTCATGACGGAATTTTCGATTTTTTTTCTTCAAATGTCCATCGATCCTACCTAGGAGATGACGAAAATGAGGTCCGTTCAAAACTGTATATATATATATATATATATATATATATATATATATATTTGTCTGTTACCGCTCTAGCGGTCGCAATTTTTGTGTAATCGTTACCAAACTCGATATTTAGTAAAAAGAAAGATCAAGTTCGTTAACGGCTGAAATCGGACCAGGGGAAGGGGGTTTAGAGGGGGAGAATTTTGAAAATTCGAAATACCTCCGTTACTACAACTACGTCGAATCGAAAAGTGTATAGAATCAATCTTATTGAAAATTAAATACACTATAAATAATTTTATATACATTTATTCTCTATCTTGAATATTAACCGAGATATTTGCATTTTTCAGTTTTTAGCCGTCAGTAAACCCCCACTTCTACTTGTGTTACATAAATAATGTTCTGTTATATAATAAAAGATATTAATTGAAGCCTAAATACCAAATATTGTTTTCATTGAACTTTTAATTTGTGAGATATATGCAAATATGTTCTGTTGACCCCCCCCCCTTCTTTTGTTTTTGGATTACTAAAATTTGAGTGATTGAGATAAAACTGATTCTTATTCATTACAAATTACACCACTAGCTTTAGTAAATTGTTTTCAATAAAATTAATATGTTATATTCAAATATATTCCATTAATTGTTTGTCTTTCCGGTCTATCTATGCAGCACTACGAGGTTGGCTTGCCTGTTTGTTTACAATTCAGCCTTGTATTGTACATTTACTGAGCATTCACGGTAGTGTTACCTGTATGTATATGTATCTATTGCAAACCTTCACGTGGGAAATCTGCTTAGTTTACGCAGCCCCTGCGTGATGGACTTTTTGTAGATTCACAAGATAGGCTATTGTTTTGGCAGTCATGAGTTGAAGAATAAAGAGACCCGTTCTGATTAAACATTCTAAAGTTTTTTCTTTTTTGCTTAAGAACAAGAGGTTACATAAAACAGAACAAAACCAAAATGGTCTATTCTTTACCATAATACTTTTCCCAAAACAGCAGTGTAGTTCCAACTCGTATCAAAGCAGCTTTATGATAAGAATATATACTATTTCAGTAGCCCATACAAATAATAACTAATTACAAAAGCATCTCTCCAAATCGCTATTAAAATAAATACCTAATGTAACTTATATATGTATATAAATAAATAAAATTAAGTTATAATAAAATAAAATTTTAGTTAGCATAATAAATAATCGATTCAAATCACGCAGACATATAACCTGGTCCAGCTGATGGTCGTTTTATTACCAGATTTCCCTTAAAGGAAAACAGCAATTGAGGTTGTACTCATAACACGATAAATTTCCTCAAATGTCCAATGATCCTACCTAGTAGATAAAGAAATTATACATAATTGCACAAAACTTGTAAATTAAGAATATATAAGTTAACTAAACTTGCGACCACTAGAACGGTAACAGACAAATTATATTATTGTGTATTACCACTCTAGCGGTCTCAAGTTTTGTTTTGTTGTTATCAAACTCTATACATAAGAGTTTTATGAAAAACTAAAGATCAAGTTCGTTAACGGGGGGGGGGGGAGTTATGGGGGGACTTTTGAAAATTTGAAATATCCCCGTTATTATATTCAGATGGAAACTTTGTATAGAACAAATATTATTGGAAATTTATTTAGCTATAAATATTGTTATGTAAGTATATATTTAACCATTAAATGAATATTAACAGATATTTGGACGTTTTAATTTTCAGCATTCACGAAACCCCTCGTCCAACTCATGCCACATTAACAATATATTGTTATATAATGAACTTCTTTATTCTAAGGTTTAATAGCAAATTTTGTTTTCGAGAGACCTTTACTCTGCGCGATGTATGAAAATTGTTTTCGAGATGGCGACATCATTTAAGATTTAACGTTCTTGAATGGGAATGTTTATATGACCTATACCATACTCGATATTTAACCGTTTCAACCAACACTCGAGATTATATTTGTTATAGGAACTGGGACTAGGAATAGGGGGTTTACAGAGGGAAAGATGAGGAAATTCAAAATTTCTCCTTCATTATGAGTCGAAGTGTAAAATGTTATAGAACCAATCTTATTAAACTCTGCAATTGTTGCTTTATACTTAACTCAAATATTAAGGGAGTAATTTTTGTTTATAGTCTGAATATATGTTGAGATGATATTACTAGTGTGGCATCCGAGCACGAGGGAAATCTGCTTAGTTTACGCAGACCATTTTTTTATCTGATTAGCCAGAGGCTTGAAGTACTTTGCAAAAGTTCTTTGGTACAATTTGTTTTATGAAGTAATTTTATTTAGAAATATTTATGATAATAGCTGTTTTTGTGAAGTTGTGAATTAGATGTATTCATTTTTTGAAAATGGTTTTTAGCCTATTTTGGAATTTAATAACTTTTATTTCGTCCCTTTACACGACCACTGAAGAGGTTGGACCCATGAAAGATGCCAGACAATAAAAACGTTAATAAAGAAATATAAATCAATAATTTCCTGACTTTCAAACCCATTACTATGAATATAAGTGAATGAAGGTAAAATGGTGTTCATCATATTCACACAGGATGATGTAAAAGAGGGCACATAAAGCACTAAGTAGTTATATTATACTTTAATTAATACATTTGGATTCTACATTTGAACACATTTTTATTGAATTCTAGAAGCAAAGACTATTCTACTATGGGAGAGTTATGAATTACAAGCCTGGAGAGAAGTGAGGAAAGAAAAGTAAAGACACACAGCGGAATAATTTAAATTCATTAATAATGCCAAAGTTTATTTAATTATATTAATTAAATTCATGTTTTGAGTTCCAAGCAAAACAAATAAAAATATTAATGCTCATTTAAATTTACCTTCCTATGGCGGAATATGAAAAGGTCAAGCAGGAACAATTTTTTTTCTTTTGTCGGTACATAACCATTGATTTAGAACGAACCATTATTTATTTTAAGAGTAAGAAAATAGCGGATAGGAGAAACCGGTTACGAGAGTCGGTCCAGTTAAATGATCATGTAATTCCATCGGCTACAAATAACAGCTTGCTGTCTTCAGGTAGCAATAGAAAACAGCAAGAGGGCCAAGAAATAATATAAAACAGTATAATTCGTAAGAGAATGATTGACAAATAAAATGCTAAAACAGTATAATATAATATAATAATAAGGACTAGTAGTTTTTATGAAACAAAATGAATAAAAATATTATTTACTATGAAACAAAATAATTAAAAAAATAAAATAAAACAGCATTAGAACTAGAAATTTATTGTCCTTAATGCTAGTTGATTGAAAATTGTCACACTTACACAGTAATGCTTTTAATCAACTTGCTTTATAATTTCACATGCACTGCCAGAAAACAAGCCTTGAAATTATTGACCTTAGTTAAAGACATTTATAAATAACAAGAATTAGTAAGTTAAAGTACTAGTTTGAATCGGTAATTAACTACTTTGTTAAAGACCCACTTTACAAACATCAAAAATAAAAAGGTAGTGAAAGTTTAGGAAGAAGCTTAGGATATTACTACATAATTTGGTTAAAATAACGATTTTGCTATTTTATTACAGATTCCCATAATATAAATTATTAGCGGTATAACTCACTATTCTATTTATATCGAAACAGTATTAACTTAAAAAACATAGATTCTAATTTATAGTTAAATGAAAGTAGGATTACTTTGTTTTTTACTTTAAGTAGATTTAAGAAATCAGATAAGAAATTACTTTTTCATTTCATTTATTAATTTTGTTTGTAATTATCATACTTATTTTAATATTGTATTTTATTTTATTATTTGAATATAATATTTGAGTAGATAGTTGATAAACAAATATATATATTGTAAAATAATGATGTAGTTAAACATAATAATACATGTAATATGCCATGTGGCAATGGAACATGTATTCAAATAAATAACTCCTCATAGGGTTACTATGAGGAGAAAAAAAAATTATTATTTTTGTGGTAGACTCAGAATTGTCTAAAGATTTCCAGTATTTAAAAAAAAAATATGTATATAGCAAATTTACTTCGAGACCACAGTTTGAAGAATCAAAATTTAAAAGCAAATGTTCCTTTCTCCCTTCTGTAGGTTAGTTATTCATATAACTAGTGATATTAAATAATGCTTTTTTGCATTTAAAAATATAAAATGTACCTATTTGCCTTTAAAATAAATAGATACATTTACTGGCTTGTACAGAGTTCAGAAAAAAATAAAGAAAAGAGAAACAGAAACCATGGTTATGACTAAGAACACAGGAGAGTCAAAGTTCTTTATTTATTTATTCTTTATACTTTGAGCGCAGCAATGGAATATCAAAGTTATCTTTCATTTAATAAATAATAAATTAAAAAGAACTGCATTCCAAGGAGGCTATGAATACTCTAGCAGTCACTCGTTTTGATTCTTTCAAAATATTTCGTTGAGATTCATGAAAGGTAGAATTTAATGAGAAAAACTGATGAAACATAAATAAAACTCCATCGTAACTCATTTCTATATTTTATTTACAGCAAAGAAATAGAACAAATTAAATTATCTCTTCTGAAGTGATTTTCTTGATAGCTTTATGAGCGTACAGAGTGGGAAAACGTATACGTAACCCTTCGTTTTATTATAAAAATAGAATTGATAACAATAAGATAATTGTCACAGGATATTACTCGTTGGTATTCCCATTGTCTCACCCAAAATCAGAGTAATGAGAGGAAATATATTATTGTAAGGGAATTTAAGAAAAGTAAATGAAGAGGAATAATTCATTGCACTTGAATGTGGATCACATAATATAAATATAATAATTTGTAATTTATAATATTATAAATGAGAGGAGAGAGAGAGAGAGTGAGAGAGAGAGAGAGAGAGAGAGAGAGAGAGAGAGTGAGACTGAGAGAGAGAGAGTGAGAGAGAGAGAGTGAGAGAGAGAGAGAATGTTTTTTAAAGTAGTGTGTATGAATATAAAATTGTTAAGTATGTAAAGTGTCTGTACATAGAATTTTTTCTCGATATTTAACGACACTTTTTCCTTTCACAAGCCATAGACACAATATCTGCAATTGTGGCTTAGGTGTCTGTTTGTTTGTTTATTTATTACCTTGCTACGCCCAAACTACGAGTTTTATGAAATTTAGGACGTATATTACTTCTAACTAAGTCTATAGGCTACAAAAATATGCTCAAGGAAGAACAGGAGTGGGACTTATAAAGAGAAGCCTGAAATGCAATATTTCGTTTCCCATTGGTTTTTCGGCCGAGACGCACATAACAAAAGATGTTTATTTTGTTATTTAAAGTAACTTTTGTTATATACACTTATGTCGTATACTGAAATATAAATGAGATATACGCTAAAAACCACAACGGGAGTCAACAATTTTATTATGCACAAAAGACTGAACCGAACTAAACAAATGTGGTATGTAAATTAGCATTAACTCTCCTGTGATTATAAGATGTACCAACATTGCTAGGGACGATAAGGAGTGGGGGTTATAGGGGAAGCCTGAAATGAAAAATCGGGATAGCTCGTTTCCTATTGGTTTTTTTTTGGCAAAGATACACATAACAAAAGTTGTTTATTTTGTTATTTAAAGTAACGCTTGTTATATACACTTTTGTCGTATACCGAAATATAAAAGAAAAACTAAAAACTATAACGGGAGTCAACAATTTAATTAGGCACAAAAGACTGAACCGATCTACAATAACCGAACGAAACAAAAATCGCTATGTAAATTAGCATTAACTCCTTCATGATTATAAGCCCTGACCCTCAAGGGAAAAACAATACGCCCAAAGTGTAGATGTAAATATTGAATCCTTCGAACAAAAGAAAATATCATTACATTCATCCTCAAATGGTTTCCCAAGCGAAGCCGAGCACCTTAGCTAGTATGTATATATATATATATATATATATATATATATATATATATATGAGTATAGTCTATATTTGCCAGTAGTAATGTGTAAAGCAGCAGTTCGTCCATTGAGAATCGGTCTCATTCATAAAACGTGATCTGAACTCAGCCCCGCTTCTTGTCCACCGCCATTGTCCGTACACAGGCCGCTTTTGTCCCTGCCGAAAATAAAATCGAATGCTCCACCTTTAGTCAGACTCTTTTGTACTCGACAGTCGACATTATTTTGGAGGTTGAATGTCTGTTCTGACCTACTCGAATTTATCTTGTTTGCAGTATTGTTCAGCTCAATCCGTTATTTTAAAGGCCTTGTTTATCACAGTGAAAGGAATTGTGTACAAAAATAACAACGGACAATATATTACATTCATCGGCAAATTCGACATATTCTTAGACAATAAATACATGATACTCTTATTAGAGAAAGGAATTTCATTGGTAATTTTACTGAAACATTCTGAAAATGAGTTTGATTATCTTATCTCTAAGAAAATATATTTAAGTGTCGCGAAAGTTATTCATCACAAAGGAGCAAGTTAATTAATACTATGAGAGAACCCAGGCCCTACATTTTAAATATATACAATTTATTTATAATAAGTTTGTTAACTAAAGGGATGCATTTTTGAAAGGGTAAAAATAATTATAAATCCAAAATGCTACTTACAGTAAATTTACATGATTTCGTACATTTTGTACTTCTTAACAAAGTTTTGAAAAGACCCCCATTAAATTGGTGATGCGATGGAACCATCCTTAAGTTAATTGTAGTAAAGGTACAACTATCAACAAAGAAGGTATCTAACGACAGGTATGTCGATAATTTTAAGAAATCACATCAGGAATAAAACTAATAATTACAACTTAATGCGATGACATGGAACAAATAGGACTTATCGCAACTGAGAAGTAATAAAATGGTTTTATTTCGACTAAAGGTTTCCCACATAATAAGAAAACGTCAAAAGTTTAAGCAGATTTGCCTTAAGAGGTTTGATCGAAACCAAACTCAATTTTTAAACGTTTTATGCAAAACTAAAGATCATGTTCGTTAATGACTAAAATTGGACAAGTGGAATGGAGAGGAGTTTCGAAATATCTCCGTTGTTATGAGTGGGATCGTAAAAGTGTGAATAACAAATCTTATTATAATTAAATGTTCTATAAATGTTATTATATGCATTTGTTCATTATCTTGACCAAGACGTTTTCATTTTTTAGTTTTCGGCCATGAGTAAACCCTTACTCCTCCTACTCATGTCATATTAACAATACGCTCTTATATTATGAAGAACTTTATTTGAAGCCTAAATAACCAATAATATTCTCATTGAACTTTTATGTTTTGAGATAAATGCAAATGTGTGACGAACGTGGAAAATCTGCTTAATTAACGCAGCACCTGACTTTTATTGTTACTTGTTAATGTCCACTTTATGCTATTGAGGCTACTCGGGACGGCATATCTAAGTTTTACCACTTTTGTCTACCCTGGATGGTACTAAGGATTTTATTCGGTAAGTTCTTCATAAAATAAATTCGTATTAACCACTCGAGAATAGATCCCACGATTCCAGCTTCGTCAAGTGTTGGCTAGCTGCCCACATGGTAAACCTGAGATCATATACATTTTTATTACTAATTCACATACTTACAATAATATTCTCTTCTCTCAGTCTCTTTCTATTATGTAAAACGTTAAAAAATATGCGGGCTAGTATTTATTATAGAGTTTAATATCTTTAAAAGTGCTGAATCTGTCGCTAGTGTAGAAAACAATATACTGATATAATGAAGTTTAAAACCGGAGAAATATTACTAATGTATGATAGTGGCACTTATGCCTCTCCAAATGTTAATATGCAATAAAAGTATGCAACTCGTATGAAAAAAAATGGATACACTTTGAGAACGTGACCAAAGCCCCTCATAATATTTTTTGAAGTCTTAAAGAATTTTAGGTGTCATAAATGGCGACATTGCTGATAAAATTATGAGATGAAGAGAGGAGCTATACAGCTGATGGAATACGATATTCCCTGCACCCTGGAGTATGTGTCGGGGCAGGAACGGAAGTATTAAATGAATCCCTGTAGAATAGATCAAGGCTGATGCGGGCTTAGAGAGCTCTCGGGAAATAACCTTGTACAAAGCAGAACCATTTAATTACCAGATGAATTCATCGGCTCAGTTAAGTATATTATTATCATATGGTCAGATTTAGACATAGAATCAATTACACTTATATAAGCTCGGATCTCTACAAAACCACTCATGGGATATAAGAACATCCGTTGCCCATTGGATTACTCAAAAAGATAATAGACTCACTTTATTAGTAAACCTTACGTGTTAGAAGCTGAGTAGGATGAAATGTCATAAGTGGTTAACAGATGTGAATCTGTCACTATTTTGTCTCAGCTTACACATCAGATTGGAATTTCATGAAAATAAAAGCGACTCACTATTGATCTCATCTCAGCATATAATCATTATTTCTAAACAATTCGATGAGTAGAAATGGATGGTCAATAAAATCTGACGTCACACGGCCAATTAGCATGTATCATGCATAACAAAGTTCCATTGGAAAACATATTTTGCATTTCTGCTATGACTAAAATTGGGGGTTAACTGAAGGCTCAAAAGTAAAAAATGCCAATATCTCGGTACATCTATAGAACATTACATTTGGAATAATATATGTTCTAAACAATTTTTCAATAATAACTAGATATTTTGGATTTTTCGGAATTCCTGCCCTTTAAACCCACCTCTCACTGGCCCAATTTCAGGCGTTAACGAACTTGATCATTAGTTTTGCATAAAGCGTTTAAATATCGATTTCGGTATCGATCACAAAAAAATTGCGACCGCCAGACGGTGCCGGTATCAGATAAATTATATATTTAGTATGTTGAACGGACCTCATTTTCTTCAGGGGTAGGATCGATAGACATTTGTGGAAATGGTTCAAAAATCGCGTGATCAGTACGACCTAATAGGTGATTTCCCTTAAGGGAAATCAACTAATACAAATATCTCGGTTGATAGTTAGTTGAAAATGCATAGAAAAACAATTGTCGAAAATAATAATTTGATTAAGGTTATCTATATAGCATTTTTGGACCCGACTCATAATAACAAACTAAATTTTATACGATAATCTCTCAAATAGTATTAAGAAGTTTGCACCGATGTTCGTCCATAACAAATTTTTTCATGTATCATGGTGAAATATTTGACGAAGTTAATAGTACATATACTCTCCAGGAAATACGAGTTCAAACGAAATATATGCATTAATATCTCTGACCTCAATGTATTATACTCATGACCCTCATAACAACCACATTATGAAAGGAGTCCAGAACAAAGCGGGTAGCAGATATCGAGCAGTGAATGCACCTATCGTGTTGAGTGAGCCTTGAGGGTGCGTTCTGTTAATGGAACTGCTGACGGATTTAATTTCCTCTTTTACTGGAGACTGCAACTAGCTCTCTACTCTTCCACAAACCCAGCACAACAAATATCCTCTCAAATTATTCATTACAATATATCTTGTAAGGTTTAGTGGAGACGGAGGACTTAGGTGTGTCAGATAGTTAAACTCACAGTTGTTAAAGAATTAATTTGGTAACACCAAAGAAAGATATCAACATCTACCTGACGCAATTCCAAAGACGGAACTACATTTCAGATTTGAAAATGCTTCAGTAATGTCTTGTACAGAACTACAGGTATAAAATCCTCTATGTTTAGGCAGCACTTCTGCCATTATAGTAAAGGAAAATGATTCTGAAACAATCACCAACAATGCTGAATAGTTCGACTATAAAACTCTTCTGTTTGCCACCTTAACGACACCCCTACACTTTGCAAAAACATTCTTCAATTACCACATCTACGACAAGATTCTTTTTCATAGAATCCCGAGCTGCATTATTTCAACTTTAACCTTATAAACGGTGTTAAATGCATCGCCCTACATCTGTGTTCTCTTTCGGAACAGTAACAACCCCAGTCTCCTTTGGAGGAGTTGACATTAATCTTCAAACACAGCCACGATTGTTATCTCCGTTTTATAAATTAGTTACTGAGTTAACAACAGGGATTTTGTGCTAATGTATGCAATGCAATAGAAAAATATAAAGATTCTGGAACGTTAAACCCATAATATAGTTTTAAAAAATAATGGAAAAAAATAAAATAAGTACCATATCCTTACTAATTAAAAACGACGAATACTCAAACGTTTAATTTTACCTACTCCCGATAGTTCCCCCAAAATATTTGTGAATCAATAAAATTATTATTTCATATTAGTTGCGTGAGCTTTTGAAAGTTATAATCAATAGCTAAGAAAATAGAAGAGCGGCAAGAAAATGTCAATTTTGGCAGTAAATAAACCCGACTAGATATTTAAAAATACAAATTTAAATATTATTGAAGAATACTCTCATTGGATGTTTTCTAACACTTAATGTACGAGGATAATAGACAATTAATTTCGAAGCTCCTACCACCCATTAATCTTCTAAATACCAAAAACAGTGCTAAAACAGCAGATTGGCACAATAAAAAGTCTAACAAGCCCTTGGATACTCTGGAACCACCAATAAACACATCGGACAGAGAACATGATTTCGCGAAGAATTCGTAAGAGGTGGTTGTGGTAAAGCAACTCCAGTGTACCAGACTCGCGTGGTTAAACTCCAGGATTTTGCACTAAATTCTATTTAGCCTGCAGTTCCACAATTGTCCACTGAGCATTGTAAAGCGACTGAATAGCTATTTGAATACAGAAGCAAATCTATGAAATGACACCACAATACGGCAAGTAATGCGTCACGCTGACCACTTGGGCCGTTATGGGCTGTTGGGCCACGAATTTTATTATATTAGTTCATACTTCAGAAAGATTAAACGTTTTCGCATGTCTAACATTCTAAATCGGAAGAGTAATTTAATCATGTCAAAATTTGCGTTCCTGTACAGCATACATGAAAGGCAACTATACTCTACTCATTCGTATTTCAGCATTGTCACACCGGATTAATATTTACTTCAAGGAACTCTATCAAGAGAGTTGCAATAAATCTTCTCAAAAATTTATATTTAGTACAAGAAACCAAATATCGTTTATATTGCCAACAGGGTCTCCCAGACGTCCGGCGAAGAGAGTAATCAAAGATTCTGCAGTCACTCCGACTACGTGCTTCTGCAACATTAGTAACTGTAAATAGGAACAGAATTAAATATCTTTCTTTTATAATAATATGGGAGTGGCATCCTGGCAAATATGCAACCCTAGAGTTGTTGTTCCGCCTGAACTGTATCTTGGTAAACAATAACATATTCCGTGCTGATGTAACACATGATATTCGACAAATACATACCCAACAATATATGTCATAAATTGTAGACATGCCATTAAAAGATTTTAGAGTAAAACTGTATTTTGTATGCCCTAAATGACAACATTACTTCTAAAGTATTAACAATTTTCCAACAAAAAAAAAAAATGGTATTTGTTTCGTGGAGGCTAACAGAATAAACCTCGGCTCAAGCGATTCCAGAGGAAAAGTTAAATTCGATCAACAACGTACTTCTAATAGTTTAAATCTTCTGCCTTCTCGATCGTTTGAAAGTGTTGAATAATTACAAATATCGGATGTTCGTCGTCTATTCTTAATTTAACAGGTGTTTTTGTAAGATCTCTGGAATGATCTCCACCAGTTGTTTGGTATTTTATCACCTAAACAGAGATTCGTTGGCTGTAGGATAGTTTCCTCCCCCTCCTTTAGGATTTACTTGGGAAAAGTAAGCAGACACAGGCGGCACTATTTACAGCGCTGGCCTAAAAATAAAGTTACTTCGGGGTAGTTATCTTCGTCGGTGGCCGGCCACCCTTCAGCCCAGAAGTATATATAAGGACATCCACACCCCTCGTCTGCTATAAGTTTGGAAAGGTTATTAATTTCTAGGTCCGGGTATAGAGAAACCTTTCAACTTAAACCATTTTCGTCCTTACACTTTAAAAACAAAGCTCGAAAAATAAATTGGATAGTAATTTGTTACATACTCTTGACGTAAACCAAATCATTGAAAGAAAAACAAGGGTTTAGGGCCTTTATTCAAGCGGCTACTTAATTTCTTTGTGTCGATACAGTTAAAATAACAAAGTCCGTCAAGCAGGGGCTGTGCAAACTAAGCAGATTTCCCACGTTCGTAAGGTATTCTCATTTATCTCATAACTTATAAGTTCATCGAGAACAATATTTGGCATTTAGGCTTCAAATAATGTGCTTCATAATATAACAGGTTATTGCCAATATGACATGAGCCGGAGGGAGGGGTTAAATTATAAAATGTAAATATCTGGGTTAATAATGAAGATATTGAAAAAACGCATAGAACAATATTTATAGAACATTTCCAAAAAGATTGGCTGTATGCCATTTTCCGATCCAACGTATAATAACGGAAATATTAAGTATTTTCGAAATTCCTCCCCCTCCCATTGGAAGGATTTCAGCCAATAACGCACTCTCTCTTTTTACATAAAACGATTAAATATGGAGTTTGGTAACAATTAAACAAAATTGCGACCGCTAGAGGGGTAACAGACTATATATATATACAATTTTGAACGGACCTCATTTCGTCACTAGGTAGGATCAATGAACATTTGAAGACATTATTTCGAAAATCGCATCATGAGTACAACCTCAACAGCTGATTTCCCTTAAGGGAAATCTGCTAAAATGGTTGGTCGACGTGAGACTCTAAACTGATCTGTTAACAACGACAGGGCATACCTGATACAACAATCGCCACAATTTCCACGAAAGCTCGTTTTTTATTACGGTCGAAACCGACGCTGCAATAACTCAAGTTTCGTGGAATGTATAATTCAAAGGCTAAGTAGTATCTATAAAATGTTTGCTTTCCTGTTTTATCAGAGCGTGGTGAAGGCCAGTATGAAAAAGATGTGTAACGAAGAGTAACAGAACATCCGCCTGTATTGTTTAGCGTATGTGCATGAAGGATAGAAGGAAGGGAGAATAGATGGCGCCGCCATGTACATGTATGTATTATGTGCTCCGAGCAACACCACATACATATGTATTAGCCCTCTCTTTCTAGAAGAGTATGACACTGCATAGATAAACCACTTACTTAGTTTCATACCCTACAGGGGTTAGTCCACTCGAAAAGTTCCTTACTAGTATATTTTTTTTTTATGCTCACATACCTACACTTTTTAATAGTGAACTTGCCCAAATCTGTTAATTATTACCGCCCCGTTAAGACAGAATTATTAAACGAATTTAAATAAAAATCCTTATGCTAAAAATCATACTACCAATGTTAGATTAGTTAAGTTAGGTTTATGAGTCCGTCATACCTATCACATCAGTTTTCAAGTCGTCAAAATAGCAGTCAAGTTAGTATATAGGTAATATATATACTTTCATTATATACGATGATTTTATAAATGAATATATAGATATATTCGGTGTGCATTATAGACCTTTGAGATCATTAGCCACCCTCGAGTAAGACTGCAGGGGTTTGTGATCATCTGAGTTTTTACGTAGTGAGTGATCAACTCGGCGTACAACCCCCGTTAACCAAGGAGGGCCTGGAATGAGTTGTCTCCAGTAGGCTGATTGTATCCGAAGTATGTGACCAGTTCACACTGTCATCCTGCCTATGGGCCTAAGAGAGTCATATTCGTTTGTCCTCCCGAGGGGCTGTCAGACGTACATACCCGTATATACTCATTAGACTCACGTAGATCCACAAGCACAGTGAACCTAGCACGCTATGGTAGCGAACCAGTGAACTAATGTTCTCCCTTGGCTCATATATATATGTTACTGTAAACCCTGAAGTGTGGTAAATGTCAGGACTTACCGGTAAATCCTAGGATTTGCCAAGAAAACTGGTTAAAGTCCGAAATCTACATGAAATTCGAGCTTTTACCGCTTGGCAGTTGGTCAATCCCCGGATTTACCGCCTGGCTTGGTAAATGCCCGAAAACATTAAATAAATGTGAGATACCTTTACCAATGCTATTTGGTAAATGTGCGGATTTCCCAAGGTTCATTGGTAAATGTCCAGTGAAGAGAAGTGGTGACAGGAATACTCCCCCTACCTCATTTTCATGACTCCTGATGAAGTGGCCGTCAAAGTGATAAGCCTTCGCACCGCAGTTCGTCAACAGTCATTGGTTGCTGGCCAGGGTTTCAAAAAATGCAACTGCTTAAAAAAATGTTCAAATAAGAAATGTTTGTGAAAGCTAGCTAATATGAAGTGTAATTCAAAGTGCCACGATTCTCTCCCATGCTGTAACACATAATAGTAAAACTTATTCTAAAATTTTCATTTCAAATAACCTTTATTCCAACATTTACCAATAGATGCTGGGAAATGTTAGGATTTACCAAAATCTGTTAGTAAAAGTCCGAAAGACGCATCCTGGTTGAGATAATTCTAGCTTTTACCCAGCCTCTTGGGAAATCCTAAGATTTACTGGCTAAAGTCCGATTTGAAAGACAAAATCTTGACATTTATCAACATATATACTCCAGTAATCACAATTTGTCTTAAGTCATTATCAAAGTTGGTATTAACCTGTATTATGCGAAATTAATAATTAGGAGGACAGGCTCTCAGTTAAAACGTTGAATCGAAAAGTATGAAATGCAAACAATATTGTTGATAAGGTGGTATACTGTGTGTACGTGTCTACTTGGCGTACTACTGGAATTGATAAATCCACAATCCACTGCACTTTTCACTTTAAGTTACAATATTACTAAACAGGTCACGTTCTTCTGAAATGTCAAGTCGTGTTAACATAGGAATGAAGTAGGGATTATAATGTGCATATGTCATACAGATATAATCCTCCACGTTGATAATCTTCTAAGTTTATGCAAGCGCTGCAGACTCACAAATTTCAATAAAACTTTTGTTGAAAAACCATTGATGACGTATAAGAGTATTCAATATTAATTTGAGTTCAGAAATTTGAGTTTCATTCGATATCAGTGAATAATCATTTTTTGGAGTGAACGATTGGTACAAGGAAACATCACTTAAATATCTAGACATACCCGAAATAACACCAGCATTAAAATTGATATAATACTGTTAAATAAACATAGCTCAAGGAATATGGTAATTGAAAAATTACAATTTAGATATTAATATAATCAATGTCTTTTCAATAAGAGAACTAAAGAGGCAGATTGAAGCTGCTGACTGGGAACATCCCATTTATTGAAATGTGCCACCTAAGGATATCTTGTTTATTTATCATACCTCATCAATAAATCACAGCTATCTATAATAGACTAGAATAATTTAACATATATACTCAAAAAGTCTGTCGACTTAATTGTCATTATGAACCATAATGGAGAACCCCTCAGAATTTACATAATCTTGTACTAAAGTATGCAATTCAAGCAGTCGAATATATTTTTATCAGGATAGAAGAAAAAGAAAAAAACCTTATTGAAGCGGAACCTTTTTGGCTCACCAAACACATCGAGTAGTTGAATACATAATAATGTGATATTCACGTGGCCGATATTTAACGGTAAAAATATTGATCAGTTTTTATAGTTTATATGGTCTAAATTGCGTTGGTCTTTTATTTTATGTAATAATAATATACATCTACTAAACGAAAAGAAAATACATACAAAAAATAATAATAACAGAAGTGAGCGAGGAGTGGTAAACAGTTGGTGTTCATGTAATCTCATCTTCTTCGGTATGGTTTCTCTGGAGCAGAAAAGCAACTGTTCAACTCTACTTTCTCAAAACAACATCACGCACAATAAACTAGGTAGATCTCCCACGTTCTGGATTAACATACTATTTATCTCATCTCACGATATATTTTATATATTTAAGTAAACATCCGATATTGATATTTGATATACGAAAGAATGCATAGGACAACAACTGTAGAGGAACAATAGTTTAACAAAATAGGTTCTATAAACCTTTTCTACATCTCCCGAAATCACGGAAACATTATGAGTTTTTAAATTTTCCAATTTCAATTTGAATTATAACTCCCCCCCCCCTCTCAATCCTGGTCCGATTTCAGCCATTAACGATGATGAAAGTTATCGGAAATACATATCGAGGGTCATAATGACCAAATTAACATTTATGAGTTCAGGTCTTAAAAACTTAAATGATGGCGTCGTCTACAACATATATGAATGTATCTCAGTAAAAGTTACATGAAAACAATATTTGGCATTCAATCTCCCAATAAAGTGGTTCATGATAAAACAACTTATTCGATTATGACATGAATAGGAATGGGGTTTACTAAAGGCTGAAAACTAAAATATGCAAATGTCTTGATTAATATTCGAGACAGAGAAAAAGACATAAAACAAAATTTTTCGATCAATATATATATATATATATATATATATATGTATATATGTACATATAAGTACGTAGGAGCATCATCGATGGACATTTGAGGAATTTTTTTTGAAAATTAGTACAATAAATAACACAACAAAATAAAACACAAAGTAATTAAAATAATAAAAAGACAAGGATAATAATTATAAACAACTCAGTGATAAGTAAATAAACCATTTGTATGCATTTGTATTCAACTACCTCCACTAATTAATCGTTAATATATATGCCATTGAGCAATTAGGTCATTACGGTAATTCAAGGTAAGAATTAATTATATATAAGGAAAGCTCCTACTTACTAAATACAATGTGTGTTTATTTAACGATGTACAACCTATGAAACTGCTAAGATACATCGTTGACATGCTTATCTTTTGAGGGTATTGTCGACTGACTTTAGTTTTTCACCTCCTATGTTCTGCTTAGACTGTCCTGCCATATCAACAGTTCGAATCCAACGAAAAGCTATTTAACTCCTTTCTGAACCAATGAATACAGTTAAGCTAGAGACGGACCTTCACTCCAGCAACTTGGAAATTAGACGACTAACATAACCAAACTTGCGTACCAGAGAACTCCTATTTTAATATAAATTTTGAATTTTTAATACAGTAGAGGCAGCACTTTTTAACAGGTGTTAAATGAGTCCACCAAAAAAAACTGCAAAACCGAGATCCTTATAATTGTAAGCCTACGAGACAAATATTATATCAGAATAAATAATTTAGAATGTCAGGAGAGGAATGTGACAGTAGATTCAAGAACAAAATCAGCGATTAGGAACGACCTTTATCACATTCTCTTTCACTAAGAAAAAACGTGTTTTTTTTTCCTCTGACAAACGGAATTTTGGAATATTAGCATACTAATTTATAAAGAAAAACAGGGAAAATAAACCCCACGTTGTTCTTCATCAAAATTTTGTTTTATAATAATACATAACACCATATGGAACCAAAAAAAAAAAATAGAACAATATTTATAGTAAATTTAATTTGCAATATGATTGATTCTATACAATTTTACAATACTTTCGAGCTGTCAACAAGAATCATAGGCACTCAGATTAAAATGTCATAATCATAAATGCATTAAACATTTCTCACTCTCTAAAATTTTACAAAATTGACAAAAGTTTATTTAATGTACTAGGGAATTAAAGAAAGAAAAACATAGTATTTAAAAAAAAAACAAGGGCAAATTCATATAGTTTTATGGATTATTCTTCTGTATAATAACTGTACAAAATTAAGAACCCAATCGATTTTTGGAGCTAAAATAGCTGTGGCACATTATTCAATTAGAAATAAAATATGATCCTGCATAAAGAGTTGTAATGACTCAACATGGAAACCGAGGTGTAAACAGAAATTATTGCCTTTACTTTGATTTACCGTTGACAGCAATGGGGTTCACAATATTTTTCGTACTTATCATACTAAACGACACAAAAATACTAAAAGAAATTAAACGATTATTAAAATGTTGGGAAATATTTTGGTTTAGAGCTCAGTATACCACGATTTGCTGCACGGAGAGGAGGAAGATCGAAGTGGTCAGCTATTCGCGCTGGCGCATGGTGGTGGCAACACAAACCAATGAACACACCGTTTTTATTTTTGTAGCTACTCGATTGTCTCACGGTGCTGGGGAAATCGATAGAAGTCTCGATAGCTGCACAGATAATAAAGTCCGTCTCGTAGGTGCTGTGTTAACTATGCAGATATCCCTCGTACGCCACGTATTGCACTTATCTTAGAAAGTAAAAGTTCAATGAGAACAATAATTGGTATTTAAGTTTAAAATAAAGTGTTTCATTATATAACAGAGTATGATTATGTGACATGAGTAGGAGTGGGGATTTGCTGAATGCTAAAAACTAAAAAAATCTAATGTCACAGTTAATATTGACGTTGGAGAATAAATGTGAATAACAACATTTATAGAACATTCCATTTGCTATAAGATTGATTATGTAAAATTTTTCTATCCGACTCTTAATAACGGAGATATTTTGAATTCTCAAAATTCTCGGTCTCTGAGCCACCCCTCTCCTCCGGTCCGATTTCAGCCGTTAGGGAACCTGATCTTTCTTTTTACACAAGTCGATTATACATCAAGTTTGGTAACGATAAGTTAAAGAAAGAGCGGTAACAGACAAATTATATATATATATATAATTTTGAACAGACCTCATTTTCGCCATAGGCTATATAGGATCGATGGGCATTTGAAGAAATGTTTCAAAAATCGCGTCGTGAGTACAAACTCAATAAAATTATACTGACTAAACCACCCCCCCCCCCTTCTAGACTTATTATTAAGCAGAGATCAGATGATTACAAGGTAGGCCATTTTGATTATAAGTTGAATTTTGGTGAAACATTAAGACAATTTTAATTAAATATGAGTTTTATTAAACTAAAGAATTGAGCCTATCGGTTTACCATACCTTTAAAAGTTTAAGCACTTCGTAGACCATTTTGCAAGCTACCGATTAGAGTATAAAAACATGTAGTGGTAATAGGGAGAGGTGGGGTTAGGGTAAAGAAAAATGGAAAAGGCGAGTGTAAATACCGACATATGGCAAACTAATGAATAGTGGCATGGTTTTTGCTATTTACTCCTTCATAGAACCGGTATTTGGCCTATTGATGACGAGAGGCCGGCTGAACCAGGTTCCTGTAGAACTGGGACGGCTAGTAAGGCCACTGGTTACTACGGACGCGGCCAGCACAGCAGTCGAATACAAATCATCCTACAACTGGAAGGAAGTGTGTAGTGACGTCTCGTCTCTCCTCCTATCTTACTATCCCTAGGAAAATAAAGTCATAAGATATTTTATATATATAGGATTAAACTATAACTGATCATTTTTTTTCTGATGCAAGCTGTCAAATTGACAAGTAGCTTCAACGAAAAAAAATAACAGCTACTGAAATAATCCAATCCTGCCTATTCTATTTGCAAAATTTGCACATTTTTATTAGCAAATAAGTATATATTGACAGTGAACAACTGATTAAATCATTCAGTAAATGAATATATTGATATACTAGCTCAGATACCCGGCTTCGCCCGGGAATTCATTTGAGTCTGAATGGTGATGGTATTTTTTAGCAGGCTTTACATTGCACAATATTTTCAAAATACCCAGTGTGAATATTGAAACCCGTCCGTCACGCAGGGGATTTGCGTAATAATAGCAATTATTTGTTCCCACCTAAAGTTCTTAGAATAGAGAAATTTTTTCAGATTTCCCGAGAGTCTTATACATGTAAATATGCGTGGAAACGGCCTCCCTTATAACTACCTCCCGTTCGAACGTAAACATTTTAATATAACTTATAAATCAGGAAGTAAGCCGATTTCATCTCAGAAGTTTTGTTAAGTTCGGTTCACGTTAGTGCCCGCTAAAATGTTAACGTATAACTCATTTATACTTAGGAATACGACAAAAGTGTATATAACAAAAGTTACTCCAAATAACATTAAATTTGTAATACAGATTGGTTCTATATATATTTTTGCGAAAAACCAAGTAGGAACGGAGAATATCGCTTTTTTAATTTCGAAATCCTTCCCTTATAATCCCCCCCCTCCTGCCCGTACTGATCCGATTGGTATGGCTTATTATAATGAAGGCTCACTGCTAATACACATACAGAGTTTTATTTAGTTCGGTTGAGTCTTTTTGGCAACGATAATATTGTTGACTCCCGCTATAATTTTTAGCGTATAACGCATTTAAACTTCGGTATACGACAAAAGTATATATATAAATTACAAAATAAACAACTTTTGTTATGTATATATTTTGAAAAAGCAATAGGCAACGACCTCATTTTTAATTTCAGGCCTCCCTGGGTATAACCCCCACTCCTGTTCGTCTCAGAGAAAATTAATATTTGAAACTCGCGTCATGAGTAATATACATACCAATTTCATAAAATTCGGTTCAGCCGTTTGAGGGGAAAAGGTAACAAACAAACAAACAAACAAACCTTCAAACAAACAAACAAACAAACAAACAATTAATACAAATATGCAAAAATCAGAATCGATGCATTTTTTTGGTGTCTATACGAATGTGAAACGATCAAGTATCTGTTGAAATTTCGCGAAAAAAATCAATGTACAGACAGAGGTTACAATTTTATATATATATATAGATTTCTTTCAATTATTTCAAAGTACAGGTGAATAATATAAAATAATTTTGAATATAGCCTCCAAACGTCCCACCACATTATTATAAACTAATATTTATCTTGATGACTAACTCAGATGTTACCTTATTAAATTGTTATATTACTCACAATTTGTATCTTTATGACATAATTAGTAAACATAAATATATTCTTGAATAATAGAAGAATTACCCATTTCAGGTTTTATTTTAATATACAAAAGAAAAACATGAATCAACATGCAGATGAACCTCGCGAAAATCCAATGTCATACAATGGCATTGAAAACATCATTTTAGCAGATTTCCCTTAAGGAAAATCCCAACATCGCTGTTGAAGTCGTACTAATGACGCGATTTTCGAAACATTTCCTCAAATGTCCATCGATCTTACCCACGAGATTGCGAAAATGCGGTCCATTCAAAACTGTTTATATATGTCTGTTACCTCTGCTCTGGCGGTCTCAATTTTTATTTGATCATTACCAAACTCGACATTTGAAAGCTTAATGTAAAACTAAAGATCAAGTTCGTTAACGGCTGAAATCATTTAGAGGGGGGCGATTTCGAAAATCTTAATATCTCCATTATTATGCGTCAGATCGAAATATTGTATGCATTTGTAGTTTGGTGATAGAACAACAAATGTGGTGCAATGCTTTATCAAGAAGTTGAGTTACACAATATTTTTCCATAGCGATAAAGAAGAAATTGACGATATTATATCTTATCCTTTCTCACAACTCCCACTCCATAAAGTCGGATTTCAGCTGTTAACAAACATCTGCTAGACAGAGAAAATTTTCTACATGAAATTAGTCCTTGCCAAGGAAAATGCTTGAAAATACAGCTGAACTGATTTTTATTTATAGCACAGTTTTTAAAACGTGAATGTGGATTCTCGTAATTATTGTAAAAATATAATGTAAAATGCCGTGGAACGAACCAGTAACCTGGAAATGTCCGGCCGATTAACCACGTGTCCATCCCCCGCATAGTTAGCGTAGACCTACCACAATATATTTTTTTATGAAACGTTGAGCGGTTTAAACTAAAAATAAAGGGGAAAAATAAACAATACATAGTAGAGAAAATTTCCATATTGATAATATTAAATAAATAACAAGTAATTAATTCTTACGATGCTGGAATTGATTTTTTACATTCCCCTTCACAACAAACCAGTGAACTCAGCCATTCCCATGTTAATATAAAGCTATTTAAAGGAACAGTGATATGGGCCAAAGTGAGTTTCCAGAAAACAAAATGTCGAATATCTCCGTTACTGTGCATGCGTTAAAAAAAAATGTTATAGAACATAATTTATAGTTCTTATTTATGATAAACAAATAATCCTCTGTATACGAGGAAAGGTTAGGCTCCGAGGATAGAACATTTATTTCTGAAAAATAGGCTAAACAGAAGAATTTTAAGAAGGAATTTTTTCTCCCCCTAATTCGGTATCTAATAATGCCAATTTCACTTCAGAAGTAGTGAACAGAACAGAAAGGTCAAGAAAAAGTGCTATGAAGATGCATACTCTAACATAAAAAGCCCGTATATTACAGAAAAGTAAGCCTTCATATGTTGTTGTGCAACAGAATTGTTCATAAAATACTAGTTTTATGTATATATATATATATATATATATATATATATATATATATATTTATATATATATATATTTATATATATATATATATATATATATATATATATATATATTTATATTTATATATATATATATATATATATTTATTTATTTATAACAAAAAATTCAAGAAAAATTTGGGTATAGCGCTCAATAAAAATTAGTGCAGAATTAATATTAACGGGAGTAGATATTATGGGAAATTTATTATAATTTCAATTTAAGAGGAGTATACAACTTGTTTTTACATTTAATATCTCTGCTCCCCATTCTTAAATTCTGTAAAGTGTCTGAGGTTGTAGGAATTCTATAAGCCGTATAAAACATAATTTCACCAGTGCTGCTGTACATCAAAGGAAGAGGTTACAATAAAGGTTGATAACTGTGGTAAACACAATTGCTCTAAAATTGAATATTGATTTATTTATTAACGTCCACTTTTTGCAACTAAGGCTAATTGGGTCGGGTTATCTATAGGTTTAAAATTGAATACGAACAATGATATTAAATTTCAAAAGCAGTGGTTATAGGTTAGGTGAATAAGGTGGGAAAAGTGTTTGTTAGGACTATTGTTATTTATTTTTTATTTACATTCACTTTATGCTAATATGCTAATTGGGGTGGATTTTCTATTGATTACCACCCTTTTCTTGTCACAGTGGAACTAAGGATTTTATTAAATGAACTCTTGTTGGCATTATACGAATTCTTATTCCCGGTGTGAAAAACGAACTCACGACTCTAGGTTTGCCAAGTGAAATTAAGACCAACTCACGAGTGAGATTAACTTACACGTCCCTTGATAGAACTATAAGACCGTTTAAAATTTAATATTAACCTATACTGAGTTTGATAACCATAGGATGAAAATTAGGTTAAAACAGTTAGACAACACTGGCTGTGACCCATAATTTTGCTATTTTCATTAAAGGTTTATTATATTTAAACTATATACTCACTCCAAACATCCACCCACCATACACCCACAAAGGGGCTCTATCAACTCTGACATCAAACACATACACTTTGAACGAGTCTTCTCATGGTTTCATGGTTATCCCATTTTTTGGCTTGGTGTCAGTTGGTGCTGTTTTGATCAGCGTTTCAACGGGGGCATTATGAAACTTTCATTGCTACTTTTAGGGTATTTCCAGCTCATAGATGTTTTATGTAAAGTGCAATAACTATACTATTAACCACCTGGCTTAATCATCGTGTTACGATCTTCGTGCTTCGGTACCGAGAAGAAATTTAAAAAGTTTGTAAGGTTTGCATTCTATATTTATGTCTATGCTAAAGTACGATTAATTACGTGTTTATTATTTAGCGCGTATAAGAATCGTGCCAAGCTTGTTAAACGAGTATCAAATAATTAAGTATTTCTGGTGGAAAAATAATTGCCAATTAATTTTAACAGGTAAATTTGTTAAATTTAATTGGCAATTCAATCTATAAATGCTCTTGGCTCAGTTTTAGCAGATTTAAATTAAGGGAAATCAGCTATTGAGGATGAACTCATGACGCAATTTTTGAAATTTTTCTTCAAATGTCCATCGATCCTACGTAGTACATGACGAAAATGAGGTCGGTTAAAAATTTTATATATATATATATATATATATATATATATATATATATATATATATATATATATATATGGAGACAAACACACACACACAGATATTTGTCTGTTAACGCTTTAGCGGTTCGTTTTATCGCTATAAGCAATTTGTGTAAAAAGAAAGTTTAAGAGTCAGTTAATGGCTGAAATCGGACCTGGGGAAGGGTGGGGGTTTAAAGGGGGGACTTTCGAAAATTCGAAATATCTCCGTTATTGCGCGCTGGGTCAAAAATAGTACAGAATCAACATTATTGTAAATGCAGTACTCTATATATGTTGTTTCTCTATAGTGAATATTAACCGAGACATTTCCTTAATTTAGTTTTTGGCCATCAGTAATTCCCCACTCCTATTCATACTAACAATAAGCTGTTATATAATGAACCACTTTATTTGAATACTGAATATTTGTCCCATTACTTTGCTTGTTGTGATAAATGCAAATACGTGACGCACGTGGGAAATCTGCTTAGTTAACGCAGCCCCTACGTACGGTCTTTCGGGAATAGAACAGCAAACATCATTTGTGCTTGCAGAATCCGGTGCCAGAGATTTACATATCTGGTCAGGCAACTACTCAGTAGCAATAAAATCTTGTATTCCCTCGGCAGAACGTACTTACTCAGATAAATACAATGATTATTTCGAAGATTTATGTCCAAATGTAAAATATGAAACATCCTCTAAATACATGAGGACATTAAGTGGATAGTATGTTTTCATTTACTTAAGGAGTTACATTGATTTGCTGAGTATTTTTCCTGTGCGTGGTGTTTGCCCACCCTGAAAAAGTTCTAACAGTACCGCCAGCCACGTTTTTTTTTATTTTTATTTAGACCATTTAAGAAAACAAATTATTTGATTTGCCTTGTTAAAATAATTAAAGCGAGGCTCCAGCGGCAGATGAAATAGAATTGGAGTTAGTAGCCAAGGACAAGGCTAGAAGGACATTGTGTAGAGAGAAAGGACATATTTTTTATCCTTCTGATTTGGTTATGAGCCGTGTCGCAGCGTTATCTCTGGCTGGGAAGATCTCCCCCGCTTCCACTGCCCGCCTCTCTACTATATTTAGTCATGATAAACAGCCCGCAGTCATATTTGCCCCTCTTGTTCAAACATATACACAGTTAGCTTAGCGTGCATTTCAAACATCGCCAACACTTCCTCTTCCTCAATCAAAATCAATTTCACCCTAAGCAAATGAGACTTTAATGCACTTTTTTTTTTTTTTACGGTTGGGCAAACGATTACCTATTCTATCCAAGTGAGAAATTCCGCTCACTTTTCAAGCGCGAATGACTAACTTATAACACACATTTTAATAGGTCATATTATAAATATAAAAAATCTACTGTGGACACCTCACGACTCCTTTTTTTTCTTTTTTCTCCTCATAGTAAACCTATGAGATGTTAGTCATTTGAGTACATGTCCCATTGTCACGCGGCATATTACATGTGGGTTATTACCATATAATCAAATATAATAAACATAAATAAATACAATAAAATTCTGAAATAAGCAAGGTAATTACAAATAAACTTAATAAATGAAAATGAAAAAAAAAATTACGTAAACTCAAACTTAACTGATGTCTTGTCCATGTTCCGGTAGAAATTCTATTCATTTGAGGCTGTGACTCTTAATTTTAATTGTTGTGAGTTATATTTGGTATGTATTGATGTATGTAAGCTGTAAGATTTGTTAAATTTAGTCCGTTCTCTGTTCCATTTATATATTGTGTAGGTAAGTAAGTCTGACACAATAGTAACTTCGTAACTTCCTTGTACTTGTATCAAATTAAATAAACGAACTGTTTTGCAGCACTTGATTTCAAATTAATTTGAACGTGTTGATAAACCTAGAGTAGTAGGTTCGATTCCCACGTGGGCAATATGTATTTATTTAGTGTACATCACTAAATAATATCCTTAGTCCCATCCAGGCTTGAAAGTGGTATCTAAACTTTAGATAGCCCGTCTCGATTAATCTCAGTAGCACAAAGTAGACGTTAATAGGTAATATTTGATTGTGATATACGATACTTCCAGTCCAATGCCTCTATTCCAAAAATACCATTTGAAATACTTTATAGATCTTTTTATGATAAACATAAATCTGATGTGCTGATGCTTATACTCTTCGTAAATTCATGTCAATAAAAAAAATGTTAGATTTTGTATTATATTGATATTAAGGAAGTTGAATCATTTTTTTGATTTTTTTTTGTATGTAATCAAATTGAATAAAATTAAGTTTATTCTCAATTAAATAGTGGTATCGTATAGGGATAGGGATATTGCTAAAGTAATTTTTAGTAAGAAAGTCATATTTCATATGAGTTTTCTTATCAATGTGTTATCTAGTGGTGGGCTGGGACGGTTATCATGCCCAACTGAGAACGTAGTTAGTACTATTTTACATTTTAGTCTCACTTTCTCCATTTGTTAGTCCAGGTTTCTCGTTTTTTCGTATCATTAACTTTAATATTTCAGTTTAAAATACTTATATTGATAATATCTAGTTTAAAACTAAACTCTTCGGCAACCTCATTAATCATAAAATATATAATTTGTCCCTGACTTAGAATTGGCAGTATTGTTCTTCATAAATCTCACTTACCATTATACTTACTTACATCAAGAAGATGGCTTCAGTATTACAGACCAAATAGTTAAAATTTAAATAAAAATAGATTCCATTTCCTATATTCTTTACAATAGGAAACCTTCCCATGAACGTAAGGCTAACTTTGATAATTTTTGGCTTAGAAAATATTTACAACAAAAATGTATAGACAAAAAAAATGTTGGGTATTGTCCAATAATGTAACAATAAAAGTAATATAATAGTTTTCATTTCGTATTAACAGATATATTTATATTACTCATTATCCCCTCTCTAAACTTTCCGGACTGACTTTGGACTTTATGAAACTTTATCGTTTGTATTACAAGAAACGTATAAATTGTATAATAAATGTTTTAAATAAACTAAAACTCAGGATGTTTAATAGATTGAATTTGAGCTAGCCTCATTTCGACATTTGCTTGGTTGAATTAAAGAACGTTTCAAGAAATTTTTGGTCATTCTCATATTGAGTGTCGTCTCTTTATAAATCTATGAAATAAAGCTTGAACCTGACTGATGAACGGTGGCCTTCCATTTTCGTATAATCTGCCTAAACACGAATTATCAATGTTTTTTAAAGGTGATCCTAAGATTCATTCGTTCATGGTCGAAATCAGAACAGAACTATTGGAAGTTGTAATGTATTAAATTGTATATATCTTCTTCCTAATGTTTCAGAATGAGAAATGATGTATAAATAATCTTACTGATATTCTCTTGTCACTGAATTGCTGCTGTATAAATGTTTTTCTAATTCGAATATTAACCTACTTTTTCTTTTAGTTACTGTTTTACTATGCAAGTCTAACTTAATTTGAATTCCTGTTAATTTGGAATTTTGAGAGAGAAAAAAAGTCCGTCACGCAGGGGCTGCGTTAACTAAGCAGCTTTCCCATCTGCTGGGAAGACGCCAGCTATCTCATCTCACTGCTTATTCTGACATAAAACGAGAAAATACGAATTACTCGCTTACGGGTAATATTTGACATACGAAAAAGTGCATAAAAGAACAATTGTAGAGTATCAATAGTTTAACAAGATTGCTTCTATAATCTTTAATGATCCGACGGATAATTACGGAGATATTTTGAATTTTTCACCCCCCCCCCCTACTTCTGGTCGGATGTCAATCAATAACAAATATGATCTTTAGCGATGATTGAAACGGTTAAATATCGATTACGGTATAGATCGAATAAACACTTTCGAGACAAGAGCGTAAAATCTTAATTGTTGTCGTCATCTTACAAAGAATAAAGGTCTCCCGAATAGAATACTTGGTAGTTAGGCTTTGATCAAAGAGGTACGTGATATAACAGTTTATTGTTAATATGACAAGAGTAGAAGAGGGCATTTACTTAAGGAAGAAAACTAAAAAATGCAAATATCTCAATTAATATTCACGGTAGAGAAAATACGTATTTAACAACATTTATAGATATTTTAATTTGCAATAAGATTGTTTATATACCATTTTTCGTTCAGACTAATAATAACGGAGATATTTCAAATTGTCGAAAGTCCCCTAACCCCCTCAATCCCATTGGTCCGATTTCTGCCATTAACGAACTTGACCTTCCTTTTTACATAAAAGTATTAAATATCGAGTTTGGTAACGCTCAAACAAAAATTGCGCCTCTAGAGCCTTAAAAAACACGCACGCACACATGTATCCACTAAAGGGAGAATAGGATGGCAAAAAGCGTCGGACACATTCAGTAATATTTCTTCATCAGTTTGAATTTCCGTTTGACAACCACAGGGAGGAAATTAAATATTTGCATTGAGTTTAAATGTAATGAAATTGATTGAGTGGCCATTTCTGTCATAACGGTCCCACTATAGCCTCGATTAAACCCGCTTTATCTGCATAAAGCAGAAGTACTTAATTACTGACATCTCGCTTATTAAGCTCCCTGGACTTTATAACTCCTTTATCGCGGGGCTTATTTATTAATGGCTCGGGATAAATCCCTTTTTCTTGGTCCTTCGTCCTCTCCTCTCATTTCTAATCGCCTTAATTATAAGGCCGGCAGCCTCAACAATTAAGACATTCATCTCCGTAACGAATTATAATTATATTACAAATGGCCTTTTAACCCAAGGGAACTTGGTCTCATTAATTTGGGGTTTAGTAATGGTTAGTGACTTGCTCGCTAAATGATTCTAGTTAACTCCAGTACAATGCAAGGGCTTTTGAAAAGACTGCTTGAAGTAGTTATATTTGACTAATATAAGAGCCATACAAAACTATTAATTAAATGGAATATTTTAATTCAGGGGTTAGTGAAAAGCTTGACATATAGATGGGGTACGGTACTAAGGAGATCTGTGTCCTTGTTGAGGACAATAGACCACATAAATTGGATATTATTAATCCAATCTCATGCGAATCCAGAAAAATCCTCCATTCAGGGGGCAACTAACTAAGCAGATTTCGCAAAAACGACACGTAGTTGTATTTGGGGCTTAGGTTACCCTTGCGAGTTAAAGCGTTGACCTTTATCTCACATGGTAAAACTAGAGTGGCGAGTTCGATTCTCGCCTGGGCAAAGGAAATTATTTAATGACGAAATTCATTAAATACCATCCTAAAATCCCACCCTGGCTAGAAAAGGGTGGTACCCTGTAGATAACTCGCCCCAATTAGCCTGAGTTGCAAAAAGTGGGAGCTAATAAATAATAATTTATCTCAAGACGTAAAATGAGAACAGTTTTTGTTATATAGGCTTCAAATAAAGTAATTCATAATATAACAGCTTATTAGCAGATTTCCCTTAAGGGAAATCAGATATTGAGGTCTTACTCATGACGCGAGTTTTGAAAAATTTCCACAAATGTCCATCGATCCTACTCAGGAGATGACGAAAATGAGGTCCGTTCAAAATTATATATATATATATATATATATATATATATATATATATATATATATATATATATATATATATTTGTCTGTTAACGCTCTAGCGGTCACAATTTTTGTTTGATCGTTACCAATCTTCATATTTAAGCGTTTTACGTAAAAAGAAAGATCAAGTTCGTTAATGGCTGAAATCGGACCATTGGGAGGGGGGTTTAGAGGGGAGGATTTTTTAAAATTCGAAATATCTCCGTTATTACACTTCGGATCGAAACATTGTATAGATTCAATCTTATTGCAAATTAAGTTTACTATAAATATTGTTCTATACATTTATTCTCTATCTTGAATATTAACCGAGATATTTGCATCTGTATGCATGCGTGTGGTCGGCAGGAGTCGGCTATGTCGGGACTCTCCGCCGAGAGCTAGTGCGGGCCGTTTCGGTAACTATTCATCCCTCGTGAATAGGTTTAGAAATTCCTTACTACTACTGTTGTTATTAGGCGGATTCTCTATTGTAAAACTTCACGTGGGAAATCTGCTTAGTTTACGCAGCCCCTGCGAGACGGACTTTTTTTAATATAGCATGAGCAGGAGTGGAGGTTTACTGAAGGTCGAAAACTAAAAATGAAAATATCTTGGTTAATATTAAGGATAGTGAAAAAATGTACAAAACAACATTTATAGAACTTTACTTTTGCAATAAGATTGGTTCTATATAAATTTTCGATCCGACGCATAAAGACGGAGATATTAAGAATTTTCGTAATGCTTCCCATTTACCCCCCACCCCCCAATGCCCCCAGTACAACTTCAGCCGTAAACGAACTTGACCTTTGTTTTTTCATGAAACACTTATATATTGAGTTTGGTTTCGATCAAACAAAAATTGCGACCGCTAGAGAGGTAACAGACAAATTTATAAATAGATAGATATATCATTACATACATACAATTTTGAAAGGACCTCATTTTCTTCATCTCCTAGGTAGGATCGATGGACATTTGAAGAACAATTTTGAAATTCGCATCATGAGTACGACCTCAGTAGCTGATTTCACAATCTGCTAAAACCACTTTCTGCAGGCATCGTATACATGATTTCATGAATTATTCGAGTGGTAATTTATTTCCATTGCGACAGGAAGATAAAAAAAATGCTCACATTCATTTATGTGTTACTACAGTGATTATGAGGATGACTAGGGGCGTTACGCCACGGGGTTACTCCACCCCCACATACACACGATCCGTCATCCTGGGCTGCTTGCGCAACCCTTTCCAGTCCTCCTTATACAGCAGTATACATTATGCATGTGTGGAAACCCAAACACTTAACTCAATTGCAGTTACATTATGTTGAAGCACGTCCTATTAATTATCGGATAGGTGTTTAATGATAGGGTGATGTTATGCATTACAATAATTTCAAAATCTATACTCGCTGCAGTCAAGCTAACGCAGCTTTGCTCAATAAATACGTTAAAATAGTGGAATAGTAGTAGTGTCGGTTGTCCAATCCAACGATTACATAACGAATCTGATGCATTATGATTATTTAGTTTACAAGGGCCCCAAAGATCAAGATTGAATACCAGTAGCCTGGATATTCCTGAGAGATGAGTTATCCAATTTAAACCCCTTAAATATTCACTGAATGGATTATTCCTTGAAAATACATCTAGTTTTTAGCAAATTTCCTTTAAGATACGATGAAAAGGTGGTCCGTTCAAAACGTGTGTGCGAGCGCGTGTATATGTATGTATGTATGTATATATGTGTATATATATATATATATATATATATATATATATATATATATATATATGAGTATATCTGTTAACACTCAAGTGGTCGAAATTTTTGTTTGATCGTTACCAAACTTGATATTTAAACGTTTTATGTAAAACTGAAGACTAAGTTCGTTAATGGCTTAAATCCGAACAGAAAATCCCAACAATTTTAATATCTCTGTCATTATGTGTCGGATCGAAAAACTGTACAGAACCAATCTTATTGCACATGTAACATTCCATAAATGTTGATATGTACGTTTTTTCACTATCTTGATTATTAATAGAGGCATTTCGAATTTTTGGTTGATCATCACCAAACAAGATATTTAATCGTTTTATGTTAAAATAATGATCAAGTTCGTCAATGCCTGAAATCGGACCAAGGAAGGGGGTTTAGAGCGGGGGTTTCGAAAATTCGAAATATCTCCGTTATTATACGCCGGGTTGGAGAAGTCTGTAGGAAGTATCTTATCGTATATTAAATGTTCTACAAATGGTGGTGTATGCTTTTTTTCACTATCTTGATTATTTACCGAAATTATTTTATAGTTTTCGGCCTTCAGTACACCTCTACTCCTGCTCATGTTATGTTAACAATAAGCTCTTATATAATGAAGCACTTTATTTTAAGCCTAAGTACCAAATATTGTTCTCTTTGTTTCGTATTGACGTAAATGCAAATACTTGAGACATATTCTTAGTTAGCGCAGCCCTTACTTTACTTTTTTACTTGAGGAGTTTTTTTCCTTGAGGAATTAAACAAAACTGAAGCAGCTTAGTTTGGAAGGACTGGAAGCCTGACAATGAATAAGGATAGGAAACGCTTGGATGGAGCGGAGGGTTGGTCCTCAGCGGTTTTTCACTTAATAAGTCGGTGACAAGCTGGGGATAGAAAGGATGCCGCCGATATCATAGTAAATAGAGCCTGGAACGGATAAAGAAACCAGAAAATGGCTTCACACGCTCCAATGGGCATTCACTATACAGGGGTGGCCATCACTAGCCTTACCATCAGGGTACTGGTTGTCATCTTGTAGCTGATCACAATATTAATACAGCTAAACAAATAAACATTTTTTTTTTCTGTAAGCTAAAAAATATAATTGGGGCCTATCAGTGGGACTCAGATCTATGGAGCTCGTCAAATATACTCCCATCAGCCACGCATAGAAAAACGTATAACAAATAATATTGGACTCACAGGTAAACCTTGAACAATGGGATCAAACACAAAAATTATTTAACCCCCAAAAAAAAGTGAATACTCATACAACGTTTAAGCTGGCTAAAGAAACGATTGAAGAAAACAGACGGCTGCTGGAGCATGGAGTCTACCATCCACCGTACGATTGAGGGTCTTCTTATTTAAGACACAGAAGAAGGTTCAAAATATTGCATCAGACAGACGACTACAAGACAAAGGTGGAGAACAATGCCATAGCTATTTGACCATATCAAACTCTGCTCCCTAGAAGAAAATAAAAACGTATATAGTACGCCACTCAGAGGCTGTGTTACCTAAGCAGATTTCCCAGGTGCGTCACGTATTTCCATTTATCTCGAAAAGTAAAAGTTCATTGAGAACAATATTTGGAATTTAAACTTCAAATAAACTGTTAAATAATATAACAGCTTTTTGTTAATATGAAATGAGTAGGAGTGGGGTTTACTGATGGCTAAAAACTAAAATATGTAAATATCCCGGTTAATATTCAATTTAGAGAAAATATGTATATAACAACATTTATAGAACACCACATTTGCAATAAGATTAATTCTATACAACGTTTCGATGGGACGTATAACAATGGAGATTTTTCAAATTCCCTCCTTCCCACAGGTCTGATTTTTGGCTTTAACGAACTTGATCTTCATTTTTATATAAAGCGTTTAAATATTGAGTTTGGTATCGGCCAAACAAAAATTGCGACCGCTAGAGCGTTAGCAGACAGACAGACAGACAGACAGACACACATATATATATATATATATATATATATATATATATATATATACACACACATTAATATATGATTGTGTGTGTATAACATTTTGAACGGACCTCATTATCGTCATCTCCTAGGTAGGATCGATGGACATTTGAAGAAATGTTTTCAAAAATCCCATCATGAGTACAGCCCCAATTTCCACTAAAAGAAATCCGCTATAATAAAACAAGCGGGCGCCATACGCTGCCAAGAGCCACGTCAAAATTACATCACTTGATGAAGCCGATCGGTGCACGAGCGAAATATTGCTAAAACTCACACCGACACTGACACGCTGCCAAGCAGAGCTAAAACCCAGTGAAAAAGTCCGTCACGCGGGGGCTGCGTAAACTAAGCAGATTTACCACGTGAAGTTTTACAATAGAGTAATTTCACGAGAGCCGAGCAGTTCATGAAACGGCCGAACTAGCTTTTGGCGGGAAAGTCACTTCGTCCGTTAGCCGCTCAGATTTAATAAAAATGCAAATATCTCGGTTAATATTCAAGATAGAAAATAAATGTATATAACAATATCTATAGTAAATTTAATTTGTAATAAGATTGATTCTGAACAATTTTTCGATCCGACGTATAGTAACGGAGATATTTCGAAAATCCTCCCCTCTAACCCCCCCCTCCCACTGGTACGAATCAGCCGTTAACGAACTTGATCTTTCTTTTTACATAAAACGACTAAATATCGAGTTTGGTAACGATCAAACAAAAATTGCGACCGCTAGAGCGGTAACAGACAAATATATATATATATATATATATATATATATATATATATATATATATACAGTTTTGAACAGACCTCATTTTCGTCATCTACTAGGTAGGACCGATGGATATTTGAAGAAAAATTTCGAAAATTCCGTCATGAGTACAACCTCAATAGCTGATTTCCCTTAAGGAAATCTGCTAAAAGACAACAAGGCAAAACGTCAGTCCTTCTAAAGTTCAATCCATGATTTATATCCTGGATCGTAAGATATGATCAGGTCTGTTGTTAACAGGGATTTACCTTATCTTTTTTTCTTTTAATTTCTTCACTGTTCGAATTCCCCAAATAAGAGGGAGGAAAAGTCTTGTTTTTCGTACAAAAAATAAATACTTTTCTTATTGTGACTCCCCCAGACGGATGCAGGAACATAACAAGCATTCATATATAATTATAAATGGATAAGAAGAGAATCGATTTATTGATAATAAAGTGTTGAGTATGTTCTTATAGAACTATTATCCAAAAGTCTTTCACAAAACCGAACTGTATGGTTGAAAGGATATTACTTCAAAGGGTTTATACCAAAAGGGATGATTTGGTCATTTGGTGACCTCCATATCGATCCACCTTATATCGTGTTATTTTAACATCCATGGAAGGGCCTTCTAGACATATATGCTTAATTATTCTTTCATTTTTTAACGTTTAAAGAACGATAATATTAGAATTAATTTTGAATGATAAAATCATAATAATCATGTAGAAAAGTCCATAACATAACCCATCTTTCGATCTAGTGAGAGTCACAACTAAATTATGTTGCACTCGCTTCAAAAAACAAACTGCCACTAAATACGATTATGGAAACACTAGGGTTCCACTGAATGTAAAAAAAGGCTGATAACCTATTATCAAACTCATACCTATTAGCTTCCCTTCTGTGATAAAGAAATATGGCAGAACTCAAAAACGTTTGAGGTCATCATAGCTCTATTCCAATGTGTCTTACCTGCAAAAAAAAGAAAGACATTTTAATTTATATATCAGAATAAAGAATATGAAATATTGTATCATTAAAATATAATTTTTAAAAAGCCTGAATTCAATTCATACATTTTCTTACTATAATCGACCAATAAAATTAGAAAATGAAACTCCCCTTGAAAGAAAATAAGCAGTATTATATAAAGTTTTTAATAACTTCCTCTCCATTATATAAAGAGAATAAAACGGTTCTGTAATCAGGGATTAATCTCTTTCTTAACTCCGGTATAAAAAAATAATAAATAAAGATTAGGTTTTTATTCAAGGCAGGGAGAAAATTGGGAAAAAATGTTTAAGAATGATTTAATTGAAGCATTTTATTTTTCCTTAAGTCAGCCTATTTACACATCAATGATAATTTATAACTTATTAATCGAACTGAAATTTTATTTGTCGTAACTGGATCTGTATTACAAACAATTTCCAGTAATATTATATGATCTAGCCACCTGACAGAGTTATATTTTTAGGAAACGATCAGGTTTTGTGGTCAAAGGAGCTGTAGAGTTATATTACGGCAAGCTCAACTTACCAGAAACCAACTTTACATTATAAATACTTTTCTTTTCATATGTATATATTTTTATTTATCTTAACTTGTAGCAGCAATTAAATACAGTAACTAGATACACAGGGAAGTCCTTCACATACACCAAAAAAAAAAAATGTAAGGACAACATACGGATTCACTCCTAATGTATTTTCCAACGTTTGTTAAAATACTAAATTCAACTGGAAATTCAAAATAAATACTTATAAAATGTTAGTAGTAAGACAAAATATGCAAAATATTTCATGTAATCAGTTAGATAAATAGCAATGCAAGGCTCTAAAATGAAATGCTATCTTTCGTAAACATGTGATAAGAATGGGTTTTACAATAAGAAGAAATCTGAAAAATAAATTCTAAAATATCAAATTGAAAATAGAAAATATCAGCAAGTGATTAGTACAAGATTAGGAATGACACACTTTAATAGTTCTTGTAAACTATGAATAAATATTAGAATGTGATCAGTATATGTATATAGACTTTGATGTAACTGTAATATTTATAACTCCAGATTAAGTTAGTGCATAGATGAGATAGCGCTGAGTTAAAATCCCAAGATAACTAAGCCGTGATTACATAGAGATAATATGCTTCTTCCGTTTATCAGCGATTATAAACGATTTTTTTTGTTACAACGTAACAAAGGAATTACTAGTTAAATTGAACTTGCGGCTAAATATTACTGGTTGTGTCGATGACTGCCCATTAAGCCTTCAGAATGAAAAGATACCTTTATCACTATTGTCAATTATGGAAACTAAAATAAGTGCAAAAAGCTTCAGAAGCACAGAAGAAACGAACCAGCGTGGCGCTAATAAAATACTACTACAATGCAACTATGATGTGGCTACCTAGACATAAAATAAAGAACTGACATCGGCAGACAAGCTAAATTAGTAGCCAGGAAAAGAACTGTGGACATCGACATGATACAATAAAAACATATGTACTCAATGACTGGACAACTGACTGGTTACGAACTGACAACAAACTCTGTGAAATCCTAGACAACCCTAACAAAGGAAAATCTTACCAGACGAGAACAAGTGGTGTTGGCTAGGCTTAGAATCGGACATTCACTACTTACATATTCATAGCTCATAAACCGAAAAGATGGATCTGCATGCAGTCACTTTAATAGTGCTGACCATTAAACATCTTCCGACTGCAGACTACGTGAACGTCTGAACTTATCGAACGACTTGTACGAACTATTAACAGAAGGTAGCCCACATATAAATATACTCTTAGATCACTTGAAGACAATTTATATTTACAAGAAACTTTAAACCTCGCCTACACTACTCATTCCTCCCTCTACGTTGTATATTTCACGCAAATTACAGCAATAATTCACGCGAGTGTGTGTGTGGGAGGGGGGGGGTGATGCGTGAACAATAGTGTGAAATCAATTTTTAAGATTTTTCCCTAGACTTCTTCATTCTATCATCATCATTTTAGGTCTAATCGCAACATTTAAAGTTTTAATTTAACGCATTCTCAATTTTATTTCGCTATATAGTAAGTCAGCCAACTATTAACTTTGATTAAAAAAAGTTCTTCACGCAGGGACTACGTCAACTAAGCCGATATCCCACTTGGACCACATATTATGGATTTAACTCAAAAAGTAAACGTTCAATGAGAACAATATTTAGTATTTAAGCTTCAAATAAAATGCTTCATGATATAACAGTTTATTGTTAATGTGACGTGAGTAGGAGTGGGGGTTTACTGAAGGGCGACAACTAAATAAATGCCGGTTAATAATGAAGATAGTGAAAAAAAGCCACCATTTATAGAACATTTAATTTGCGATAAGATTTGTTCTTTAGACTTTTTCAAACCCGCATATAAGACAGTTATTTCCAATTTTCGAAATCCCCACTCTAAACCGCCGTTTCAGCCATTAACGAACTTGATTATTATTTTTATATAAAACGTTTAAATATCCCGTTTGGTAATTATCAAACAAAAATTACGACCACTAGGGCGTTAATGGACAAATATATATACACTCGGGGGGGGGGGGGTGGTTAGTGGGGGGATTCAAAAATATTCAAAATATCAACGTTCGAAGAGTCGGATTGTAATATATTATAGAACCAATCTTGTTAAATTAAACCCACCACCCTACTCATCGTATTATGTTCCCACATTTTTCTTAGAAATAGAGAATATGTGGCGAGATTAGATCACAAGTGTTTCATACCAGGATGTGGAAAATCTGCTTTATTTACACAGTTCCTTTCTTGAAGGACTTTTAAGACTTCTGAAAATAAACTAACGTTACGTCACATAAACGATTATAAGTAAATTATCAAGAACAAATAATGGGTTGAAAAAAAAAATGAAACATTTCCGTTAAATGAAGATGTAACCTTCATTTAACAGACATTGATCATCATCGTTTGGTTTCGAAATCGAGAAACATCACTGAAGTTCTTCTATCATATTGTCATTAAGGAAGAAGCGGTAAATGATATCTCTGAATCTGTTGCTAGGATTCCCCTGAGAATATCTGCGGGTCAGGACATACGAGAGGGCTGTCGGGTCAGGGAAAGTGATGTCGTCACTTGGAGCCGGCGTCTAGTTGCCCTGCCGTGTTCTCTACTCCTATTGTGTCTCTTGTGTTCCTACATTGGCCAATTGGCTAACAGCATATTATGTCATTCCTAGCGATTGTATATTTTATCTCTCTCTAATTTATTTCAATGAAAGACATCTGAAGGAGTTATCATAAAATTGCAAGATAACATCTTTAATAAGATATAAGATGATGTTCACAGTTGCTCACACAATCTAATTAAAGGTAGTATCCTTGGCCAAAACACTCACCGTGGCCATCATGTTTGTAAAGATTCTGCCTTACAAAGAGCAATATTTGGATCAAACGCCGCAGGAATCCTCATTCTCAATGGTTGCTGATCTAGTCAAAAAGGAATCAAGGCTTCAGGACCCAAAGACAAAAGTCGCTCACGCAGGGGCTGTGTTACCTAAACATATTTCCCCTCGTTCGTATTTGCATATATCTCAAAACGTAGAGGTTCAATGAGAATAATATTTGGTATTTCGGGTTCAAATATAGTGCTTCAGAATATAACAGTTTATTGCTAATATGAAATGAGTAAGAAAGGAGTGGGTGTTTACTAAGGCCGAAAATTGAAAAACACTAATAGCCCCGTTAAGAACGAACACAGTGAAATAACGTACATAACAACATTTATAGAACATAACATTTGAAATAAGATTGCTCCTATACAATATTTCGATCCGACGTACAATAAAGGAGGTATTACGATTTTGTACTTACCAGATTTGGTACAACATTGTCCGATTTCTTCTAAATCTGCTACTGTTGAATTTCACTCATATCCAAAGTTTCTTTACCCGCCAACCGATTATAAATTTTGCTCCCGCAAACACAAATTGTACATTGGTCCAAACCATTTTTTTTGTAACCATATTTATATGTGAGTATGGTTATTTAGTGCTATTCTTATAGAAATATGAAGACTGAGATTTTTTTTATCGGTAAAGATGCAACAAAAGTAAGTCAACAGCATATTTGCTGCAAATGATGAGTAAATTTATTGTTTGCTTATTTTCTACTTCGAGAACCCTTGTTTTATGTGGATTTGTCAACCAATCAACATTGAATCATCTTTAACACTGAACAGTTTTCAGTGATTGTTTAAAAAGAATGAGTTCAGTGAAATAATAAAATATAATATATTAAAGAAATTACATAAGGTAGTAGATAGAAAACTTAATCTTAACTATATAACTTACTAAAGCTAGAGGAAGTTGCAACCAATAAATAGTCAGGGAGACATCTTTCCTCAGACATAAATCCTATGGTAGCGAGTGGTACAACCCCGGGTAATATTTAATCTAAAAATAATACTAGCCACGAGAGAGTGGTAGAATGACAGAGCGGCTAACTCCGATCTTTCCATAGTTGGCAGGTTGTCCTGGACGCCAGAAGATTCCAAGCCTCCTTCTCCTACCTATGAAAGTGTCTGGGGCATTTACAAGATCCTCCAACTAGACCTCGCTAATGAATGCTATCAATTTTACAATTAGAAGAGATATTTTCTAAGAGAGAAAACAATGCTAATTTAATAGAAATTGGTTCTTAAACCGGAAATGCCCGTCAGAAATAACATGGTTATAGATATTTTAAAACTTCTGGAAACTACGGGTACTCATTGTTTAATTAAAAGATAAAGTCCCAAATTTGGGATTAAGGTAAATAAAAAGGTACCGGGACACTAGATCACACCAAACTTAGTTAGTGACTAATATTAACCAACACAACTTTGGTTCCTTATGCTGATCGGAATTTATGGATAGTAAGTAATTGTTTCAACATAATGATCTATACGAAAGATGAATGTTTCTTTAAAACGGATAAATGTACATTAAGAGTTGAAAATAAAACTGAGGATAACTTGGCATGAGCAACGGATGGCCAACTAATCAGGGAGGATTATCTAAATGATATTAGGAATAAATTGGTGTGTTTTCCACTGAATAAACTCCCCAGCCAAGCTGGAATCGAACCCAAACTCAAGGTATACCAAGAGCAGTAAACACACATGGTTAGTCTGTAATCTTCAATGATTTATTGATTTCAAATTGAGAACCCATTGACAATAGTTTTAAACAGAATATTTTTAGAAATAAATAATAAGCTAATGTTATCATTATATTTGAATTCAAGTATCATTACATTTAAATACATTTTTACAATATATACTATCCAATGGGTTAATACCATATAATAAAATATATATATATATATATAAAAAAAATAATAAAAATAGAATGAAATAATAAACAAGATAAAATTATAATAAAAAATAATGAAATAAATAAGATAACTAATAATAAATAAATATGAAAATAACAAATGAAATAAAGTTAAACTCAACCAATGTTATGGTTTTTCTGTTCTTTAATTTGCGAGTCAATGTAAGGCAAATATATTTAATTATAAATCTCTTTTCTCACAATCAACTTTATATTCTAATGTATTTTCACTGCATCCAAGTCTATACTTTTGACTTTATGAGTTCTTAATTATATTTATTAAACAACATATGAGGTGGTTCGGGCCAATTAACACCTTTTAAAAATTATGTTCATTGTGAAATTTGATCTATTTTGATTAAATGTTGAACAGTCATAGATTATAGTAAAAACGTTTGTGTGTTGTCTGTGTGTAGCAAGTACATTTGTCATTGTCTTAAATTTTAAATCTAGTCAAATAATATCCTGTCTGTCAATGTTCCGTTATAAATGGTGTGCATTTGCGATGATGACTCAGAGAAAAATGAAGAATTCCATTAAGCAGTCAGTCTTCTTTAGCGAAAAAAGCTTTCAAAGTCAGTAAGATTCTTTAAATTAAAAACAAATGAAGAAACCCCTTCAGGAACGAAACTCGTCCTTTTTCATTCCACCATTCATTTTGTGATAGTAAACAAATCAGACTGTTTTTATAAAAGCAAACCAAAAGCGGTTCCTTTTGGGAGGCGGAATGACAGTTCACTCAGAAGGATTCTGTAAAGGTAACGAGCATGCAAATTAAGGAACGGATGGCCCTATTAGGGAGGAATTAGTCATGTGTCCTTGCAGCTGATTACACCTTCAGGTGCATCCGGGAACAATGGCTGCACAAAAACCACGGCCGATGCTATGAGACTCGTAAAAACGCAGACGACCTTGAGGCAGAGTTTTGCGGGGACCCCATTCCCACAATCATTATATCAGAGGGCAAGACTGGACCACTCTCTGTTTCTCCAGCCTTCACTGGTTCCCAGGCCGTGGTCATCTTCACATTGCGCACCATTGTATTCTGCCCATTATGACCCGGGGATATTGAATTAACTAGAAGAGGCCACAGCAAGGGAAAGTAACAGCTGTTCACGGACGATTGAGCCGTCCGAAGGAAAACATGGCATATCAGTCGTAAAAATTAAAAGTTGTCAAATTTCTTCTTTTATCTCATATTTTATTTTTACAAGAACTTGCTAACCACTTCTACACGAACAAATAAGAATAAAAATATTCATTTTCGCCTGTTCGTATCATGATGGTTTAACCACACCTACATACACGGTATATTATAAATAACCCAAGCGCGTCCTAGATAAAGTACTAAAAGAGTTGGAAGCAAAACATTAAAAAAAATTAAAATCCAAACCAATAAAATGCTGGCTCCCAGACTTCCATTTACGCCTGTTACTGTTACATTAAATAAACTCAATGTTTGTTTGCACTTCATTTGAAAGTGATATACAATATCTCTGTTTTAAAGCACTGGACCGAAAAATGGCATAGAACATTTTAATTGGTCAATTCAAGATAAATAAGTACGTGGCTATTGTTTCCGGAAATAGGCCTGCAGAAATGTGCAGTGTGTAAAGTCGATTTTGATCAGAATGGGACGTGTACCACGGATAATTCCGTTGAAAACTGGAAACCCAAAAGTTTCACGATTAAATTGTTCAACCATTTCCTAAAAAAAAATAAAAGTCCTTAACAGAGTGCTCGGCCCCCATCTCCACTATTGTAATAACCTGCCCCCTGCTTAACTTTTTACTACTAATATCTATAAATAATATTATTATTTATAGATATAATTTTTTCGTATACGCTACAAGAATAGTAATTTGTAGATGTTTGACTGAATTCATTAAGGAGAGAGGTTGGAAGACGTAAACAAGAAAAATAGTGGGGGATTTGTTCGTGAGATTGGAAATAGCAGAAAGCAATGAGGCCTTCAAAAGATACAGACGCAATCACATTTTATGATATTTCAAATTCCTTGAGGCATTTGTAAGAAAATCTATACAAATAGACACAACATGAACATTTACATCCACCAAATCTGCTGTTCAAAAGGTCTGTCACTCAGGGGCTGCTGAAAATAAACTTTTGCTGAATGAACACAAAGATTTATTGAGTTTATTTTCAAGAGCACAATATGAATTGAAATGAAGCTGGACGTAAGATGCTTAGTAACATTTCTTTAAATCTCATGAGCAGGAGTGGGCCATCGAATAAAAATAGCTTCAACGCATATGAAGCATGTGGGTGTGTGATTCCTGTCCATTATGGGTGGGCACTTAAAGAATGAATTTAACAATCACCTCATGAGTACTATGCCAACAAGTGATTTCCGATATAAGAAACATAAATTCCAAATTAGAAGATTATTGATTAATTAATGAGTGTATAATAAATGATTGAGAATATGTATAGTTTACCTATTATTCTGACCTAATGTTTATTCAGAACCATTAGTGTATCGGTGGAGCAAATTAAGCCGGTTAAGTTGCGTGACGCTTAGCCCGGGTGTGTTTGGAAACAGACACTGACCTCCTGAACAAGAACCTTTTTAGCAGATTTCATTTAAGGAAAATCAACTATTTAGGTTGTACACAACGAAATTGCAGTGAATATTTTGGTTTGATTTTTACCAAATTCATAGTGCCCAAACAATTATGGGAAAGTAAACATGACGGACATAGGACATCCGTCATTAAGCGCCTTACCGAAGAATAGTAAGTATAATGTCATTCATTATGCAAATCTTAAAAATATTTCGTTATTTACTCCCGAGCTCAAATTTTATAACAGTTATTGATGCTTTAGCTATTTTTCGGTCACTTTAGCGATAAAGATATAAATCCCCACTCACTCTGAAACTCACTATAAACGGTATCATTAAATTCCTAATGCCCAGCTTAAATTTGAGGCCTTGTTTACTAAGGATACATTGAGTAGAATCTAAGGACTAAGTCATCTGTAAGTCTTTCTAGTACTTGGATAATGGGTTTAGTTTTGTCAGTTTCTGCGTAATAGACGTCTATTAATGAAACATACATTTAAGCTCTAGAGGCGCCGATAGAACAGAAATTGAGACCGTTTGAATAACCTCCGTCGCGCTAACGAATCACCTCGTCAGGTTTGTTTGCAAAACGATGACTAATCACCCAAGCCAAACCCCCCAAAATCAATTCAAATTGTGAGTAATGAAGACAAAGACAGAACTGAAATTGGGAGCATCTAATTAAGACATATACATCAGGAAGTCTTTCAACATCAACACCTTCAAGCAAATACGGGTAAATAGTCACACAATATGGGAGGTCAAGCGCTGACGGTGCATCTGATATTGAAAGAATGATAACAGGAAAATTTTGGATCAATCTATCATCCATATAAATACTGAATCGTAACGAGACAGGTTAGCCAGTAAAACAACCTCATTGCTTCACAATTTAACAAGAGTGCGCCTGAAATCTAATGAAAGAATTTCTACCAAACACTGCTTAAGAGACTTGAATCAGAAAATGTTCCAGGAAAGCGCAGAGGTTATTTTTTTTTTTAAAGTTTTGGTTAGGTCCATGTTGATCAATAGGTGGGTGCATTTGGTAAATGAGTAAGTGTTGAGAAGAGGAATCTCAAGGACCCACTGACCTGACAACGGCATGTAAACATATCTAAATGTAAATCTTAAATGGGGCATCATCCTTTATTGGAAGTTGAATCTTTGTTCGAAAAATTCAGGACGAAGACATAATGAAGTGTATGAGCACCTAATTTGTTATTCATGCTCATCATATCTGATCAAAGATTATATAGCCTTGAGCGGTGATAGGACAAGCATACCTTGCAGTTTTATCTGACGAGCCGACTCAGGGACAATAAACGAGTAATGCTTGAATGCACTCTGGATTCTTCAACAACCATCAGACAAAAGGATTTAATGATGAAGGATCTCTAGAGGCTTAAGTAGTAAAGAAATATAATGGAGATAAATACTTGCAAGCACACGCTACGGCCATTATAAATCAGCATCTTAGTTCGCATCTATGACCCCCAGTTGAATATGAGTTAGCCTCCACTGTTTGCAATCGTATGTTTCTAATAAGAATTAAACGGCGGCTGAAAACATTTTTGTCAATTTAATTAGTTAAATTGGCAGGTACAACTTCAAACCTGTTGTAAACCCACAACTAGTTTTATTCAGTACAAGAACTTCAACAGAATATATAAGTTTAATCTTTCCACATTTTCATCAACTAATAATTAGGATCAATGGAAAGTTTTGAAAAATTCCTTCAACTTCAACAGACGATTTCCCTTAAAGAAAATATGCCAAAACAATGTTAAGGAGGCCACAAAACCTGAAAATTATAATATTATTAGTAATAAAAAAACACAGGAGCTTGCTTAAGTTCCAATAACAATAGTCATAAGAAATGTCACAGCTAAAAGCCTTGTAGCAGTTTGTGTTGATTTGTACAACTGGTTATTTGAAAATCCCCGTAGTCCGACTAACCAAATTTTTCAAGAACCAAAAATATCTAGCTGTAATATTTATTTATTTATTAACGTCCACTTTTTGCAACTTAGGCTAATCGGGATGAGTTATCTATAGGTTACCACCCTTTTCTAGCCAGGGTGGGATTTTAGGATGTTATTTAATGAATTTCGTCACTAAATAATTTCCTTTGCCCAGGCGAGAATCGAACTCGCCACTCTAGGTTTACCATGTGAGATAAAGGTTAACGCTTTAATAGAACATTAAAGAAAGGCGGTTTCCAATCTAGTAGGAACATCTGTTTACCACTGTACTTAAATATTTCATTGGCTTTACAGTGAAATACTAACGTAAAACTATATAAGGAAAATCCCGGACAATAAGAGACAAATATTGCAACTCGAATTTGAAAAATTATACAATTGACTCATATTGTCATTGTCTCCTAATATATACAATTTTATATTGAACTATTTGCTGTACTTGTCTAAGTAGAATAATTCAACCTAAAGAATAGTTCTGAAATAATTCAATCTAAAATAATCGGATACAGCATACAGTACGGAGCTAGAAAAAGCTGAATCGTCTGCAGAGAAGGGTAGTAGAAAAACTAGATTCGAAATTAGTGGAACCTAACTGCGCACGGCCAAAGATGGCGGTTGATATCTTAAGTAAAGAATGCGATAAACAAGCAACTTAATATATCATTTTTGGACATGTTTATATACCATCTTTTTTGCGAGTCACTTATCAGGAAGTCACTTATAAGGCGCGTTTTTGTAATGATGAAGCTAGATTTTTGTAGTGAAGAGTCAACGTCTTTTGAAGGCTAGTTGAACTCTTGAGGTTTAATTAGTTTTCATACATCAGATACAACTGTGCGAAAAACGAAATTATTTATGTAAAGCAGGAATGTACGTTTCACAGAACTAAAATATCTAATCAATGCCTCTAAGACAAACATCTATAATTAAAATTCTCTCTTGCTTAAAGATGAATCGCAATTTTAATAAATTGCATAATCATAGTCATGCCTCAAAGTGTGCTGAGAAATAGGAATTTTCGTTCAATTTTTGTAAATAAATAACCCTTTAAAATTTTGCAATGTTTAAGAAACTCCGTAATATACAGCATATTTTAATAATACTGACTTGCTTGAAGAAATAAGAGGCTCCCTCGGGGATTTAATTATCCGAAATACAGAAATCTGGAATTTGTTACGGAGCCCCCCCCCCCAACAATTTCTCAACTTAATTTTAGAGTGAAATATACAGAGTTGCTCGGAGGTCCTAGTTACACTGGAGTTTCAAGCGTCAAAAAACTAACTTGAAGAGCAATAACTGGAAATGAAAGTATTGAAGAAGAAAATAATTGTAACCAATCGTCTATTAGCTACAGCTCATTATGCAATGATAAAGGACGTTGACACTACAATTGTCACAGTTATTTAGGGCATGTCATCTCTGTTCACAGCAAAATCTAGAGGTTTTATAAGAAGGGAGATTTTCCTTGTGAGAATTAATTTTATGTTTGCTTTTTTCAAAACATAGATCACATATTTATTAGCACTGAAGGATGGAATCCGATAAATAAAAAATAGTACAAAATGAAGCTGTAACACTATTACTCTTGACTTACATCCAAAGACACAATGATAATACTCAAATAAAGTAACATTTCTCTAAAATAAGAATATTTAAACATTCAAGAAAAAAATGGATCTGTCCAAAAAAAGATCTTAAAAGTAGAGTTGGCGAACTGTAATTTGCTGAAACCCCAAGCCGTTTAAGAACCAATTCATGTACCTGGGGACGCTCTTCCTTCCCTTGTCCGTTTCATGGAAGTCAGGACGTCCTGTGTCTCGGGAACTGACACCAGACGTAGCCTGCAGGTTCAACGAAGATAAAAAAAGTTTCATTCACCTCAGTTTAAAAGTGTAAAAGTTACTTTGCTTTTAAATGCCAAGGTTCTTTAAAAATTTTGAATATTGAGAGTGGTAAATGTAGTAGCAAATTTGTACCAGGTGTGCTGCGAAGGAAAAATTTCATTTCTGTAAAGGTCGGACAGGAGCTGCTAAATTAGCCAAATATTACGTGGGTTATGCATAATTAACTTACCACGGGTAGGGGACAGAGAGATATGTAAACATTTATATATTGGCATAAGCCTTTTCCAAATCCCCACCGTTATTATTATATGGAAGAAAAATGCTTTCCCGCATAACATTGCCGAGGCCCAAGTAGGCACCAGTAGCAATACTTTTTTTTTTTTTTTTTCTCCTCATAGTACCCCTGTGAGGAGTTATTTAGTCGAATACATGTCCCATTGCCACATGGCATATTACATGTATTATTATGTTTAAATACATCATTATTTTACAATAAATATTTGTTTATCAACTGTCATTCAAATATTCAAGAAATAAAATTTTAAAAAATGAAATAAAAAAAATAAATAAATAAAAATAAAATACAATATTAAGATAAGTATGGTAATTACAAACAGAATTAATAAATGAAATGAAAAGTAAATAAATAAATACAATAGGAACAAAAGCATATTAATTGAAATTAAACATAAACTCAACGATGTTTCAATTTGCGAGTCTATGTAAGGTAAATATATTGAATTATAATTCCCCTTCCTCACAATCAACTTCACATTCTAATGAATTTTTGCTACATCCATATCTATATTTTTGATAAACTTTATAAATTTTTTATTATATTTGTTAAATATAATATGAGGTGTTTCTGGCCAATTACCTCCTTTTAAAATTATGTTCATTATTAAATTTCATCTATTTTGACTAAATGTTGTGCAGTCATAAAGTATATGTAAAAACGTTTGTGTTGTCTGTAAGTCGCACGTACATTTGTCATTGTCTTGAATTTTAAATCTTGTTAAATAGTGTCCTGTCTGTCCATGTTCTGGATCAGACATGACAATCAGAAATTGTGTGCATTTGTGATGTAAGTAGCAATACTTAACGACAAAAATTGCAATTGTGACTGCCAAAAGGTCGAAACACACCAAAATGGGACGAATAGTCAGTCGTTCGCAAACGAAGAATACACATCCCTAAATCAAATCAATTTTCGAGTTTTGTAAAAGCCGTACAATTAAAAATTATAAAAGCAAGGAAAGCTTTTGAGCTAAAGAGATATAGCTACAAATTCTTGCAATGACAGAAATATGATGGTCAGATGAAATTGGAGACGCAAGGCCGGAGATCTTTTATTTCAGCAGATTTCCTTTGAGGGAAATCAGCTATTTCATGAAAGCAATGGAAGGTGAGTGCTTGGAAGAAACGTTTAATAACCCAGCACAGGAGTAATAAAGATCTAATAGTTGACCAAGTAGAAGAGTCATATCTATAATACTTTTGAGTTATTATAGTCTATAATAACATACTGCAGCTATTATTATAGAAATAATGATTTCAAGAAAGGAAACGCAGTATGAGCTATGAATTTTTTGCGGGGGGACCATATTTAACTTTCCGTCTATCCTTATCAACAATGACTTTAGGGATAAATACTCGCATAAGAATTTGTCTAATAAATAGCATCTTCGAAACTAATATAATCACGTCACGTTGACTTGTTTGGTTACAGCCTCAACGGCATTCTGCATATCTGATTACCTTCTGACAAAAGGTAACCATTATATCACACAATTTTCAATATTTATTTAAGAATATAGTCAACGATAATTGACAATAAACTTAATAAACTTTAAACTGTGAATATAAATTCCGTTCGATTAATAAATTGTTAAATCATTTTATATCCATATTATATATATATATATATATATATATATATATATATATAATATTTACATGTAGACTACATAATAAAAATAACCAATATGGCAGTCGTATTGTTGAATGAATATTCTGCCGAGGAACTGTGGTATATCAGAGGAAGCGAAAGTATTAAGCATGGAATGTCATAGAGAGGATTCCACAGACATGAACCTCAGTCAAGCGACCATGCGCAGCAGAGACAATGAAGAACTAATGGAAAGTAACCAGTACTGGTAGCAATGAAGGGAGGTTAACTATAAAAGGCCACAGCCTCCTGCATAGGGAAAGGATCGACCTAGACCTATCAGCTGCTTTTCTACCGGTTCAACTCAAGGGGTTACCACACGCTGACATAACCTCACCTTCGGCCACGGTATGTAGTTAGCTTACAATGATAAATAGAATTTGTTTAACAACTGATCAATATCTGTCTTTGACCACCGGAATTAGCCGCTAGGTAGTTAATTCTTTTTCTAATGGCCAACGAATTAAGAAACATTCGAATTCAGGGTTCATAATTTAATATTTTGATGTCGTTAAACATAGGCATCTATGCCAAAGAGTTCAAATAGTTGAACCTCCTAGCTGGTGGGGATCAATGCACACATCCATGGTTGAAAAGTCCGTCACGCAGGGACGGGATTAACTAAGCATACTATTGACGTGCCACACGAATAAACAAAAACCCCTTTTTTCCCCAAAAATAATTTCCTATAAATTAATCAACAATTGAAGAAAGTTTTTTGCAACCTACCTGTAATCTATAAATCGACGATGTTGATGTTGACTCGCTCCTACCTGAGGAGTCTCACTATTAATAGATCACTGATGATGGGGCTGGGCCCTCGAAAGGTATAATGAGCTCTGGAATAAACATTTAAAGCAGAAGTGTTGGCCTTCTTTTTCGACCATGAGTCGAGTTAAGCTAGTCACTAAGAAACAACGTTGGGCTTTCAGCCAAACCAACTTTGTAGCTTATTCACTTGATAGGGGGGAGGGTTCTAATATATATATAATTGCGCTGATGTTTTCGACCAGGTTGTATTTATATGTGGTGTGTTGTTCTTTTCGGAGTTTTGGTCAATGTTGGTGAAATGAATCTTAGTTTATGCCGATATTTCGAGAGTCTTTATTTTCTCTTCCTCAGGGCAAGACTAAATATATTTATAGACTATTATACATATAGTGCAATAAGAATGTATAATAGTCTATAAATATATTTAGTCTTGCCCTGAGGAAGAGAAAATAAAGATTCTCGAAATATCGGCATAAACTAAGATTCATTTCACCAACATTGACCAAAACTCCGAAAAGAACAACACACCACACACACACACACACACACACACACACACATATATATATATATATATATATATATATATATATATATATATATATATAAATTGTGCTGATGTTTCGACCAGGTTTTATTTATATTTGGTGTGTTATTCTTTTCGGAGTTTTGGTCAATGTTGGTGAAATAAATCTTAGTTTATGCCGATATTTCGAGAATCTTTATATATATATATATACGTCTTTCAAACAGCAGTCAATGTTTAGCACTCAATGATCTAGTGATCAATACACCCGTCAGAATGCATCATGTGCTGAATAAGCTCATTGTAAGTTGAGCCCCTGGATTACTTATTATTGTATTGTTCGGACTGCCACCGCTCAGCTCAGATAATAATAGGCCTCATACCCATATGCCTCCTGCGAACTTCAAAGCAATCTGAGACGCACACCCTGGTTTCGCCATTGAAGAAACTATTATCCAGTGCCGTTCAAATGATTGAAACCCAGGAACATTCGCATGTCCCACCAAATATTTTATAATGTTTATGAGCAGGAAAAGGAAAAGGATCACTGTTCTAAAGCATGACCAAGGAGAGGGGTCCTAAGAAAAAACTATATACACGTAACGGGACATACATTTTCATATGACGCACTGCTCATCAAGTACGTGCCCTACCGATTCAATTGAACACCGTCAGACGGAGCCAAGTGTGGTGAGTAAGCGAAAGTTTTCACAACTGAATGCCTCAATCGTTCCCTTGACCGGTTTTGCCTGTGTGTGATGGAGCATTGTCATGAAGAAAAATCACTTTGTGTTGCCTTTTTTGACATTCTGGTAGCTTTTCGCGCAGTGCGTGACTCAAATCGGTCATTTGTTGTTGTGGTAGCGCTGAGTAATAACTGTATCGGCAGTTTTTAAAAGTTGATAATACATCAAGCCCTTCTCATCTCTCCAAAAAAAGACTTCTTTCCATAGAGATTTGGCCTTAAGATAGCCATCATCTTTTATGATCAGGATTCTCAAAGAAAGAAAGAAAATAATCCAGTTTGACGGAAGTATACTAGACGGGAATTCCGGTCATGGTCTTTACACAATACATAAATATATCACCCGGCTCTTGTAAATATGTTTTGGCAACGAGTTTTAACTTGTGTCGAAAAATAAATGACAAATAGGTCCTAATGCAGTCTCTCTTTACAGAAAAATACAACATAATTCTTTATCATGGATAGCATTCATTATTATGAACCGTGTTGAGGTACCCGCCTATTCATATCTTTTTAGGTAGAATTATCATTAACCTAAAATCCTACCCTGTCTAGAAAAGAGTGGTAACCTGTAGATAATTTGTCCCAATTAGCCTAAGTTGCAAAAAGTGGTCGTTAATAAATAATAATAATAATTATCATTAAACACCACATGTTCAGTATAATTTTGAAGTGAGAACAGAATACTCTAAGACGTAATTTGAAGTCTCCAGCAGAACGGAAATCTCTTTAGTTTACGCAGCCCCTACGGGACGAACATAAAAATTACATTATTCCTGTGAAGTATGGAAGAAATTGATAATTCTTACATAAGCGCATGTGTGAGAATCGACATATTCTGGTACGGAGGGCTCATCCACTCTATATGATGGCTGATCTTCAAAATGCCACTGGGTCTACCAAAATAAGTGTTAATGAAGAAGGCGACTATAGATCGAATGTGACACCTTCATCGATTATTCACATAAACTAACACCTTAAGTCTATTAATAAAGCTAAACACAGGAGTGGTAAATGTTCAAAAGATAGGGTTACGAAAAAAATGTTGGATACTCAGGGGGTTCGTTAACTAAGCAGATTTCCCATCGGCATCAAGTATTTACATTTAACGCAAAACGTAAAAGATTATGGCAACAATATTTTGTATTTAGGATTCTAAAAAAAGTTCTTTATAATACAATAGCAAATTGGAAGGCCAAAAACTTAAAAATGCCAATATCTCGGTCAATAATACAGAAAGTGAAAAAACGTACTTAACGATATTTATACAACATTACATTTGCTAAAAGATTGGTTCTATACAATGTCTTGACCCGACGCGTGTTAACAATGGAGATATTAAGAATTTCGGAATTCTCCCTTTAAGCCCCCCCCCACACACATTCCCACTAGTTGATTCATGATTTCCTGATCTTTATTTTCACATAAAACGTTCAAATCTCGAGCGTGTGTGGGGGGAGGCTATTTATACAGTTTTGACCGGACCTCATTTTCGAAATCTCCTGGGTAGGATCGATGGACAGTTGAGGAATGCTTTTGAAAATAGCACCATGAGTACGACCACAACAGCTGATTTCCTTACGGGAAATCTGCTAAAAATATGTTTTAAGTATGCCTCAACGGTCAGAGTACGCATAAGCCTGTGATAAAAGTCCCATAAGGTCGATTTTAGGAGGTAGGGGAGGCTGAGGCAAGTGGGCTGTTAGTACAAAAAAGAAGACCCGAGCATAGAGCTCTTGAGTCCCTGCGCCCTTTCTCTGAAGGCCCAACCCACTCACTCAGACAAAGCCAGTGTGTCCTCTGGCCCAGGTCAGTCCACTCTAGTCAAAGACATCTACCACGATTATACGTTTGAACAACTTCTGAAAGTCACATATGTCTCTCTGGTACCACGACAAATTTACAGAATTAAAGTTAGATCCGTATGAATGTATATGGGACATATGTATGATTTAATTGCCAAGAAATAGGCTACAATATGGAAAGACAGCTAGCATTTGATAGCAATAATTCCCAGATTGTTACTATTACCTACATCCAATAGTCAGTGAGAATCAGGAGTAAAGGAGGTGTATACATGTAACGAAGTGTCTAGTTCCTCAAGTTCAACAATGCAAAATGATCCTGAGGATTTCAAAAAGCCTAGTAAATTGGCATGAGAAACTCCTTTCACGCAAAGAAAGAAGACCATAAAAAGAGAAATAGGGCATACGGGCAAAGTTAAATTAAAACTACAAAATATCCCAGATTAAAAGTTTATAGGATTAAAATGATCAAAATAGAAGAGGGCTAAATACAGTCAGATGGATCACACTTTTCGAAAATAAAGAGAAGTCTCTTGGACGCAAGTTGTAAGTAGTCAAGCAGTTGTTCCAATAGAGCTAAAATTAAGTACCAAACAAGCTGTTGTAATAATTGTAATTGTAGCTGAGGTAATAAACGCACAAACAAATAAACGAGAGAGTCAGGAAAGTTAAAAGTCCATGGTCTTGACTATTTAAATAAAAGCCTCTGCAAGAAAACGTACTAAATTATTGATAAATAGGAATGTAGATCTAGTACAGGGGTGGTGTAGAGTAAAACGCAAAAATATAACTCAACAATTAACAAAGAACCATCCACAAGTTAAAAAAAAACGTTTACACCTGTGAACACTGAGTTGAATATTGATGATTTAATCTAACTAAACTTATTCTGACAAAATTTATAATCCCTATTGAAACATGTAATAAGAAAAGATATACATCTGTAAAGAAATTCAGTGGACATTCCGACTGGACTGGAGATGACAGAATATGATTTTCAATTGTTTTTGTTCCTTTTAGCAGATTTCCCTTAAGGACGGACGGAAGGATTTCCCTTAGACGGAATTTTTGAAATTTTTCTTCAAATGTCCATTGATAGTAGATGACGAAAATGAGGTCCGTTCAAAACTGTATATATATATATATATATATATATATATATATATATATATATATATATGTATGTATGTCTGTTACCGCTCTAGCGGTCGAAATTTTTTTCTGATCGTTACCAAACTCGATATTTAATCGTTTTATGTAAAAAGATAGATCAAGTTTTTTAGCGGCTGAAATCGGACCAGTGGGAGGAGGGGTTTAGAAGGGAGGATTTTCGAAAATTCGAAATATCTCCGTTACTATACGTCGGATCGAAAAATTGTACAAAATCAATCTTATAGCAAATTAAATGTACTAAAAGTATTGTTATATACATTTATTCTCTATCTTGAATATTAACCGAGATATTTGCGTTTTTATTAAATCGGGGCGGCTAACGGACGGGTGAATTTCCCGCCAAAAGCTAGTTCTTCCGTTTCCTTAACTGCTCGACTCTCATGAAATTTCTCTATTGTAAAATTTCACGTGGGAAATCTGCTTAGTTTACGCAGCCCCTGCGTGACGGACTTTTATTTAATACGGATTCTTCGTGATAACCAACATAAGAGTAAATCAAGTTCATAAATTGTTACAGAGAGAACAGATTCATGTAGGCAGCAGAGTGCATGATACTATTCCATTAAAAGGTTAAAATATCGTAATTTATTCACGAATTTGAAAGGTATTATTAATAAATTCCAAAAAGCATATTTAAAATTGGCAATGTACTAAGACGTCCTAGGAGTAAGCAGGTTTCATGCGACGGGTTTTTGTGTGTTCCATCTTTCAATAAACTCCCACCATTACTCGTGAGATTTCACTTCAACATATTAGTATTATATCATTAACGATTGCATATCACACCTAACTTAAGTTTTAAGAAATACATAAGAAGATGAAGAGACAGAGAATTTATTTATAATTTTGTCACATGGGCGACCTCAATTCCTAGCGAAAAAAAATGATGTTTGAGTTGATTGGTGTATTATATCCACGTATTACTACATCCATACAAGACGTACAGCCTGAAACAAAGACAATATAACAAAAAATTTCATACAAGGAATAAATGGTATAACAGCAAGGAGCGGTAAAGGAATCCAAAACAGGAAACAGTGCATAAAGAACATTATGAAACGACCATTAGAGACAATGTTCATCCTGACGTAAATCACATTTCGAGAATGATGAAAGGACGAGCAACCAAAATAAGAATAACAGCGCAATCAGCTTGTGGCTGAAGAAAATCCTTTGGTAAAAGCATTGGAAACAAACAAATTAGCAGGAAAGCCGAGATATAGATTTTTATCCGCTGGCCGACAGTGGATGGGCTGTTAGCTGTTAATAGTGAAGCCAAGATGATTAAAGATGGATGGCGGAAGGGGGCTTGGCTGGCTGATTAGCCGAACCATTAGCTGGGATCCGGCGGCTCGTGTCGGATGTAGCCCTAACAATGTAGCCCTCTCAGCCGGTGGCAGAGGAGAACACTGCACTACACTTGTGAGAAGCAGCACGAGGAAGCGGAAGTCAAAAAAGGAAATTGGAAAATCGGTTAACATTAAAATCCCTAATCATAATATGTGGTGAAAAAATAATGAAAAACCTAATTTCTAGGAAGGTTTCCTCACCCTAGTTGGTCTAGTCCCACTAGGTCAAAGAGCTGATATATGGTTTAATATATGGTTTTTATTCAGCATTTCCCTTAAAAGAAATCAACAATGCAGGTAGTACTCACGGCATTTGAAAAATTTCTTACTTTTGATATTTTTGAAAAATGTATTCACTAGATGCTTAAGCTTTTCATGCACGATCTTTAACGGCTAAAATTAGACGCGTTTTCATGGCCAACGTCATTTTTTTCGACACAAATTACGGTGAATCACTCAGGTAGGTAAATATATCACTTATGCCTCATGCAATCTATTACGGTCGGAAAGAGAGTGACTTTATAGACAGAACGCAAAAGTTACTACGGTGTGAAACATTATACAATATTAATTAAGGAACTTTCAGCTTAGGTCAGTTTAAATATAAATCTGGAATTTCCTCCAAAATATTTAGTCCCTGAAGAGTTGCTGGCCAGCAAAGACACGAAAAATTTTGGAGTCATTTTCAAAAGAAGCTGATTGCTGACTTCATTTAAATTCGCCTAAGCCATAAATATAAGTTTTTGCTACATTAATTTAAACCATCAAGGTCAGTACAAAGTAATGGATAATGGTACGATTCTCTGAAGCCTGGGAATAACCTTCACCCATAAACTATCAAGCAAATCTTCATACAATATACTCTAAATTAACTGGAAGTTAAGTTATTATATACACATGACAGAGCTTATCACAAAACGCTACCCACTTGTAGACAAACGCCCATTAAGAACTAAATGGAAAATATAATGATGAAGTGGACGACTGTGATATCGAAATAAATAAAATCTATCAGATACAATTAGCAACTTTAAACTGAAGTCTAAACAGAAGTTATAAAAATCGGGAGAATAAACTCATTAAACAGGAGGATGTGAGAGGTAGAGCTCCAGGGCAATTTAAAGTTATTTTGGGATTTAAATACGGGCAAAAGCATATTGAATTTTATAGAACCACAGCCAATAAAAATGTTATAAAAAGCTAGAATATCTGTAAAATTTAGAATAAAATAATCATAAGAAATAATTATATTTCTTTATAGTCAATAAAATTTATAATAGCTTTTACTAATCCATTAAACAAATGAAATTCCTAAGAGCAAGATCAATCAAATTGAAACTGAGCTGTAAATAGTTTATAGCCAATAAAATAGGTAGGGTCATTTAATGAAGCATTCAAAAGCTTTATAGCAAACATTTAATTAAGAATTTGGAAATCACAGGAATACGACAGCGTAGCAAAGAAGTCGAACTTGGCCTGTACATATATAGCCAGAGGAGGCGATTATGAATATGATGCAAGATGAAAGCAAGTATAGAAAGGCAGAAGATGACAACATCAGCAACAGATGTCTGCTAAAAAATCTCCAGTCTCACACGCCGCAAGGAAGAGCACAGACACACTTTTGACATTGGCCTGTCAGGACATGTGTTACGCAGGCTTCAAGCTGCTATTTGAGTCAAACTAAGATGGAATTAGCTTCTCTCAATGGGTCTATTCATCCCGAGAAATTGAACTGATATCCGAAGATAGCGAATGTAAAATATGAGCATATGTTCACTCGATGTTAATCACCAGATCCTTATTTTGTATTACTAATCCTTTGGGGGAGGGGACAGCTTAGGAATATAATACTTTGGTTCAGAATGACACAACACTGGATGTTCAGTATTGATTAGGGTTATTTTTTTCTTCACGCCAATGCTGAAAGGTGGAGGGGACATTGACTATCGTTTTGACAATTACTAATGATACTGAATGTCAAAGGGGATTGTGGACTACTTTAAGCATCGAAAACAATAGTATTGACAATTATACTGAGTGCAAGGGTCTCTAAATATATATATATATATATATATATAAAATTGTAACCTGTCTGTACATTGATTTTTTTTCACAAAATTTCACAATACTTTTTCGTTTCAGATGTCATAGGCATCATAAATGCATTTTGTTTCTTTCGTGTGTGTTTGTTACCTTTTCACGCAACAGCTGAACCAAATTTAATGAAATTTGGTATGTATATTACTACTAATCCAAATTAGACTTTAGACTATATTAATATTCTGTGAGACGAACAGGAGTGGGGGTTATAAGGGACGTCTGAAATTAAAAATAGCGATATTTCGTTTCCTATTGGTTTTCGGTAAATATGCACATAACAAAAGTTGGTTACTTTGTTATTTGGAGTAACTTTTGTTCTATACACTTTTGCCCTATATAGAAGTATAAATGAGTTATACGCTAAAAACTATTACGGCGGATTATAAGCTGTATTACATTTTTTAGGTTCAAACGGGAGGGGTGGGGGGGGGGAGGGTTATAAGAGAAGCCCAGTAAGTATATTACATTTTCTGTTCGGTTTTCAGTCACTGTTGGTCTTTGTCTCGTATCAAGGGAAAGGAAGTTTAATTCAAACATAGTTTGGCGGACAGAATACTTTCTATGATTATGAATTATATATATAAAAAAAGCTACATGCACAGGAGACGGGAAATATAAAAATATTGTGGACAGAGAAGCCTTACATACAAATAATTTTATTATTAACATATCCATAGCAACGACGGGTATACATCGGGAAATGTTAAAATATTGTGGAAAGTAAAGGCTTGCTAAAAAAAATACCATCATCATTAAACCTCAAATGAATTTCCAAGCGACGCCGGGTACCTTAGCTAGTGGATGTATAAATCTAAAAGAGGTATTTTACAGTCAATGAAAGGACTACCAAGGTCCTGAAACATATTCCACAATTATTATTGAATAACCCAAAACACCAAAGACAAAATAATCCATTAAATGTAGTCTCCTAGACTGAAATGTGGGGCGGATGCAGTAAGCCTATTATGCTATAAAAGAGGGAGCCTGATTGAATGGGCAGGCCTCATTAACTTTAGTGATTATACTACATTTATAGGAGGGGGGGGGGGGCGATTTAGGTCTCGTGTAGCTCACGGCCATGTCTGGAGGACCGTTACAGTCAACACTAATAGCCATCAAAAATAATTCCACAACTAACACACCGGTTTATAGTATTTTCGTTAAAACCCAGAATGAGGAAACTCGTTTAACGCGACGTTTAGAAACTCAAAAAACCACTGAGTTTGCTTATATATCTACATAAATCAACCAGAGGGACGTTTGAACAGACATTATCACCTTAATGTTTATCAGCGAAATTGTGATTAATTCTTTAGTGCAAATTAATAATATCATGTCCGGAATAGCAGATCAAATGTTTAATTGATTTTCTGTAGAATAATACTTAAGAAAAAATAAGACCCAACCTACTGTAGCGGAAAACAATAACTAGATGAGGGGTTTCAAACGACGAAAGTGGTAAAAAATGAATAATTATATGAGCTTAATATTGTGGTTGGACGTTTTTGACTTAACGTAAAACCAACTCTATGGGATCAATGACATGGAATATATAAAAAAATTTCAAAATAAATTTGGATATAAGAGCACACTAATTTAAATGCATCAGTTTGACTGTATTCAAACCACCAAAGGTTGTAGAGTTCAAAGCGAAATTTTCAATAGTTTAATTTATAATTTTAGATGGCAAAGACCCAACAATATTTATTTCGGCATCACTAGGAGGTAATGAAGAAGACATCAGAAATGAATAATATATCCTTTTCAAATCACTTTACAAATTTAATATCCCAAATATTTGAATTTTTTTCATCCATAAGTCCTAATAACCATAAAGAAAGCTAGCATTTGTGTCAAAATGGTTTCGGCAGCCATTCAATCTAAAAACAATATATCCTCGCGATACAGCATCAAGAAGAAATAGAAAAGGAATACATTCGTACTTATTATAGTAAGCTCAGTAACTATTAGGCCTTAAGGGAAATCAGCCATTGAGGTTGAACTCATGGCACGATTTTCGAAAAATTTTCTTCAAATGTCAAACCCTATGTAGTAGATGACGAAAAGGAGGTCCGTTAAAAAATTATATATATTGTTACGTTTTTATTACCAAAACCAGTAATAAACGTTTTTAATAAGAGTTCTTTTGGATTGCAAAATTAAATACTCGCAAGTTTCACAGTTTTTATCAATGCACAATTTATTTCAAAATGCACAATAAACTTGGTAATTATTCTTAATTACTACTCACAGTATACACTGATAGCGTCACTGTTCTTCAGATTACACAGTCCAATAATTCACTCACGGTCACTGAAATTCACAGAAAGACGGCACTGCACTGTCCTTTACTACGCGGCACTGTCTTAAACACGGCACTAAACTGTTACTTACAGTCACGGCACAACACTGTTCTTCTTATAAAAAGTCCGTCACGCAGGGGCTGCGTAAACTAAGCAGATTTCCCACGTGAAGTTAAACAATAGAGAAATCTCCATAAGAGAGCCAAACGGTTACGGCAAAGGGCGGAACTAGCTTTTCGCGGGAAATTCAAAAATCCGTTATCGGCCCAAATTTAATATTAAGTTAATATTAAAGATAGAGACTAAATGTATATAACAATATTTATAGTAAATTTAATTTGCAATAAGATTTATTCTATACAATTTTTCGATCCGACGCATAATAACGGAGATATTTTGAATTTTCAAAAATCCCCCCTCTAAACCCCCCCCCTCCCACTGGTCCGATTTCAGTCATTAACGAACTTGATCTTCCTTTTTACTTAAAAAGATTAAATTCCGAGTTTGGTCACGATCAACCAAAATTGCGACCGCTAGAGCGTTAACAGACAAATATATATATATAATTTTGAACGAACCTCATTTTCGTCACCATCTCCGGGTAGGATCGATGGACAATTGAAGAAATTTTTCGAAACTCGCATCATGAGTACGACCTCAATAGCTGATTTCCCTTAAGGGAAATCTGCTAAAACACTTTACCGCACTGCACTAAGTCGCACTGTAGCACTGATGTGAATATCAAGACAGGTGAGAATAAAACTGGCTCGCTCGCGGCTGGCCGTTCTTTATATAGGTCGTCGGCATACATCAAAGGGGAATTGTCTGGACTCTTCGACGTCTGGCTGGAAGGTACTGGTAGGAGCTAGGCCATTCTGTCGCCTTCTTTGATCTATATCGCACTTCCCAAATACGCGAATCTCTCTCTGCTAGTCCTTCATTTTCACAACAATATATTTGTCTGTTAACGCTGTAGTGATCGCAATATTTGTCGTATCGTCACCAAACTCGATATATAATCGTTTTGTGTAAAAAGAAAGATCATGTTCGTTAAAGGCTGAAATTGGAACAAAGGGAAGGGAGGGGTTTTAGAGGGGAGAATTTTGAAAATTCGAAATATCTCCGTTATTATAAGTCTGATCGAATAATTGTGCATAACCAATCTTATTGCAAATGAAATGTTATATAAATGTTGTTATGTGTCTCTAACTTTAATATTGACTGAGATATTAGCATTTTTTAGTTTTTAGTCTTTAGTTAACCCTAACCCTCACTCCTTCTCATTTCACAAAAACAATACTCTGTTATATAATTTGAAACTTAAATACCAAATATTTTTCTCATTAAACTTTTACTTAGTAATATAAATGTAAATACGTGGCGTTGGTGGGAAATCTGCTTAGTGAATGCTGCACCTGCGTGAAGGCCTATTGTTTATATATTTGCTTTCATTATACATTGCAAATTCAAGGATCAAGTTTTAATTCTGAATAGCTATGTAGCATCAATTGTTACACATAAGAAAAACAACACAAGACATTTAAAATAAATTAATGAAAAAAAGAAAAGAAAAAAGATTCTCCTTTCTCGATAATAAATTCCGAAACACCCCATGGTATGTTTGCCACTATATATTATACGTACCTTGGTTGACACCAGCCCAATAACAGATGTTATATGTTGGAGTAACCCGCGTGCCCAGAAGCCGACATCACTGGATTACATCAAACTCTAATTAGACCTCACAACCAAGTACTAATGGTGTCTCAACAGGGGAGTTCAATTCGAAGTATTTAAAAGGGCAAAGAGCAACGAAACCAGTTATAAAAGTAGTGAAGCAGTATTTCATGCAATCTTACTACAGTAAAATTCAAAATATTTTAGTTTTAGAACAGCACTTCAATATATTTGATCACGAAAACTCAAATAAGCTCTTCATTTACACTGGTGTGTCTAAATCAATCAACGCCGTAGGTGTATTGGCAATAATAGGTAATTATAATAAATTACCTCCAAAAGCGTCAATGGAAATTCAAGCATATTTTCATCCGAACTCTTTTCATCCTGATGACTCAGAAAAACATCCGTCACACAGGGTCTGCGTAAACTAAGCAGTTTTCCCACGTGCTGGTGGTTCACCGAAGGTAGAAAACTAAAAATTCCGAATATATCGGTTAATATTAATCTTAGAGAACATATGTATATATTAACATTTATAGACAATTAAATTTACAATAAAATTGATCCTATACACTTTTTTGATCCAACGTATAATAATGGAGATATTTCGAATTTTCCAAATTCTACCTCTCTAACACCTCACTCTGGTCCGATTTTAGTCGTTAAGGAACTTGATCTTTCTTTTTACATAAAACTCTTATATTTCGAGCTTGGTAACGATAAAAGAATAATTGCGACCGCTAGAGCGGTAACACACACAAACACACACACACATATATATATATATATATATATCACTCACCAACATTTTTTTAAAGAAAATTTCCCCAGAAATGCAGATGTTAGAAATCACGCATATTTAAATTCAATCAATCGCCAAGGTGCAACGACTGACTCCAGAAAAGTGACAACATTGACACGCCAAATGACATTACACAACTGCTGAATGTTCGTAGCCAATATATATAGAATAAACTCACATATTTACATGGCACAGGACTATATAAGTTTATTTGAGGCCAAGAAGATCAGTAGATGTCTGAATTAATTTAATTTCTAATAGCATTTTAATAGAATATCACAGCTAAAAAATTACAATTTCAAATGAATACCTATATTTATCACACTTCTTAAAATAGTTAATACATACGTACATACGTCATGCCGAAACTAGTTAAGATGGGTTCAGAGAGGGTCAAAGCGAAAAATTCGGTTGAAATCTGAAAACCGAATATTTTCGCGATCGCATCACATTCTTTAGCAAGCATAAGGAAGCAATGACCATGATTTATCAACAGATCGATACGAGAAAGATATATGACTTTTCATTTCGCACCAACAGCTTCACTCTCGGATTTATTAAGTAGTTTGAGTGACGCAAGGCAATTCCGATAGTAATTTCAAATGATGATCCACCAACAATTCCAGTAATGATGGCCAGGAATTGAAAGAGCGCGTTACGTAAAATGTAACGGGCATGCTATGACCTTATGAATAGAGATTGAAAACAGCCAAGGTTAAACATAACAATGGTGAGAAACTTTCTCAAGGAAATTGGTCCGAGAAATAAAATGATTCCAGACCTATTGTATTCATGGAATTTTGTGCGGAAAAACGTTTTTTCAAAGAGAGCCCTGAGCTGTTCAAGAAAAAAAGGCAATTATGCCTGTTCAAGAAAATTATGTTGTGTTACTGCATTGAGCACTCTTGACCTGCATACACACAGACCTTCAGCTACGGTCATCAGAAGTTGGCTTTGATTTCATGATAATTAAATAATTATCATTATTACGGAAGGAGAAAATCAATGCTGGGAATTGTTTTTACCATTGAAGCTAACTTAATTAATAAGAAGGTGCGCAGGGACATATTCAAGCTGCAATACATTTGGGTATGAATCGCAGAAGAATGAAACCAAATATTGACCTTGAAAAATGAATACTGTTATTGTTTCTTCGGTTTAGGACATTTAAGTAAAAGAACCATTGAAACAGTTGTATATAAAGTAATAAACAAGAATCGTAGAGTAAAATAAAAGAATAGTTCTTCTCATAATTAAAATTTGAAAATTAAGAACCAACTTAAAAACTGATTCACGGAAATCACATTATCATGTTTCTTATACTATCTACACCAGAAGGCCAAGCGCAATGCAAAACACAGTTCCAATGTAAACAAAAGTCCGTCACGCAGGGGCTGCGTAAACTCAGATTTCCCACGTGAAGGTTTACAGTAGAGAAATCTGCCCAATAACAACTGTAGTAGGAAGGGATCTCTAAACCTATTCACGAGGGACGAATAGTTACGGAAACGGCCGCCAGAGCTCTCGGCGGAAAGTCCAGAACATAGCCGAGTCCTGCCGACCACAAACACAATACAAATGCAAATATCTCGGTTAATATTCAAGATACAGAATAAATGTATAGAACAATATTTATAGTAAATTTAATTTGCAATAAGATTGATTCTATATTTTTCGATCCGACGCATAATAACGGAGATATTTTGAATTTTCAAAAATCTCCCTTCTAAACCCCCCCCCTCCCACTGGTCCGATTTCAGCCATTATCGAACTTGATCTTCCTTTTTACATAAAACGATTAAATTCCGAGTTTGGTAACGATCAAACAAAAATTGGGGCCGCTAGAGCGTTAACAGACAAATATATATATAATTTTGAACGGACCTCATTTTCGTCATCTCCTGGTTAGGATCGATGGACATTTGAAGAAATTTTTCGAAACTCGCGTCATGAGTACGACCTTTAAGGGAAATCTGCTAATATATATTTCGTATAAGATATATTATTACTATATGAAAATCTGATGATTTTGTTATTAAAAAAATAAAATAAAAATCGGTGTAACTACAGTAAAGTTGACCCAACATTAAACAAAAAACATTAACATTTTACAATGCTACACATAGTAACACAGAAACTTAAGAAAGTACATTATGCTACGTATGACACATTTCAGGTATTGCGTTCATACCCATGACTCAGATTTTTGAAAGTGTTCGACATTAAGTCCTTGCAACCTCCGTCGTAAATGTCAAAAAGCTCTCCCACGCAGGAGCTGCGTAATTAGGGGTTCTAGAAGCAACCAGAAAGTTATATAAAACCAAACTAAAGAGTAATTATGTTGTTAGGTATAAAGTAAAGCAGAGACAATAGTGCTCTGTAGTACCTAGTACAATAAATACTACTGTTACGTACTTTTCGAGAGAAAAATCACAAACATACCATTAAATGAAACAACAATAAAACATAAGTATGAAGTAATAACACCAAAGAAATAATATGAAAGTAAAAAGCCTTACATTACATTAACAGTTTCATTAAACAAATAAAGAAAGATCCTGTGCTCCCGATGTAGAAATTATTGTATAATGTAAATAATGTAGATTCAACAACTTATTTAAATAAACATAAATCACAATATTTCTACATCGCGCAATGACTTCGCAGGCGTTAAGGCGGGTTGCGTTTTTGGCACTCTTTTACTATAATTCATAAAAAATTGAAGGGCACCTTTGTGTAATTATGTTCTGTGTTTGACAACATTAGCTACTTTTTGTACAGAAATCCGCAAAAATGAGGCCCGTTCAAATATACGTATAGAAAGAAATTAATATAAACATATGCTGTAAAATTCTTGTTCTTTACTTTTTTTTTTACACTGGACATGTATTAGTGCATTACTGGGGGTTCAGCCTTTTGTAAACACCCACTCCTGTCCATTAAGTTATTATTATGTAGCCTAAATATCTAGTGTATAGTTTAAATTTTAAATATCATTTGCGTAGAAATCGCATGGCGAGAGAGGACGGCATATGTGAGCCGTTCCAGTACATAGGAAATATGGTTAGTAAACACAGACAACTCTATTGCATATGCACAGGAGCGAATACAACATATTATTTGCTTATTCGAAGAATGGAATGACGTGACTGGACTCAAAATCTCTACAAATAAAACTCAATCTATACTCTTTACTATAAAACGACATACACATTTTCAAATACAGCTTTTTCAGCATTCCAACTTCAGTATTATTCGTTTTGGGGGTATATTATGGCGACTGGGTACCCCATCTAAAGAAATGTTGTCAATACTCGTAAATGTAAAAAGACTTTACATTTCTTGCAACACGAAATGGGGTGCTGAAAGATAAGTATTGGTGAACTTATCCTGCTGTTACACCACGTCGCTTCTGGATTACGGCAGTTTATCATACATGCACTGCCACCAAGCACATGCTTAATTCCATCCATCCACAATACAGGGCTTCGTTTAACAGTTGGCGCTTTTAAGCCCAGTCCTATGGATAGCCTCCAAATTGAAGCTTCAGGACCATCTCTTCAAAATAGAAGGAAATTTAAAATAGATAGTTACTTCCTCAAAATCTAATCAAATCCTACGCAGCAGGTTGAAGAAAAAGGCCACACTTCCAGTATAACAGTTTATTGAAGCGACAGTGCGCTTTCAATGCAATGCATCATCGTCAGTGCTCGAACGTCCTGGGATAATGACCTGAAGGGCCTTAGGAATAGACTCTCTCTAAGAATCCGCTCCTAAGGCCCGTCAAAATCTCTAGGCTTAGAATAGGGCACATCTAATTAATACATGGATAATTAATGAAAAGAATAGAATAACCGAGCAATAAGTCAAGTAACGCTGACTAGACAAACACATATTTACCAACCGACATGACAATCGACAACACACAACTCTTCCCTACGGCCTAACAGAATTTTTGACAGATTCCAGCCAATATATAATGAAAATGTTTTCATCTCTGAGAAGCTTAAATATTCTACATGACATTTAAAGAAAATGCACCTTTTAAACACTAAAGAGCCTTAAAAAAAATGGAAATAACACTTTACTTATTTTAATATCTTTTTTCAATAATCATTTACCAGGTTATGCTACGCTCATGTATAAATAGTAAATGCAGCCCCATCGCTTAGTACATTTATTAATAAATAAATGAATATATATATATATATATATATATATATATATATATGATATGATATCAGAACGTTTAGGGCGTCCGGTCAGGCCTTCACGGTAGGCGAAATTATATGGGGCAATTACGATGGGCCAGGAGGGGCTGGCTGGGAAACGGGATCACTGATTAACATGTAGACAAGCTGGAAGCTCTTGTGGAACATCGCCTTATGCAAACGGCAACACTTCCAGCCAACACAGGCTCTCCATCACGAGTTGGAACAACCACGTTCCACGCCAGAACAAGATCGAAACCCCAAGATAACGAAGCGTCGGCGATGCTGTAATTTAAAAGAGAAACCGTCTAACTGAGAAAACTCTTCAAAGACCATTAACACAACCCAACAGAGCTAGGGTCAACTTAAGTCCAATAATCATATGAAAAGTGTGTGAACCAAGCAGTTTTCCAAAGTTATGGAATGGTACGTTAATTATGCCATCTCTCATTCAATTCTCTATGCCCTGATACCTTAATATTTAAGCTAAATTAAGAAAATCTGCTGTAGTTTATGTGAACTCTAAAATGTCCGTCACGCAGGGGCTGCGTAAACTAAGCAGATTTCCCACGTGAAGTTTTACAATAGAGAAATTTCACGAGAGTAGAGCAGTTAAGGAAACGGCGGAACTAGCTTTTGGCGGAAAAGTCATCCGTCCATTAGCCGCCCAGATTTAATAAAAATGCAAATATATTCAAGATAAAACAATATTTATAGTAAATTTAATTTGCAATAAGATTATTTCTGTACAATATTTCGATCCGACGTATAGTAACGGAGATATTTCGAATTTTCGAAAATCTTCCCCTCTAACCCCCCCCCCTCCCACTGGTCAGATTTCAGCCGTTAACGAACTTGATCTTTCTTTTTACACGAAACGACTAAATATCGAGTTTGGTAACGATCAAACAAAATTTGCGACCGCTAGAGCCGTAACAGACAAATTTATATATACAGTTTTGAACGGGCCTCATTTTCATCATCTCCTAGGTAGGATCGATGGACATTTGAAGAAAAATTTCGAAAATTCCGTCATGAGTACAACCTCAATAGCTGAATAAGCTAAAACAATACAATAACTCGGTTAATATTAGAGTTAAGGGAAAACGTATAGCACAATGTCAGTGCATTAGTTTAACGAGTTTTAGCACACGTTTTCCGATTTGACGTATAATACTGAGTTGGATGTACAATTCGTTAATGGTCCCACATCGACCACTATGAATGTAGAGTAGCAACTCTCTAAAAATGTAAGCCTCAACAAAAGCATCACACGTTCAGTGACGGCATCAAATCGCTTTTAATCAATGAATCTCATGAAGGTCAGATTCGGCATTTAACCTTAAAATAAGGTATAACGTCAAGGCAGAAAACTGAATACTTCAAGTAACTATCTTAGTATTCCAATTAGAGATACTCTATAGGTTTTCCACATGTAATTTTATAGAGGGCGGTAGGAGGAAACGTGTAATCTGCACTAAGTTCAAACAGGAAGAATAGCGTCATTGGAACTCGCTGATATCGACTCGCCTGAGGATTTTATCACATTCTCGATTTCATGTTTCTCCCTCAATAAGAGCCCGATTTTTACAAAGCACGACAATCTTATATATGTAGTTTATACTCTGTTTTTTTTTTATTAAATTCTTAATGTAAGCAAAAATTGCTTTCGAAAGGTTTTTGGTAGTCTTCACTCAGCAATAAACTTGACTAGATTTGTCTTGGGCGATCAACTACACGATTATTAAGCCCTTTCATTGTGTAACGAGTAGTGTTATGTAAAACTGACTAACTTGACCACTTAAAACGAAATAGCTCAGCTATAGACTAAATAGATAAGTAAGATTTTACATTCTCCAACTCCATAAAAACAAGGAAACCATGGGGCTCACTGTTCTGATTTTAGAACGAACATGTATATTCGAGTGATTATACAGACGCTCACAAAGATACAAGTCAAATAAGTAATTTAAATAAACAGCAAAACTCTGCGATTGACAGAGATAACATTTTTAAGAAATTATGCAATGTAACCCTTATAAATAGCGTACATCCTTTAGAAAATTCATTGAACACAGGAAAAAGAACGTTCAGAGAGCACTTGTAGGATAAATGAGAAACTATTGGCTTACAATAGTCTTTCAATTCATATTAAAGAAATAACATCTGATCAGTGCCTATAAGAAAAGCTGTATGAGATAAGTTGAACCGGTAAGTGGCTGCTGAAATCTGGCCATTTTGATTGATCTAAAAAGAAACAATTAGTTACACTAGGGGGTGAAACATAGATAAGCCCATTTACTTGATTCCATTATTCAAAAGGCCCATCTATTTAAAAGCAGCCATTCCGTTATTGCATTACTCACTCTTATCTTTGGAGCAAAAGAACTATCAAGATTCACTCCCATTAAACGGAACTAAAAAGCACAAATTGCTACAAGGTGTTATCGAAAAAAGCGTTTATCTCAACTAACCGGAAGAAACCTCTGAGGCTAAACCTAATGCGATAAACAACCAACAGCTTTCACCTTAACGACCTTTTCATAGCTTCCGAAGTCATTTTAGGACGAGTTTCTTAACCGTGGAACTTGTAACAGAACTAAGTTACGTTTAATGACTCGAGAAATAGAGATCTATGGTTTCACTATCGTGAAAACAAATATTTCTTTCACAATGGGCAAAAAAACAGATATTTATTCAGCTATGGAAAACTCATTAAGAACTACTTTCTTCTATCATTAAAAACAACTAAAATGTCCACTAAATGCCAAATGAGGCATCTCAAAATTAATACCCTCATCCCATATTTGTTTAGTCAGCGAATTTACAATTCCATTGTCCAACATCATAAACAATACAATATTTAATCCACTAGCAGCAAAGTAACATCGAGATTGTTAAGGTTCTATGAATGAATAAATTATATATTTACTTAAATACTTTGGAAGAAAAGTACAATGTAAACCGCATGAGAGTAGTCGTAAACTAAGCAGATTCCCCACGTGCTGTAAAACACACTTGTGATATCATTCTCTATTTCTGTGTAAAAAACACAAGAGTAAAAGGCTGAAAGAAAGAAACAAGAAATATTATTAATAATCGCATATTACTTGAGTTAAGAAAAAATGTATAGAACAACGATTGTAGAGCATCAACAGCTTAACAGGATTGATTCTATAAAATGTTCTGAAACGACTCATAATAACGGCAATATTTAGAATTTTAAAACCTGCTAAAAGAGGGCAAATAAAAAAATAGTAACATCCTCATCTCTATCAAATCGAAAAATATTATAAGACACCAATATTAGGTACTTTTATGTTAAAATAAAGGCCTAGACCTATCTACACTATTACAAATAGCGAGGGAAAAATTCTGTATTGATTTCACTCCTACGAGCCCCATTAAGGCATATTGGGACAAAATTGATTTTCCATAAAAAGTAGCTTGAAAAATGTTATCTGTTTTATCAAAATTCCTAAATACTGTGACAAAACACTTTTTCACATTGCTAAGCACAAGGGAGAGTTTGATTCATAAAGATTTTTAATTAACAGAAATATATAAGTTATTTATTCCTGTTTTGTACGTTTTATTTGTTTGCACCAGTTTAGGCAACCACAATAAATTTCGTAGAAAATATCAGGAATAACCTGACAAGTCGAAGTACCTTGAAACTAAGTAAAGTGTAACAAGAGACTACTCAGTGTGACAATATTGTACATTCTAGGACAAAGCTATTTAAATTTTTCTTTATTAAATCATTTATTTTTAAGAGCAAATAAACTAATCCAGAAAAATAATAATCCTTCAAAATTGAAAACAGGATTTATGGTTGAAAACTGAGACACCAGGGGATTCTCTGCTTTGATCTCACCCATTTTCACGCTCTAAATTTAATACAGATATAATGTCAATCATATAAAAAAAAGAAAAATACATAAGTTAGCATTTGATCACTCAAATAAACGCTGAATGGACAAGCGAAACGAAATATAATTTTAACTAAATCAAAAGGCGTATTACCTGTCTCTCAACTGTGGCTGTAAGCCTAGACCGATTTACGCTAAATTAGGTATGAAAGCGCTTTATCGAAAGGATCCATTTACAATCATATCTATTTCAAAATGATGGCAATTTATGCCAATATGAGAACAGTAGTTGTCACCTCAATTGGTCTAGGAGTTAGAGCTATCAAAACTATAAACCCTTCTATTTTACAGTGCGTTTAAAGTGTCACCACTTTGGGCAAGTGCCGCACTAACTCTTAAACTTTTTTTGGCACGTGATCTCAAACTACCGATGCTGTTAACTGATTACTCTAGATAATAAGTATATATGTTTTCTGTAAGATGTAAGATTTGTACCTTTCTTGATATCAAACAACTTGAACTCAAGATACAAAAAGAGGATCAGCTGCGAAATATGTTTTACTTAAAACGTCCGAGATTTCCCATTAATAATGGTACCTATTTAGTTTAATTTGTAATTACTGTTGGCCATTGTGAACAAAAATAAATTGTCCGATGTACTACAAGCCTTAAAATAAAATAAATTCGTTTCACCTGTTTTATAAAACCTAATTTGGTGAGGTTTACGATGTCGAGGTGGGAAATATAAGCGCTTCTTACTACTTCCAGTACTTTTAGTTAATTTCTAATGCCACAATTAGGTGGTCATTAACGGATTCCGTTCATATGAAATAGCCTAAAAGGAGCTATACTATTCGACAAGGGTCGGTGACCGACTGACCGGACATTATCGAATCTACCCGAACCGATACGAGCCTTTCACAAGAGATGCCGTTATGTAGGTGGAACTAGAGACCCCATAAGGGAATAAAAACTTTCTTGCTAATAGAAGTGTCGAAAGACTTATTGCTCAACCTGACGTACTTTATATTAAAACAATGCACAAGGTATATCACATTATTGATAACAATGCATACTAATTTAATTAGTTAATAAATGTCACCTACAGACAATTAGCATTGACAATACTGTGTCATAAGAAGAAAATATATCGTATCAAAGAATGGGAGCTATACAGTAGTCTAAGGGGTTAACATAAATTCCTAAATACTTTAACTAGCATGCGAGTATTTTTAAAATGGATGCTATGTGCACGTATGTTAATTTATGTGCATTCCCCTCCAGAATAAACCTGTAATAAAGGTATATTATTTTCTACACGTACTGTATAGTTATATTTTACTTATACTCATATATATATCTTATACATACACACACACACATATAATAAACTTTTCCAACTCCACATATAATAAACTTCTCCGGATCTTTTCTTTTACCGGACCGACGGATTAACCGACGGTAGCGGCAAATGAAAAAGAAAACATTTGTAAAACTTTACCAAAATCACTTACATATGTTTAAAATTCTACACTACTAATCATAAATTGGAATGAATATGCATTATGAAATAATGTGTATAATTTTAGGGTATTTATTTGAAACAGATTTGGACTCCCGTAGAATCCTTAACACTATGTTGTTTAATAATTCTCCTTCCTTATGCTTTTTTATTAGATTTCTGGGTCCCACATTTTTAGGCCTTTAGACATAGCAACATTAATTGAAATATCCTTAACATTTTTTAATTAATTTTAATGCACTACCTCATAAAGGAAAAGCAATAACTTTACGAATAACGAGCCTCAATTGAGCAAGCGATCGCAATCATGGCCTCCACGGCCTTTAACAAATTAAAAAAAAATATAGGTACCTAAGTTATGCAATCATTGCAGCTACTTCCGGATAATGTCAATAGTTCAGTAGAGTCTTATGATTATTAAACTTCTAGAATGATGAATCAACATCCGAAGCAGGATGCAATAGAGCATTTGAAGATTACATTTACATTACAACATTACCTTTAATGCCCTGAAGAGAGAGCAGGAATATGTAAGTAGTTACATAATCTATTACATATAATTAATTAAACCTGAAAAGGTGGTTCATTTAAAAGGCATGAAATATGTAGTCTTTATCCTTTTCAATATTTATTGATATTGAGAAGAAGAAGTACTTCATTTCATACAGAATACTTCAAATTTTTTGATAAAAAAAAACATTGGTTAAGGATTTATAAAATTTTGATTCTCAATCTTCTTCAGACAAAAATGAGTATTTGTTTATTTGGTGCTTTAAATGGGACTTTAAAAAAATGCTACATGAACAAAAGTATAAGAATCAAACATTTCTAAAATTTGGGGCTCGGGTAAATTATTGAATTTAAGGCATTGGTCTAAATTCCGATGGTGAACCTAGAGAGGCGGGTTCCCGACTGGGTAATAGGGATTTATTTAGCGATGAACTGAATAAATGTATGCCTTAGTACCCCCTCGCAATAAATGGGTGGTAACCTATAGATAATTCGATGCAATTATCCCAAGTGAACGTTGATTAATAACAGGAACATAAACAACTTAAATAGTCAAATATAATTAAAAATGTTAGAAACTACATTATATACTAAATAATTAAGAAATCAACCGGAAATGATCAAATACAGAGTACGTTTGATCGAAAAAATTAGTGATAAGAAGTTGTTGATATGGGGCCAAGTGCCGAATCCGTTATCAATGACTCATGTCTACCGTTATTCATTAATACTAGCAGCCTATTCTCCCAATATTATAAGAACTTGACAGAGAGTAATGACACGGAAAAGGCGGTGCCCGCTCTCAGCTGACATTAACCTAAAACCAATTTTAATATCGGTAGCTGCCAGTCAAAATCAATAAAGAATTGAATTTATTATTCATGACCACATCCTTAATATCCTGGTTTTGATACTTTCAGGAAACGAGTTATTTGGATTCGCAGACAGTAAAACGGAATCGCCTGGCAGATAAAAGCAAGAAAAGGTATAAAAGCTGTAGACCGTAAATAACGAACACACAAAACCACGGTTGCAAAACAAATTGGTCCAACGAAGATAAAGATAATAGTACCAATTTATTCTGCAATCGAGTCTCAAAATCTATGGCACACAAAGTGTTGGATCGAACAAGATCAATTGCAATCCCGAATTGGAACCTGGTTTATTTAAAGACATAAATTTGACTGCAGTAGTAGTAAAAGCGTGTCTATCTGCTGCTATCAAATACTGATTTCTGATGGTTTCTGGAAACTAAAAAACATTGAGAACATAAGTGGATTGTGGCAATATTATTTTTTTTTGTTTTTTTTTCCCTGTGTTGATGAATACAGAATTCAAATGAAATTAGTCACCGTGAATATGTTAGGCGTAAATACGAAAATAAGTTTAACAATGAGTCAATATAAACAAGATAATATTCTGCGTATTTAATTACACCCGTGTTATAAATATAGAACTGATAAATTAGACAGGTTGAATGAAGAAATCCATCAAGATATATAACCACAATGATAAATAGTAACTTGTTAATGAACTTACTTGAGGAAATCACCACGACTGTGCTCATAGGCAAGCGATATTAATCTACATTAATGCAATGTTGTGCCAATTAAAAGGTGAACTTACCTGAAACAAAAAAAACTTTAATTAGAAAAAATAAAGAAATACATAGCCAATGGAATTTCCCAATTAAATTTACTGTCCTGTCATTTTAATTCCTACGACATTGGATTTTTTGGCTAATTCCGAAAAATCTTTCGTATTATTTGTAATACTAAGCAGATAATAAAATAATCCAAATCATCCTCTAATATTATCATATTACTACTCATTAATTACTAGTACTACTACTAATAATAGTTCTACCTGAATAATCGTGTGCTGTCAGCAAGGTAAACGGTATTTTAAGTAGGTTTTCTATTTAAACAGTCTCTTTCAAGAAAATGAAATCATTCTACTTTCAATAAAAGCAATATGGACAGGCACTTTTATTTAGCAGATTCCTTAAGGGTGTTCTCATAGTGTGAATTATTCACAATATTCAACAAATGCCAGCCGACAACCTTAATTAATAAAAAAGTGAGATACGTTCAAGTTGGGTGTGTATGTGTGTGTGGGGGGGAGAGAGAGCAAGAGAGAGAGAGAGAGAGAGAGAGGAGGGGAGAGAGAGAGGGAGAGAGAGAGAGAGGGAGAGAGAGAGAGGGAGGGGGGGGAGGGAGAGGGAGAGGGAGAGAGAGAGAGAGAGAGAGAGAGAGAGAGGGAGGAGGGGAGAGAGAGAGAGAGAGAGAGAGAGAGAGAGAGAGAGAGAGAGAGAGAGAGAGAGAGAGAGAGAGAGAGAGAGAGAGAGAGAGAGAGAGAGAGAGAGAGAGAGAGAGAGAGAGAGAGAGAGAGAGAGAGAGAGAGAGAGAGAGAGAGAGGGGGGGAGAGAGAGAGAGAGAAGGGGGGGGGGGAGAGGGGGGGGAAGAGAGAGGGGGGAGAGAGAGGGGGGGGAGAGAGATTCTAAATTCGCACATATCTCTTGATTTTTTTTACTCTTATAAGAAGAAAATTAACATAAGGGGTAGAGGACATTGGCACAGTAAATTAGAGTATTCATTTTGACAAGATGACATTAATACTGTTTTTTTCTTCTTCTTTTTATAAGCGTATGAATATGTATATACGAGTGTGTGTGAGCATGTGCACACACACACTACGCTTGTCTAATTTAGCTCTCGATTTTTAATTGATAACAAATAATCTCTAAACAAATACAAACTAGAATAGTAAATAACTCCGTAACTATGAGTCACTTTAAAAAATGTTAAATAAACATTTTTAGTAATTACGTTGCGTTCGAAAATTGCACTTCATTCATTCATGCATAAGTCAAATACTAACAGAATTATTAAATATTTAATATTGCTCTAAGCAAATTCTAACTCTTACTCATCAGATTTTCACGGTAAGCTAATAGACTGTGTCATACTCAGTATTGTTTAAATGTGTTTGAATAAGACTGACGTAATCTATAAGTGTCATTCCAGTGGCATTCACGTATAAACGTTCAGAGACGTTAAGTAAGTATTTACTAGACTTTTGATACGTATATTATAAATGCCTACTACAAAATAGCTATTATAAAATGTGCATAGTTTACAGAATCTAAGTACATTTTCTATTACTTTGTTCACTCGTCTTCATGGAACCCATCAGTGTATGTAGAATTTTCGAATCCCCCCCTCTCGACCCCACTATTTCAGGTCCGATTTCTGCCAATAACAAATATGATCTTTAGTGTTGACAGAAACGGTTAAATGTCGAGTATAGATTAAATAAACATTTTATAAACAAGATCGTAAATTCTTAATAAAACCCCCATAATAAAATACTCTTGAAAACAATATTTGGTATTTTAGACTTGAATAAAGTAGTTTGTGATACAACAGCACACTGATATTCTGGCATGAGTAGAAGTTGGTAATTACTCAAGGCAGAAAACTAAAAAATGCAAATACAGTAGAGCGTCGTTTATCCGAACTAATTGTGATCGCGCACGTTCGGATAATCGATTTGTTCGGATAACTAGTTTTTTTAAGAAAATAGGATAATTTTATAAAACACTTTGTATTCATCATTACAATTACATATTACATATTAAAATACATACTTCCGACGCGCATGAACTGTTGTCTAGAACTGACCTGCAAAAAGAGTGGGAGAGGCGGAAGGGCTGACATCCCGCGTTTCCAGCCGCGGAGTAGACTTCCATTTCAGGGAAACAGAAAGAAGCTCTGATTCCCCGAACGGTAGGGCTCAGTCAGTCCCGCGAACACAAAAGGAGGGAACCCAGGCTTTTCCGTTCTGCTAAAAAGTTATTCACGCTCTAAACAGGGCATTGCTTCAAAGAATACATATTCTTGAAATTTTCAACATCTTCATTCTGTATATAATACAGCATGCAAATTGAAATATGTAGAAAAAACTTTCCAAAGCGCGTTCGGATAATTGACGTTTCGGATAATTGACGTTCGGATAAACGACGCTCTACTGTACCTCGGTTAATATTCTTAGTGATGACCGCTGTTGGAGCTACCCTTGTGTGCTGTGGTTGTCGGTCACTAAGGTTGAAATAAAACTACTTCAGTTTGCTGCCGACGTTTCGGTGTAATTTATTACCTTTGTCAAGGCGAAATGTATGGTTTACAAGATATGTATACCGCAATTGAGTCCATTGCCTAAAGAAATGTCCATACTATAAAAAATGTAAAAAGGCTCTATCGGGAAGAAGAGTGGGAGATAGTGCATGAAAGAAATCAGAATGTAGAATTCTCGGGTAATATTCAAGATTCGGAATACATGTATATGTCAACATTCGTAGACAATTAAATGTGCAATAAGGCGTCTTCTAAAGGTCTTTTCGACCTCACTTGAAATAACAGATATATTTTAAATTTTCGAAATTCCTCCCCTCTAACCCCCTCCCCCCTACTGGTCCGATTTTAACCGTTCACGAACTTGATCGTTAGTTTTGCATGAGACTCTTATGTATGGAGTGCAATCAAATAAAAAATGCGACCACTAGAACGGTATCAGATAAGAATATATACAAAATTTTAAGAGGACCTCATTTTCGTTTCGCTCATCTACTTGGTACGATAGATGGGCTTTTGAGGACATTATTCGACGACCTCAATAGGTCTGCAGAAAAGTAATACTTAAATTATCGCCTTGGGGGGGGGGGCGTATTGCTCATTTACACTTTTTGTTAGGAAAACTGATTATTGCACTGAAGTAGCCCGCGATATTTCAAAATTTATACAAATATTTTATGAAAAAAAAAAAACCAATTAATACATTTATTTCAAGAAGGAAAAACGACAGGTAACTACTGTGAATATACTCAGAAGCTCATACATACCTTATCGTTGGATCTGTTTTATTGTGCCCTTGAAATAAAGAACTATGACACAGTATATCTTATTTAAATTCACCCATTAACAAACAATGATATCGAGTACTGTCCACCCTGTCAATAAGCAGTTCCCACGACAAATTTAACTCCGCCTAATTAAATATATAAGACAGATATCTAATATTATAAAGCAATTTCGACAACATAAATCTTTAAAAAAGTTTGTTAGAGAACATTTAATATTTGAAAAATCCCTCTAACCAGTTTCAATGCATCAGTTATAAAGTCACAAAATAGAACCTATATTAAATTTTACAAATTCAACACAGATGCTGTTAACGACTGCTCTGCAGTACTTAATACACGTTTATAGATGCGTACAATTTCGAATTTTAATTAAGAATGACATAGGGTCCACTAGTAAAATAGTGAGTGTTGGTTGAATAAGAAAATTGCCAACCTGCGGAGGGAAAAAAATGTTTATAATATATTTCTAGTTACCTCCAGGTTACCATCTTTTCTAGCTAGGTCGAGACCAAGGATTCCATTTTCAGTTTACCTCTAAATAAATTGCTATTACACATATGGCAATCGAACCGAAGAGTCTAGGTATATCAATATACCTAGTTAACAAGCGTTAACTCACCTAAGCTACGAGAAAAAAAAATTAGTTTAAACATTTTTAAACTGTCTTTTAAATTATCGTACCATTGGTTGCCCAAATCATGAGGGCATAATAGAGGAAGGTATGAAATTTAATTATACAACATAAAATGAGGTTCAGCCTTCAGTAAACACCTCGACATGATAAACCAATGAATGTACCGGAGAAAATGTTCAACAGGAGGCGAATAAAAATGTTCACATCGACATTTCCTATCTACGTTCACTCTCTATTAGATCTCTGCACGAGACCAGATTAACATTACCTTGAAATAATAATTAAAATGATTTATGCTGTAGATTCAAGTTACTAATTACAGAGCATTGTTTGCATAATAGCTGGCGAGTTTTCAATAAATCTTCAAGATTTATAGCTTCGGCCAGCGATGGCAACCACTGTGTTCTGTTGAAGGCTACTGGTTCCTACTTTTTTAGCAGATTTTCCTTAAGGTGGTCGTACTCATGACGCGATTTTCGAAAAATGTCCTGAAATGTTTTATAACTACGGAAGTCAAAGAGATGTTTAATGCCTTCCAAAAATGAATTTCTATACTTTATAGTTCCTTTACAAGTATCATATTTTCACATATTTTTTTTGCTAACATGGACATATTGTTTTTTATATTAAATCGTAGTTTAGGTATGTTGTGATTAAAAGCCTGAAGTGCTGAATTCTTTACGTGCACGAAATCAGTCGTTGTATGGAACAATTGTGTGAACATCAATATTTTAACGATATTGGTCCTGTAACACTGTCGATCAAAATAATAATAATGGAGATATTTCGAAGTTTCAATCTCCCCCTCCCCCTATTCTTGGTCATCTCACCCAGTAAAAATCTGTTGAAGACATCTGCTGTTGGGAATTAGACAATGTAGGGAATTAGACGTTTCATAAAATATTGCATTATTGTTAATGTGCTATCCTGGTTAATATTCGAGTTACAGAAAAAAATAATGTGCAGAACAATATTTATAGATTTGTAACAGGATTGTTTGTATACAATTTTTTAGTCCAACTCATATTAACGGAGAAATTTTAAACTCCCAATCCCTCTGTCAATAGACATTTGAGGGAATTTTTCACGTCATGAGTACAACCTCAATAGCTGATTTCCTTCAAGGGAAATCTGCTAAAAGAAACACATACCTTTTCGAAAGGCCATGTCAAGCTACCGAATAGGCGCAATGCCCAAAAGTAGAGCTGTAGGGATACACGGCGGTAGAGGTTTCTCGATTCGTCGCAGGAGGTGTCCCGTCAAACCCCACACCGTTGGCCCGACATCAGTCCGTGAGAAAGAACTGGAGACGTGGTTCTTTTCATGTAACTTCACGGTCTCTAGCCACTCGAGGTGTCCCAATAATCGTTGTGCCCATCTCTCTGCCGTTCGGCTCCTTCCTTTTCGCGATAAAAAAAAAAGTGTGCTTTTTTAAGTAGGACTATTTTTAAAAACACCAGTAGGACTTTAAAAGTCCGTCGCTCAGGGGCTAAATAAGCTAAGTAGATTTCTAACATGTTGGGACGACACACGCCTCTCTGGTTACCACACCTCTCAATCTTATTCTCTATGAGTAGACGTGGAAGTTGACTGAAAATAAACAAAGTTAGTGGTAATTGAGATGTTTAGTGACCGAGGTACTTGAGAAAATCAAAATCGAATAATTAGAAGGGGGGGGGTTAAAAAAGGCTGAAACCAAAAAAATACAAATAACTCCGTTTATATTGAAGTCCGTACGCATAAAAAATTTTTTTTAGGAAATTTCAACAACATATATTTCAAAAAATATTTCGATCCGACTCCCCCACATTTTGGTTTGCAAGGTAATGGAAATGCGGATTTGGAAACTCGTAGTGCTCGAGAAGATGAAACAACAGTAACCTTCATCACCCCAGATGATTGGAAACGAGAGTTTCAAAAACTCATATTTCAAAGGTGGAAGTCAGACTGGTCGAAGAAACATGACAACAAACTGCGACAAATCAAACAAATTACAGAACGATGGAATACTGCTAGTAGAAAAAGAGGAGGCTGTTCTTGCCCGTATCTGAATTGAACAAAAAAATTAATACATAGTTGTTTATTGAAAGGCTTATTCCCACCAACATGCGATTGTTGTAATGCCCATCTTACTGCCTCGCATTTTCTCCTTAATTGTAAAAAATACAATCTTCCAAGAACAATTATGAACCTTAAATCGATTTTAAGAGAACTCCTTAGTAAAGATAAAGAAGACGTCAAAAGGTTTTTTGTATTTTACAATACACTACAATATTGTCATTAGCTGTAGATGGATCTATAATAGATGTGTTATATTAATACAAATATGGTAATAAATAAATAAATCGAGATAATTCTAATTTTAATTATTCATAATTATGAGTACAACCTCAATTTCTGATTTCTCGGGGGTGAAATATGCTGAAAATTGATTTTGGCTGATTGAGAGTGGTTAAGGCACATCAGCTAAAATCTTTAGCTGGTGGTTCTTCCCAGCTAGGAGTATCTAGGGGTTTCAGTGGTAGCAGCATTACCTGAGTTCAAGTAAACGTGATTCTGTCCCTAGATAGCTTGTAAGTATCGTTTTTCTTGATATATTTAAAGACTACTTTCATGATTGTACATCTTGTGAGAAGGAAGTGTTGATTTTCACTAAAGGAAACTTTGCTAAAATAAGCAGATGAATCGTCAGCAGCGATGACGTCAGAGGTTGAGCATGACTACAGGAACTACAGAGCAAGATTGGCTGAGTGATAAAGAGATGCTGGGTGGTCCGCTATATTTAGGTTTGCAATTAATCTTCTAGGAAGAGTTAGTCAGCCATTGCGTGTCGTGCGTCTGAAATATACACTGGGACACATACTCACATCGACAAACCAATGATTATTTATTATATTTCGAACAACTGTGGATGATTGAATAGGAGAATAAAAATGAGTTAATAACACACAAGCACAGATACAATTTTGAAGACTTTAGCAGTTAAAGAGAAAACGTATAATTTAAGGGAAGGTATTAGAAATTAATTGCTTTAAAATTACAAAAATTACTAATTGAAGAAAGATGTTTTTCATTATGAATCACGGTAAATAAATTACAGTAAGAACTTATTACATTATATAAATATTTTAATTAGTTTTACTGGAAACGATTGTGAAAATAGTACGTACGAAACATATTACGTGTGACTTATGCTTTTTAGTTTTCTTTATACTTATATACTGAAACGGAGTGTTTCGACATTTAGATAAAATAAAAACAAGAAGAATGTTTTTCGAAAACATTAATAGTTCTATATATTTTTGAGGGTTAAAACAACAAAAAGATCCGGACGCACTGAAATTCTCAAAACTAAGAATTTTGAAGTCTATAACCGCAAGTAACGTGAATAATTATTTATGCTTTAAGTTTCAGAACTATTTCTAAATGACGAATTCCTTCAGATTGTAGAAAATAATTCATCTTTACGGAATGGTTAGTCTTTAAAGACATCTCATTCCGTTTTCGTTTTGCTTCAAAGCGTTTTTTAGAAGAACCATTATTTTCTACTCTTTACAGTCAAAGAAACTTTCCTATTGGGATATTTTTCAACAAAAAAAAAAAAATGTATGCAGTTATTTATAGTAGCTTACGGTCACTTTTAAACACTTCGATCAGTAGTCGTCAAGTAGTAGAGATCGGTCCTAAAGGTTACTGACACTTCGAATCGGTAATACTTTGGATTGATATGAAATGAAGTATGTTTATTTCCATTAAATGTTATCATAACATAATAGCATACATCACTTGTTTTTCTACAAGCAATTTTCTAATATGTCAATTAAATTCTTTACAAATTATTGGAATTACATTTGTACTTATATAATACATTCGTTAAAACATTGGTCAAATTCTAAGAATAAGTAGTATAAAATTCATCAATTATCAAAATAATTATATACAATAAATTAGTTTCATTTACAATCATTAATTACATCTCTAAACATGAACAATTTCTTAAATTATAAAACATATATTATTTTATTTGTTGGCAAAGGATAACAAGCTTTATAAATGACGAGAAACTTGCCCCACCTAGTAGAGACAATGTACTCGTACCTGATCACAAATAATTTTACACCGATATTAATGATTTAGTAGTTTTGAACATTGAACATTTTTGAAAGTATTCATCTTGTGTATAAAATACACCGTCACTTATGAAACCTTTAGTTTATTTTGAAACAAAAAGTATTTTTTAATAGATTTGATACATTCGGGCAGAGCGTTAAAGAGTTACTCCGAAGAGAAAATGATAGGTTTTTGTCGAAATATTTATGTTTGTGGTTGGGAGCTTGGAGCACATTCTTGTATCTCGTTTTATGATTATGCGTTGTGCTATTTTTGTAAAACAAGTTCATGTTTTGTTTCTAAAACAATATTGTTTGGTGCATATATATGAGGGAAAAGTAATTGTTTTTGACTCCTTAAAAAGTGGACAACAGGAGCCTCTCAACTTTTGCAATTTAAATATTAAAATATGATTTTTGGATTTGGCCCAATGCATAACACCTTAAGTTAACCGACTATGGAAATACCCATAGTATATTAATAATAGAGTTTCCATTGGAAGATATTTCTTTTCAATTCTTCAATTTGTTTTATATAATAAGTCCACTTACTCACTGGTTGACTTAACCACTTATTCACTGGGGTTACAGCAATATGATTGAACCAGTCAAGGCGTTTGTCTACAGTCAATAATAAAAACTTTATCATGGAGACTGGTAAGATCTCATGATTATTAATTGAGATTACCCCTGAAGAATGTGAGCAATGTTTACTGAAATCTAGAATGTTTGTTTTGGACACGTTCATAGCTAGCTTATTAGCCATTAACGAAACAGAATAGTTATTTTCATCACTAGTACCAAAAGTGGGTCTTTTCGGTGCGAGGTCTAGTTTTACGAGTGAGGCGAAGCCGAGCTTGGAAATTGGACCGACTTTTGGTACGTGTTATGAACAATACTTTTCATTATACTGCTCATACTTGAGTGCATTAAAACCCTTTTATATTTCATTAATAACTTAAAGATACAATATAAGAAATTAAAGTGACACATTATTTTATTTGAAATAAAACATCTGTTTATTAACCTATAATAGAAGAAAAGTACTTATATAAGAAATTAAATTGACACATTAAATATTTGGAAAAAACATCTGTTTATTAACCCATAATAGAAGAAACATTACAGATTTACATTAATATTTATAGTACAATTTTGATTATGATTTATGTTAAAACCTTTGTTTGGCATTGCCTTTTGGAATACAGTTAACTTTTGATTATTAGAATGAAACAAATATTAGAATGAATATAACCTCCTTCAAACACATGTTTATTAGTAACAGGTAAGGTTAGCGCACCGAAAAGATTTTTCAGTACTAGTCCCGAAAAGAGCTATTTTACGGACTCAAACCTAGTATTGAAAACACATGTTTTTTGACGCAGTATAATGAAAATGTATTTAGAGAAACATCTAGAAATGGACTCGTAGTTGCAATCAGAGCATTCATATTTTTTTTAGCAGGTTTCCCTTACGGGAAATCAGCTATTGAGGTCGTACTCATATCGCGATTTTCGAAAAATTTCTTCAAATGTCCATCGATCCTACCCAGGAGATGACGAAAATGAGGTTCGTTCAAAATTATATATACCCGTATACATTTGTCTGTTAATGCTCTAGCGGTCGCAATATTTCCTTGATCGTTACCAAATTCGATATTTAAACGTTTTATGCTAAAAGACAGATCAAGTTCGTTAATGGCTGAAGTCGGACCAGTGGGAGGGGGGGGGGGATTTCGAAATATCTCCGTTACCATACGTCGGATCGAAAAATTGTATAGCACCAATCTTATTGCATATTAAATTTGCTATAAATATTGTTCTATAAATTAATTCTCTATCTTGAATATTAACAGAGATATTTGCATTTTTATTAATTGTAACGGAGTTTCCGTTAAAAGTTAGTTCGGCCGTTTCTGTAACTGTTCGACTCCGTGAAATTCCTCTATTTTAAAACTTCAAGTGGGAGCAGCCCCTGCGTGACGGACCTTTTACTTTATCATTCTCCTTCACAATTTTTTAATCATTAATCTGCTTAGTATATGAAATACAACATACAAATGGTTGTCATTAAAGAATAACATTGGCGTGTCCTAGTTTTTGAAAAAAAAGTTTCATTTCTACAACAGCCTCCGCTCGAAGATACAGAATGTGAGACTACGGCCCAGAGACGAACGTAAAGGAAGAGAGAGAGGGAGGTAGTGTCACGAATACACGAGAACTCCCACGGCTGTTGCTACAATCGTGAGACGTTGCTAGCGATTCACCTTGCCTTAGTCAGCACTGAATCACAGAACCCATTGTCAGACAGGCTAATCCCTATGTGTAAGGAACAACAATAACCATAGGCATCAACTGAATACCATTGGGCAAAGGATTACTTACAAACGGTAAATGATGACAAAGAGGAGAAAAAAAATAGTCCTTAATCTATTCTATGTCCAATGTCAGCTGTATTCCCAATGTTCCCCAACAACATAACATAAACATAAGAACATAAAAAAAAATAAAAAAATAAATCAGAACGGGATTCTACTTAAGAAATGTCAAAACAACTAAGCATAGACAAACATTAATCATTCTTATTTTCTAATGTAAACATTAGTATGTAAGATCAATTAAAAAGGAGTACATTAAACAAAAATACAATAAGTAGACGAATACATTTGCCAAGTTACTTATGTATTTTGAATGAACAAACTTCAACTAAAAGACGGAGGTCGGAATTTTAACACCAGAACATATTTGCATGTATCTCGCCTAACAAAGGTCCCTTGCAAACAATATTTGGTATTTAAGCAACGAGTAAACTGGTCTATTAATATAACAGTCTTGTTATATGTGACATAAGGGGTTTGCTGAAGCCTGAAAACTAAAAAAATGAAAGTATCTCGATCCGACGTATAGTAATAAAGGAGATCTTTCTAATTTTTGAAAATCCCCCTCTAAACTCCCCCTCCCACTGGTCCGAGTTCAGCTTAAGCTTAATCTTAAATATAAATATATATATATATATATATATATATATATATATATATATATATATATATATATATATATAATTTAGAATGGACATCAATTTCGTCATCTCCTTGGATGCAGATTTAGGTTCATTCATGGGTGTCTGAGAAAAATCGGAAAATGCATACAAAATACAAAGATAATAACTTCTTCTTGTTTAGATTAAAAGGCAAATTCGAAGTAAACTAAATAAAGTTTACAGAGTAGAGAAATCGATACTCACCTGGGTAATAGGAATTCTTCATTAAGGTATCATTTAGTGGTGAATTCATTAAATAAAATTCCGTCACGTAGGAGCTACGTTAACTAAGATTTCCTAAGGCGTCACCTATTTGCATTTATCTCAAAAATTATAAGTTCGATGAGAATAATATTTGATATTTGGGCTTCAAATAATGTGTGTCATAATATAACAGCTTATTATTAATATGACAGGCGTAGGAGGAGGGGGGGGGGGAGTACAAAAGGTCGAAAACTAAAAAATGGTAACGTCTAATATAGTGAAAAAAACGTTCATGACAATATTTATAAAACATAGTATTTCTAATAAGATCGGTTCTATACAAGTTTTCAATCCGAGAAAAAATAACGAACGCGATCTTTAGTTTTACATGCAACGTTTAAATATCGAGTTTGGTAACAATCAAACAAATATTGCCCGTCTCAATTAGCCTTAATAGCACAAAATGGACGTTAATAAATAACAATAGTAAATCCAGTATGTAGGCTATTTTAAAAGTTCAATGAAGTTACTCTCCATGATTCACTGGTTTCTGTATGGTGTCAAACAGAAAACTTTCATTATTAAAAAAGTAGCTAATTTCACTTCCAACACAATGTTCAATATTAAGTCTTTCCTGGACTTAAAAAATAGAAAACGGTTTCAATAGAAGTGTATACATACATGTTTATTTTCTATACAAATTACGGTTTTGTTATCAGAGACTAACAGAGAAGCTACAATTAATGTATTATTGTCTTAACACCCTCGAGTGCAGCCTGTAATGATTTATATCATGTAGTATTAATACGTACATCGTCGCAGTTATCAATGTCAAAGTTATCACAAGAGAATGCCTGGACAGCATTGAATCATAATATTAAGATAGATAATGGAATCGTTTTATTTTGGGGGGAAACTTATTTATTTAAATAATGACGTCCCCTAATTAATCACGGGTAATTTAACTGAAATAACAAACTTGAATAATTTGGGCGGGAATAACAATAACCCCCATTTGTTCTGTTGACATGGCAAAAATAAGTCCATCACGCAAGCGGAACGTTGACAAAGTAAATTTTCCCACTTGCTGCAAAGATACGTTGATGAAGCTATCCTACATTCTGTTCCCTATTTCTCCTCTAAACAGGACTTTAATTTTACACAGATGTTTAATGTTACGTTACTTAAAGTGCATTTAATTGTATTAGAAGTGTGAATTAACACAATACTAAAACAATTCCGTCACGCAGGGGCTGCGTTAACTAAGCAAATTTTGCACGTGCGGCACATATTTGCATTTACCTCAAAACGTAAAGGCTCAATGATAACAATATTTGGTATTTAGGCTTCAAGTAATGTGCTTCATAATATAACATCTTACTGTTAATATAAGATGAATAGGAATGGAGGTTTACTGAAGACCGAAAGCTAAAAAATGCAAATATCTCCGTTAATAATCAAGATAGAGCAAAACACGTACAGAACGACATTTATTAGGAATTAAGTTTTTCCTGGACTTAAAAAATAGAAAACGGTTTCAATAGAAGTGTATACATGTTTATTTTCTATACTAATTACGGTTCTGTTAACCAAGACCAAAGGAGAATCAAAGATGATTGTATTATTGTCTTAGTGCACATGCAGCTTCGAGCGGTGCCTGTAATGATTTATATCATGTAGTATTTATAGGTACATCGTCGCAGTTATCAAAGTCAAAGTTATTACAAGAGAATGCCTGGACAGCATTCAATCATAATATTAAGATATATAATGGAATCGTTTTATTTTGGGGGAAAACTTATTTATTTAAATAATGACGTTCTCTAATTAACCACAGCTAATTTAACTGAAATAACAAACCGGAATAATTTGGACGGGAATAACAATAAACCCCATTTGGCAACGGCAAGATGGAAGCCAAAGAGATGAAATTGAAAAATTTATTAATCAACTATAAATCAATAAGCAAACAAAAATACAATCCAACCTTATATTTATATATATATATATATATATATATATATATATATATATATATATATATTCTAAAAAAACAAATAAGAGAGATATTTTTATACGGAAAAAAACCTCTTCTAGTTGAAAGATCATATTGTCCTATAGAAGTGACATTTGTGTGTGTGTGTGTGTGTGTGTGTGTGTGTGTGTGTGAGTGAGAAGTTTTTAAATTTGAATGAAATATGCCTGTCTTTAAAATAGTCTGTGTTTCAAGGAAACTAAATTTTTTTTTCACTTATTTATTTATCATCCTTTCTTAGTTCTATGATGTGTTCGGGTTTCTTGTAGCTTTTAGTCTTTTGTGTTCCGTTCTTCATATTATTTCGTTTTCCATTTTTTTTTTATTATATTTACTTGTTTTTTTTTTGTTTTTCCGCAATGTTTAAGAATAACCAAGTCGCCTTAGTTGCGGAGCTCTACATAATAAATAAATATTGTAGTGACTTGTAACTTGGAATAGTCCAGTGACTAATACAAAAAAATCAACAAAACATTTCGAGTGATGGTGTAACCGCCAATCTAAAATTTCAATTTTTATGCAATAGTTCTTAAATGGCCTGTGACCAAAAAACAATTTACAATACTTAGAAAACCGAAAAGTAAAATAACAAGTTTTATTTATATAGACGTATTATTAAATACCAAATAGCACCACTAAACAATCTTCATTTAAATAACCTTTCTGGTGAGTACAACTCAATTCAAAACATCATAGCTTTGGGACAATCGAAAACCCAGCAGAAAATAAAACTACCTCAATACTATTTGTCCCTAAGATGAGATCCAAGGATCTACACGTAGTACAGTACATAAAACATAATTCTGCTATGATTACTCAAGAAAGATTCGTTTAATCCGAATAATACCTGAATTTGAACTATTGACCTTCGAAATCAATACAAACCCCTAACACTTCCTGAGTTGAACAAGAATTGAGTAACAATACGCATGCTCAATGACACTATTTTCCAGCAGTTACCCCTACAGGTAAGTAAGCTATTGAGGTTGTACTCATGATGCGATGTTTGGACAGTTTCTTCAAATCTCCATCGCCTCCATGACTTTTTTTTTGTTACGTAACCAACCTCATAATAATTTTCCGCCTTCTGATGGCAGACCGCAACATGCTAAATGTTATTTCTGTTCTGTTGACATGGCAAAAATAAGTCCATCACGCAAGCGGAACGTTGACAAAGTAAATTTTCCCACTTGCTGCAATGATACGTTGATGACGCTATCCTACATTCTGTTCCCTATTTCTCCTTTAACTAGGACTTTAATTTTACACAGGTTTTTAATGTTACGTTACTTAAAGTGCATTTAATTGTATTAGAAGTGTGAATTAACACAATACTAAAACAATTCCGTCACGCAGGGGCTGCGTTAACTAAGCAAATTTTGCACGTGCGGTACATATTTGCATTTACCTCAAAACGTAAAGGCTCAATGATAACAATATTTGGTATTTAGGCTTCAAGTAATGTGCTTCATAATATAACATCTTACTGTTAATATAAGATGAATAGGAATGGAGGTTTACAGAAGACCGAAAGCTAAAAAATGCAAATATCTCCGTTAATAATCAAGATAGAGCAAAACACGTACAGAACGACATTTATTAGGAATTACATTAACAATAAGATTGGTTCTATACAATTTTTCGATCCGACGTATAGTAACGGAGATATTTCGAATTTTCGAACACTCGTGAGACTGGTAGTTTATAACCGACGAAAACAAAACGTGACAATACATTTAAATAAGGGAGTACAGAGTTTTTATTTACCCAAAAAGTGATGATTACAAACACGTTATAAAAATTTGCAGGAGTCGTGACGGCAGGTTAATGGCCTACATTTCTGAAATCGAGTTACCAAGTAGTACCCAAGAGTGCAGGGTAAATTATATTTAGCAGTAAGTTTAGTGGGCTCCAGATTTGGACATGTTTATCCCTGGTTTGCTTCGAGAGGCAATTGAGTTGAATTATTTGAATATAGCAATCCCGATTTTGATCTTTTATGCCATCATAGTACGGTTGTGAATTTGTCAAATTGATCAGTTGAGCTCCGGGTTTAGCAGGTCTCGGCTACTCCTGCGGTGCGACGCCAAAGAATTTCAGCCGGAAAAAATCCGCTAGGTGGACAGCCAAAACGGGCGATTTTCCATAAAGGAAATCCGCTAATATTAAAATGACTTTGAAGGGGGGGTCATCGTCCCTGGTATCAAGAAAGAATAATTAAGAGTAGCCACCAGAGAGGCAAAGAGGCGAGAGGGGAGGATGTCCGGGTGGTGACGTCACGGCGATACGTCAGAGCTAATTGACAATCAGTCCACACATGTGCCTACCAAACAGGCTCCCATTCGCTCCGCCCTCGCCAAGACCCCTTGCTAGGTCTCTTTAGCCAAATCACACTTTATCAGTTAAACAATTAGAGAATCGAGAAGAGTATATGTACATACACATATATATTGTACAATCATGGTGTTACACAACAATGAGAGGAGTGGCGCAAGAAGATGCATTGGGATGCCTCATGTTTAACCTCCACATTGAAAAAGCAGTCAGAGAATCAGGAATTCAGACAACATGCACAATCTTCAACGGCACATTTCAGCTACTAGCGTATGTTGATGATAAAGACGTCATTCGCAGATCGCATCAGGTATCACAAGCGTTCCTAGCTCTCAGGACTGCGGCAAAACGTCATATCCTGATTGACTACGAAGTCAAGACGAAGTATATGGTTTCTTATCAGCCCCCAGGCAGATAGGTGCCAAAGTTGCATTTGGTCCTTACAAGTTCGAACAAGTGTCGGAGTTAACATAAGTTGGTGCGCAAGTGACGTGTGACAACAGAATCGGACACCCAGAGAAGAATAATCTCAGTGAATCTGTATTATTATGGACTCTGCTCACACCTCCCTAGCAGGCCAAGCAAGTCCTAAGGGCACGAAGGTCAGCCTCTACAAAACCCACATCCGCCAGTTCTGACTTATGGCTATGAGACATAGACTACAAAGGCAAGCATAAAAAGGCCTCCTCACTTTTAAAAGGGAAATCCTTCGCCACGTTTATGGTCCCACTTGTGAGAAAGGGCAATGGAGAAGGCGTAGAAATAGAAAAATCTATAGCCTCTGTAACGAGCTTGAAATAGTTCTAATTACCCCGTAAGGATGCCTGATGAGTAAATACCGAAAAAAATAGTAATGGAGCAGCTATTTGGCCGGCACAGAGACAAGTATTTGGAGAGTGTCACAAGTGTATTTGGACTGTGTCACAAGTGTCCTAAAGACCATCAGATTAAGGAATCGGAAGGAACTATTGAAGGAAGGAAGTGTATTTGGAGTGTGTCGCAAGTAACCTAAGGACCATCAGATGAAGGAGTTGGATGGTGGCAGCACACATTCACATAGTGGTTTAGGTGGAAGTGGCAAAGACTTGCTTGCGGGTTTTTGAACCACGCACTTAAAACTTCTGTGTTTATCAAAAACAAAAGGATTCGTTCTGTGAATGAAAACACTGGTTGGTCATATCCATATGTTTCCACTAATGCATATAATAATACTATTGAAGAACTGTTAGTAGATGCCGTCATTACTGGCTGATCGTCTAGTACCTATGGCAAGTTAAATCGAGTAGTTACTTGAAAGATCTGTTTTTATGTCGTCCAATAGCGAGCTATTAGTTGGTTACTTTCAGACTAGGAAAGTATGTTTATCCCATGAGCAGATGTTTTCGATGTAGATGAGCTGCTCTTCCAGATGAAGTTTAGGGTACATCTTTTTTTTGGATTTAGTAATGGATTATTCTTTTGGAACATTTTTTTTCTTACATCACTATTCCAGTAAATCGAGTTAAGGAATCACTACATTACAACTCTGATTGCGAATCACCCACGAGGGAGTCTAAAAATCTCGGCTTTACCGATTTTTACCAAATTTTATATGCGTATTCAGTAGGTCTGAGAATCGGCTACTATCTATTTTTCATACCCCTAATTGATAAGGGTTGTTCACCCTTAACATTTTTTTTTTAATTTTTGGACGAAATTTTTTGTTTTTATTTTTTTTTTTATAATGTGGCATTAAAAAATACATACAACCCTAAATTTTTACTTTTTTATCACCAACCCCTATTTTTTTTATAGCCATTTTAGTAATTTAATCATTATCATCCCGCTCGACAACTGATCAATTATAGTGTTTTTAACTGTACTTCGATTAACATTCCAATTTGCAATGACAATCAACAAATCCCAAGGCCAAACGATGTCTATTTGTGGCTTAGACTTGAGTACACCATGTTTTTCACACGGGCACTTGTACGTAGCATGCTCTCGAGAGGGTAAACCATCCAGTTTGTTTGTGCTCGCTAAAGATGGGCTAACAAAAAATATTGTTCACGCTATAGCATTAAAAGATTGATGTTGTTTGTTAGTGTTACTGTCGTAATTAATATGTGATATGTAATTTTAAGAAATAAACTATAATAACTTATTTATATTCCCTTATCGTTCATAGCGCTCCATGCCTATCTCATGCATATACCACAAACACACTTATAATAAGTAAGTTACTTTTTGTCTACACTAGAATTTATCTAGAAACTAGAAATAATTTATATGGCAAAACAACGTTTGCCGGGTTATCTAGTATATATATATATATATATATATATATATATATATATATATATATATATATATATATATATATATAAATACTATAGTGACTAAATAACTCGGAAAAGGGGAAAAGGCAGTTCATGTTATTTCAAATGACAATGCAACATTAAGTGACAAGAGTATTTATCTAATGAACAATGTTAAAAAAAATTCAATGCGATACAAATATGAATAACCTAATTAATCTTCAATACATGTAATTAAAGAAGATTACATGAAATGTTAAGAACTTTAAACCCTTAATCAAAGTACATTATGTACAGGATAGAATTTCATATCAAAACAACCTCATAAAAATTTAATGATAAAGCTCTTCAATTATAACAGCTTATGTAACATTTTCTCCAAGTAAATCACGCATATAGTCTTACATAATTATTCTATTAAAGCTTGAGTAATACTGCATAAATGGAAGATGACTAGAAAGAACAGACGTCTATGTCATAACAACAAATTTCCAAACAGAATTAAACCTCGGACATTCAAAGAGATTTGTTATTAACAACCAATGTACACACAGGTAGACTTCAACAGTCCTTGTCAATATTACAATCGAGTTTTAGCAGATTTCCCTTAAGGATTGATCGTTACCAAACTCGATATTTATGCAAAAAGACAGATCAAGTTCGTTAATAGCTGAAATCGGACCAGTGGGAGGGGGCTTTAGAGGGGGGATTTTCGACAATTCGAAATATCTCTATTACCATACTTCGGAACGAAAAATTGTATAGAACCAATCTTATTCAAAATTAAATTTACAGTAAATATTGTTCTATACATTTATTCTCTATCTTGAATATTAACCGAGATATTTGCATTTTTATTAAATTTGGGCCGATAACGGATAACAGTATCCCGCCAAAAGCTAGTTTGGCCCTTGGCCGTAGATGTTCGGCTCTCGTATGGAGATTTCTCTATTATATAACTTCATGGGGGAAATCTGCTTAGTATACGCAGCCCCTGCCTGACGTACTTTTTATTTTTGGCTGCCTGGGCAGCATTCAATCACAGCGTAAAATGTTAAGAGAAACCTCAGGAATATGTTGTGGCCCTCTTGGGCGGTGAAAAATCATTCTTAATAGGTCTGAGAATGTAGTAAAGATTCCTGATGTGTTAATTGAAGATAGGGGCTGTATAATTAGGTGGATACCCAACGTGCTTGAATAACAAACAAATAACGTCATGTCATACTTTATTCTACATTTCTGAATTAAACTTTGAGGTTTACTGAAAGTCGAAAGCTCAAAACTATAAATAAGTCCGGGAATATTCTAGCTGGACATAAAATAATGAAATAGCATTTATTACACTTATCGACAAGATTGATAAAATAATAATTTTTTATCTATCTCATAATAATAGATATTTACAATTTTACCTAAATATAATCCCCAACTTCTCCCGGTTCTATTTCAACCACTAACGAACTTTAAATAGCGGATTAGTTTCTCTGGAGGTCTATAAGACAGACTTCTTTATTTTTAGCAGATTTACCTTAAGGGAAATCAGCTATTGAGATTGTGCTTATGATGCGATTTTCGAAAAACGTCTTCAAATGTTCATTGATCCTACCGCAAATGACGGAAGTGAGGATCGTTCAAAATTATATATTATATTTCTCTGTTGTTATCCTAGAGGAGTCCATTTTTCTTCGATAGCTGCTAAACTCGATATATAATGGGACGTAAAACTGAAGATGAAGTTCATTGACGGTAAATACCGGAACCCCTGTTTATGATAGGAGTCAATTTAATCATCAAATCACCTCAATAACTATGAGTCGGGACGAAAAATCATATATAATCTTGCTGCAAATTTATGTTCCTATAAATGTTGTTCTTTATCATTTTTTCACATCTTGAATATTAACCGAGATTTTTAATTTTCAACCTTTAATAAACCCCCACTTTTAATACACGAACTTTAAAATTAAGCGAATATATTGTGAAACCTCTTATTCCACGCTTAATTACCCAATGTTGTTTTCAACTGAAAATTTATACATGAGCTGCATTCCATTATTTATTGCATATTAATATAGTATTGACCGCCAACTTTTATTCATCAGATTTGTATTTGAACGCAGAGAATATGTGATGAGATTAGATTAGTGTTGTGTCATGCCTATAGGTAGAAAATCTGCTTAGTTTACGCAGCCCCTGCGTGACGGAATATTTGTTACAAGAGCTTTAAATAAATGGCGGAAAGGATATAACTTTAAACTGTCAGCTTAGCATGTGGAATGTCCCTAAATCCCTGTTTTGAAAGAGAATTAGAAAATATAATGTTATTCTCTCTAATGAGCCTATTCTCATTCCTAAAGAGGAGTTGCCTATCTTACAACAGACAATCCTTACAAGGAACCTAGTGGTCAGAAGATCCTCTCCTCGGAGTCAACGAACTTGGAACGACTGCAACGATGGAAGGCTACACGCAACCCATTCTAAAACCACAAATTATATATATATATATATATATATATATATATATATATATATATATATATATATAAAACGTTCATACACACAGGCGGTTGTTTTTAAGACTAAATGAAAAATCGTTTTCAATACATTCAAAAAACGTCGCTCATGGAATGAATCAAGAATTGGTCCATTTTTATTATTTTGATCCATGTGGTGAAGGAAGCAGATCACGCAGAAAGGTTATACTTATAGCTCTTTATTTGAAAAGGTTTGGATTATTTATTTAATTTTTCGTTGTTTTTATATTTATTCATTGGAGAACTCACTTTAATTTGTATTGTTATACTTAGTGCATTTTATTTTATTTCTAAGTATACATAGTTTTAAGTAATAGCGAAGCTTCATGGAGTTCTAAGCAGATGTCCCTTCCGAGAAATCAGCTACAGAGGTTGTACTCATGACGCGATTTTTGAAAATGGTCCTCAAATGACCACCGATCCTACCTAAAATATGACGTAAATTAGGTCCGTTGAAAATTATCTATATATACACGAACAAACACAAACACGGCTCAACCACCAGTAACGGCTCTCTTCTTCTTTCTTGTTTAATCGTTACCAAACTCGATAAATAAGCGTTTTATGTAAAACTAAAGATCCAGATTTCAAGTCGTTAATCGGACTTGGGAGGGGGGGGGGTGAGAGGGGAGGAATTTCGAAAATTCGAAATATCTGCGTTGTTATACGTCGGATCGAAAAATTGTATTGAACCACTCCTGTTGCAAATTCAATGCATTATAAATGTTTTCTATTCTATTAACTGAGATATTTGGATTTTTTTAATTTTCGGCCTTCCCACGTCGAGGATTTTAGCAAAACAAACTCTCTGGGAATGGGTAAAATACTGCCAAGGAATCCGACTAGTGTGAGAGGGGGGGGGTTAGAGGGGAGGGATTTCGAAAATTCATAATATCTCCGTTATTATCCGTCTGGTAGAAAAATTGTATAGAACCAAACTTATTGCAAATGTAATGTTCTATTAACGTCGCTGTGTACGTATTTTTACTATCTTCATTATTAACCGGGATATTTGCATTTTATAGTTTTCGGCCTTCAATAACCCCCCCCCCCTCCCTCATACTCTTGTCGTAGTAACAATAAGCTGTTTTATTATGAAGCATAAATACCAATTATTGTTCTCATTGATCTTTTACTTTTTGAGATAAATTCAAATACGTGACACTCTTGTGAAATCTGCTTAGTCTACGCAGCCCCTTAGTGATGGACCGATGAACATGGTGAGGAAACTTTTGAAACTCCCGTCATAAGTTCGATAACAATAGCTGAATCTGTTAAAATATTAAAGACAAGACAAGATAAAAAGTTCCTGTTTTAATTATAATGTAAAATGGCGTTGGTTCATTTAAAATCAAAATGCATTTGTGTCAATCCAGTGTCACTTACATTAGCCTGGCGAGAATTAGGTTGCAATCACAACATTGATGGGCGTGGGGTGTAATTAAGTATTCAAAAATCATTCCTGTTATCAATTAATAACTTCTGACAGTAGGAATTCCCCTCGCTACTTAACTCTTATCTTAAGTGTTAATCTGCCCTATTTGCCGAACCATTCGGCCCGACTTTGTATGCGGAAAATCATTTCTTTGAAGGAGTAATTGCCCTGATCGGGAACAGCATTTTTTCACTACCTAAGCAGGTTTCAGTTCGTTTTGAACGGGTAGGAATCGTGCTTCTCAACCGGATAAGAGAGACAGATGTTTGCAAAAAATGTGGCACGCACAATTTGGGTAAATTAAGCAGATTTATCGGGTTCGTTTTAATAAAATTTGAATTTATATTTCCTGCAACTGGGAATTCGATAAGAACTCAATAATCGGTTCGGACTGCAGAATAGCATACGGCTTACGTCGGAACGTAACCTTTGATGACACAGTTCACCCTTAGTACCACATGTAGAAAACTAACAAAATATAAATACCTCTGAAGTAATTTGGGTTAGAAAAAATACAAGAAAGATAACTAACGACTGGAAAGGAGTTCATTTTATGGCTCAATTAAACAACATAAAAGTACTCATACATTCTTCTATGCATTACAGCAGAATGCCTGAAAAATATATATTTTCCTCAGGACGCCAATCGTTTTACTTAGAGTGAAAACTAGATTTATTTGATCATAAGAACGATAACAAATTTGTCTATATTCGTCTAATGAATTATTATTCATGAATGGATTATTCATTAATTGTTTTTATATTTCGAAGGGAAACTATTATAAAACAATTAATTTCCTGATGAATCCAATTCTCATCATAAATTCGTGTAACTATCATATTTCTGGTGAAACAAATGGACAAATGGAAGCACTTTAACTGTTCGTGTTACAGGGAATTCGAGGTATTAATGAATTTGAAGGGATGGTTTTGTGTATCCAATCTTAATATATCAGGGGCTCAGGTTAGCCATGCGGTTGACCTTAATCTCACATGGCAAAACTTCGATTCCCGCCTGGGTAATAGGAATGTATTTAGCGACGAAATCCTTTTAAAAAAATCCTAAGTCCCACCCTGGCTAGAAAAAGGATGGTAACCCGTAGATAACCCATCCCTTAGCCTCAGTTTCTAAAATTGGACGTTAATAAAATAATTTTTTAATATATCTGAAATCATTCCTAGTTCGTCTTGTCATATTAAACGGTTTGAAATTCTTGCAAATCACGATATTGAATAGAAAATCTGTAGAAAGAAAAAGATCCCAACACACTTTCTTAAATAGTAGAAATGTAAGTTAATCACAGCCCCACCCAAGAAACGATCAAATGTAAAAACAAGGAATCATCACTTGGGCATTTAAAATAAAAGTAGACAGCCGCTTTATCAATGAAAATCGGCTTTAAAAATATAGTCACAAACGAATATGGGCATTTTTTAAGCGGCCCTTACACGGTCATTAATAATGACATTACTTTATCAGAATGACATTAATACTGATCGTGTAACGTCGACAAAGTTGGAATGACGAGGGGGAATGATGCGAATCCGGATTTTCTGATCTCGGCACATCATTACTGTAAACGGGAGGGGATACTGTCATTAATAATGATAGTGTAAGGTGTGCGGCATCATTACTCAGTCTGCCACACGAAATTGTGAAGACAACATGTCGGCTCCGGAGAGTGATTGTGTAGAAACCAGTGATGTTTTGCAATATTTTATATCAATGTACGAAGAATTACCAGCATTATGGAATCCTTCAGATCCAAATTATAAAAATAAAAGGAACTGCTGTCAGTCTACGAAAAATGCAAACCTAGAGCCACGATATCTGACGTCAGACGTAAAATTAATACTCTCAGATGTAACTACCGAAAAGAGTTAAAAAAAAGTCCGTCACGCAAGGGGCTGCGTAAACTAAGCAGATTTCCCACAAGTTTTACAATAGAGAAATCTGCCTAATAACAACTGTAGTAGTAAGAAACCTCTAAACCTAAAACATTATTTAGGGCGTAATAACCCAGTAGTTTCTAGCCCCAAAAAACAGTTAACCTAACCTCTAAACCTATTCACGAGGGACGAATAGTTATAGAAACGGCCGCCAGAGCTCTCGGCGGAAAGTCCGAACAGCCTACTGGTGACCACACGCAGAATACAAATGCAAATATCTCGGTTAATATTCAAGATACAGTATAAATGTATAGAACACTATTTATAGAACTTTTAATTTGCAATAAGATTTATTCTATATAATTTTTCGATTTGATGCATAATAACGGAGATATATTGAATTTTCAAAAATCCCCCCCTCTAAACCCCCCCCTCCCACTGGTCCGATTTCAGCCATTAACGAACTTGATCTTCCTTTTTACATAAAACGATTAAATTCCGAGTTTGGTAAAGATCAAACAAAAATTGCGACCGCTAGAGCGTTAACAGACAAATATATATATATATATATATATATATATATATATATATATATATATATATATATAATTTTGAACGGACCTCATTTTCGTCATCTCCTGGGTAGGATCGATGGACATTTGAAGAAATTTTTCGAAACTCGCATCATGAGTACGACCTCAATAGCTGATTTCCCTTAAGGGAAATCTGCTAAAAATAGAGGACTCCACAAGATCAGGGGCTGGAGCCAATGATGTATATTCACAGTCCTCGTGGGTTGTACACGCATTGCAATTTATTAACAATTTTGAGCAACCTGTTGACAAAAGTAAGTAAAATGTTTTTAAATTATATTGTTTTATTTTTCGGTGTCTCTAATTTCATTCAATAACAAAATATGAGAATACTGTTCAAGTTTTTTTAACCACTCCTTCATCCAACGTTTACGTTTTACTCGCCGTTTTGTAGCTAAAGCCAAAATTATAGCAATACAAGCGGTTTTGTGTGGATCCATTTTATTTTATACGTCTTGCTTTGACAGAGACCACCACTGTACTGAAGGAAAGTAATGACATTAAAAATGATTGTGTAAGGTTTTTACAGTAATGATAATCTGGAATGAAGTGCGTTCGCAAAAAATGTCATTACTGGTAATGTCATTATTAATGACCGTGTAAGGGCCGCTTTAGGACGTGTTGATACAAAAGAGAATTTCATATGGTCTAACGAAACTAATTAGGGCGAATCACAACCAGAAATGGACAAAATGACAAAAGAATACTGATCAAAACATAAGTATATAAAGCCAGGGCAGTAGTTGGGAACAAAGAAGGAGCCTGGTGGAGATAAGCCCCAAATGCTAAAGCAGCTGCAAGAGAACACGGTGCTGCATAACGCCTTCTCTGTAGAAGACTAGTTTGCGGTCAAATGAACTCCACTGACCTGGGCCAACACACTATCCACCAAGTCCGAATGACTACACACACACACACACACACACACACACACACACACACATATATATATATATATATATATATATATATATATGTGTGTGTGTGTGTGTGTGTGTGTGTGTGTACTGTTTGCAATATACTTATTTATTATTTGATTGCACATTTGAGGACGTCATTTTAATATGAAAAAAGATAAAAGTTCTTGCAAGATTGGTGTCCTGGTTATTCATGCGTTATGCGTGTGTTATTGCGTTGGCAAACTTACGAGTCCTGGATTCGATATTCGTCGTGTTGACGAACTAACTAAATAAAATCGTTAGACCCACACTTAATAGATAGTACGTCAAACAGGGGCTGGGTAAACTAAGCAGATTTCCCACGGGGAATGTTTACAACAGACAAATCTACATACTGGTAACACCACTGTGAATGTTAAGGGAATAAATAAATACAAACGGTAATAAGAAATCATTCAGTCAATTTACAAGTTAATAATACCTACAATGGAAAACGTCTGAATTGTAAACAAACAGGGCAGCCAAAAATTCGAAATTCCTCCCCTTTAACCCCCCCCCTCTCCCTGGTCAGATTTCAGCCGTTGACGAACTAGATCTTTTTCTTACATAAAACGAGTAAATATCCAGTTTGGTAACGATTAAACAATAATTGCGACCGCTTGAGCGGAAACAGACCAAAATAAATAAATAAATAAATAAATATATATATATATATATATATACATATATATATACAGTTTTGAACGGACCTCATTTTCGTCATGCTCCTGGACATTTGAAGAAATTTGTCAAAAATCGCGACATGACGACCTCAATAGCTGAATTTCCCTTAAGGGAAATCTGCTAAAAGGGTACTAACCTGCATATAACCGTTCCGATAAGATCCAATATTGCAAATGGGGCATTAATGTATTTAAAAAAAATCGTAGTCTTTAAAGGAGGACATCGGAACCGGACTGGGGGTTGAGAAAAGTGGTGAAACTTTAAACACTATTTGTTCCAATTAACATCCCTTCCAAAGAAAACTGTTGCAAAATTAATCTTGTTGATAAACTAATTTCCTGCAATTATTATATGTTATTTCCATTTTTTGTATGAGACTGGAATATACCCCACAATTCTACACAGTTGTCAAACACGCAATACTGTTCATATCGCATAGCCACCTAAAATTTGAAGTTTCTTTTTGCAGGGATCTTACTAAGAGAAAAACTTGAGAACAAATTGAGAGATTACGTTTCATGCGAGTCATTCCTTTAGTTTGCGTAGCCCCTTCGCGACGGACTTTCCTACTACATCTTACTTCCTTAACAAGTATGTTATCATGAGTGTAGGGTTGTCACGGACTGCTCAAGTGCTTCCCACATTCCAATAGAGATAAAATACTTTTTCACCTTTTTTTTGTATTCGAAATAAAAAGGTATTATGGGCTAACTGTAAATGCATTTACGTTGAGGTTCCAAAACCACACCCTAACCATTATACGTAACAATTGAGAAAAAAACTGAGATTGTGTCCTAGCGTTTTAGCAGATTTCCCTTAACTCTCCTTTAGGACAACAAACAAAAAATATATATATATATATATATATATATATATATATATATATATATATATATATATATATTCGTCATCTCCTAGGTAGGATCGATGGAAATTTGATGAAAATTTTCGAAAATCGCGTTATGAGTACGGCCTCAATAGCTGTGTTAAGGGAAAGAAGTCCTGCTTATGTCATATTAACAACAAGTTGTTTTATTATGAAGTACTTTATTAGAACTTTAATTACCAAATATTGTTGTACTCGAAGTTTTGAGATAAATAAAATACGTGACACACCTGGAAAATCTGCTTAGTTAAAACAGCGCTTGCGTGACGGACGTTTTGCATTTGTATTCATGGCAATAAAAGCTTCGTTTGAGCTAATCATGAAATAAAATAAAACAAATTGTGAGAGAGTACAAATTGTATCTGAAATGGATATGCAACTTATTAATGTTAATTCTGAGGTCATGAGGTTACTAGGTCAAAGGGTTAGCAACCTCCTATAAGTAGGAAGTTATACAATTTAACAAAGTCATTTTCAATCCATAATTCAATGTCCACAAATGAGTCACAAAGCATAGACATTTTGTTCCCTTGAGAGTATATTTATTATCTTTGAGTCATTCCAGCACTTGCAGACCATGCAGAAAGATTTTGTTTTAAATATGTAGTGAGCATTTCAAGGGCAACGTAGAATCATTTACAACTTTAAAAATCTCTCTCTATGATGTTTAAAAATTCCCTATGATGAACCCTCAAACTTGGGTGTTTCTCGACCCCAGGGCAAAATTGCAACACTAATACTCAGTAGTTTATTTTATTAGTTTTAATTGTCTTGTACATTTGTGTCCAAAACTGTGAACAAATTTTCAAACAAGAAGAGCCTTCCATGAATAGGGCCTACAGCGAATTACTAATATGACTGCATAATTGCAGAAATTATTTGAAGCTCTTAATGAGATGCAAATGAAATTATAAAATGTGCAGTTCACAAAATAGACATAATTCTGTAAAACTACTCTTGCAATCATCAAACTGATTTTTTCATTCAAATATTTTTTTTAAAAAATGGGAATCTGACCGATGCAGCTACTAAAACCTTAAAAAAAAATTTGAGTAGCCAGAACAAATTTTATTAACCCAGTAAAAAATTGAACATAGTGCATACGGTTCAAAGACATAGTTAAAATCAATGCTTGGACACTTTTTTTACACTCTGATAAGATATGGATTCAATTACTTTATTTTTATTATGACAAGAAGCTGTAAGTTTAAGAACACATCAACAACTTTAACAAATTTAAATGTGTAATATGCCATCCATAATGAGATTCAATAGAAATATAAGACCAAATATCATATATATTAGAATGGCGCAATCAAGAATATAACAATGTCTTTATTTTAAAAGATTTTCCTAGTGGGACCCTGACTTGACAGAGAGTGAAGGCTCACAGAATATTACTGACTAAAAGAATTCACTATGCCCATATAGAGCAAGAGTAAATTTTAAATTGAATACAGTTATACATATTGACCAGTACAAATATTTAAGTGTAAGGGAAGAGAGATAACATGGTTATTCTAATTAAAGTTATATTCAAAACTCAGTTCTAATAACAAATATAATTAAAATTTAACTAATAAAAATAGTAATATGAATAAGTCCTTTAAAATAAGCTCATCTTGCTGTTAAGAGAATTCTATAAATAACTCAAAATTTGAATAAATCACAACTTTAATAAAATAAGTATGTGTAATGGAGATTTATACTTAGCCCTGCCAATAGTACTTGTTTAAAAGATGAATACAAATAACAAATCCTATAAAGATTTTCAATGATAAAATGTACTGCCATAAAAACAAATGTTCAGTTCCACGCAGAACACTATATATATTTTTAAAAATAATTAAATTATCATTACGGTTAATAATTTTGAATTTAATATCAAAATAACAATACATACAAGTTGCTCAAGACAACCATCAATGTATAATTCAGACATATATTACCATATGACAATAATCAAGTTAATTTACTTCAAATAATCATACAGCCAACATGACATTTTAAAATCAGTATTCCACATGTTATTAGAATATAAAGGACTAAAATAATCAATTGATTAACAAGTAATATCATATTTATAATGAAAAAATCACAAAGGAATCGATAAAGCCTAAATTATTCCAGAGAATTTCATTTCAGACTCCAGTTTTGGTTTTCCTTTATTAATTTATAATTCAATACTTAATTGAAAATATATTCTTAATTAAAAATCATTCATCCTCAAAAAAAGTAGTAAATTACCTGTTCTTAAATTAAATAAATTTATGCTTAGGATAGGTACATAATATTAATTCTGTTATATTAAAAAGTATGTTTGCTAATTATAAAAACTGTGCATTTATTAAGATTACAAATAAATGTACAAATATATTTCCAAAACATTCAGATTTTCTGATTGTTATCCAAATTAAGTAAATCCAAAAAGGGCCTGTTTAGGACTAGAGAGTAAAGGCATTGTCAGTACAATCTTCATTCTGATAAGTTATCTTTTACATTTACATTTAGTATGTGAACAACAAAACAAGTTCAATAAATATGCGTAATATAGTACACTCTCGATAGACTGAATGAATATGAATAGACAGCAAGAACAAGAGCATGATTTGTGGTAACAGAACATGGAATCCATCTTCAAAACAATAACAAATTTGTGTTTGGAGGAGGAAGTATTTTGAGAGAAAGGGATCTGGACGCTGGGTTAGGAAGGTAGCCTCAATGGAGGTTACAAACAACAGACCGTGCAACTGGTCTTTATTATTTGAATAACAATAATAAATGTTGAAATTCGCAACCAAAAGAGAACTATTTATTCAATTCATAGAGCTAAATATATTAAGTGAGAAAGATGACCTGTCATTATAAGTAATTGTTAATTAAGATTAAACAAACCGTTTGGTAATAGATTCATGTGTAATTCACACGTGTGTTTAAAACGTTTTTCGCCTAGGCAGAAAGATTATGATTTTGATATATGGATAATATACATATGTATTGAATGAAATTACGTACGTAGTTAATAGTATTTATTTCACAAGTCTTGAAGCAACAAGATCGTTTTCATAAACGAGTATTAGTGACCGTGATAAAATGAGGAATAGGTTCGGAGGTCATGACAGTATTCATGAAGGGCACGGAACAAAAAACAATATAGTTCAAGGCTGAGATAAAAATAAATTACATAATGTTCCAAGAATGATTCATGCATTCTGGAAGTGTTGAAATCATCTAGAGGGTAATAATTATAACTCAGAATAGAGTATAAATAGAAGACTAGAAATGTAAGCACTACGTTGACGATAAGTGACAGTGACATAGGTATTGTGCAAAACAAATTAACTTGACTTTAAGGATGTTCTTGTATCAAAAGAAGCACGTGCCTGTATTATTTGACAGTTTAAGCCCGAGGTTATCAGTAGTTAAAAGTAGATGATAATGTACTTACCAGGACTTTAGTGAACCTCCTCTCGAGTTCCGACTGGTCAGCTGGCATGGGCAATTTGGCCCTAATGCTCGCCCTGATGTTGGGGCTCCTGTGTAGGTCAACAGGCGGGGGCTGTACCGGCTGTTCAGCCCCCTTGGTCCCCATGTTACCCATGGCACGCACGATCACTTCACTCACTGTGGCAGGCTCACACGCGAGAACATGTTGCCGCGAGCGCCGACAGACGCCGAATGAAAGGAGGCTGCGAGGAACCGGCCTAGGCGCATGCGCTCTCACACTACTCCCCTCCCACCCAACTCCACAGTTCACATTCCAAATACCTAGTTCCCATCTATGGAGGAAAAATATTCACTCCAAGATAAAAGAGAACTCTTGAATTTAACGTAAATCTGCTCTGAATTAAACACTTCTTAACCGTTCCACCAATATTTATTTATTTGTTTTTTGGTGTCACGCAATTAGTAGTGATTTACACCCTTTATGAACTAAACCAAATGGTAAAAAAGTCCTTCACGCAGGGCCTCCGTCAACTTAGCAGATTTCCTGCGTGAAGTTTAACAATAGATAAATCTACATACCGGTAACACAACAGCACTATGTATATTAAGTGAATAAATACAAACTATAATAAGAAACCTCCCGACGGAAAACTCTTGAAATGTAAACAAACAGTTTTGCCAACTTCATACCTGAAAGAAAAACAATATATCTGTAATATATTTGAATATAACGTATTAATTTGATTGAAAACTATTTACTATATCTAGTACTGTAATTTATAATAAATCAAAATAATTATTGTCTCAATCTATCAATTTTAAGTAGTCCAAAAACTTAAGAAGGGGGGCTCACCAGAACATATTTGCATGTATCTCGTATAATAAATGTCTCTTGAAAACAATATTTGGTAATTAATCTTCGAATGATGTGGTTTATTACATAACCGAGTATTGCTTACGCAACATGAGTAGAAGTGGGGGTTTGCTTAAGGCTTAAAACTGAAAAATGCAAATATCTCGGTTAATATTCAAGATTGGGAATAAATGTATATAACAATATTTATAGTACATTTAATTCGCTAGAGCGGTAACAGACAAATGTATATATATATATATATATATATATATATATATATATATATATATATATACAGTTTTGAACGGACCTCATGTTCATCATCTGCTAGGAAGGTTCGTTGGACATTTGAGAAAAAAATTTGAAAATCGCGTCATGAGTACGACCAAAATAGCTGATTTCCCTTGAGGGAAATCTGCTAAAATACTCAAAATTGTTGAATATAGTAAATATAGATTTATAGTTGTTGCTGGGCGATATTACTATTGGATATAAAATAAAATCAGAACTAATTAAATTAAAACTATTAAAACACAGAAAATTATTGAAGGGGAAAGTCATCAAAAGGAAATAGAAACAGAGTACGAATAATTAACAAAAAATGAAAAAAAAGCGTAATGTTAAATTCAAAAACAAAAAAAATCATTATAAAAGTAAATAAAACTATGATTATTATTAATTTATAATAAATAAACAAGAATTTATTTAAAAGTTTGTAAAATCTTCAGAATCACACACACGTAATTTTGCATTACATTTGGCATTGGATGTAGATTGTGTTAGAATTAAACCTTTATTACTACACTTCTCTGGAAATAACAAGAGGTTGGGTGTTATATGAGTTTATATAGATGCACTTGTTTTAAATATGATAATAAAGCGCCCAGATATGTACTTTAGTTATTTAGATGTTGGTCCATATTGTAAGGTTAGTCTATGTTATGTTGACTTCTGCAGTCAGTTAGTAAGTGTTTCATAGTTAGTAGTCTATTGCATAGGGAACAAGTTGGTGGTTCAGATTTTGCCATAAGCTACTTATGTGTTGGGCGGGGAATGGCCTTGTCGCAATCGAGCAAGAACCACCTCTTCTCTTCTTGAAATTCGATTACTTGATCACCATTCCACCGTTTTATTTTTGATTTCCCTTAACTTGCAATCTATTGATAACTATTATTGTTCCAAGTTTTGTACAATCTTGTTTTTGTAGTAATGTATTTCATCAGTTAGTGTTACTTGAGTTATGTCGAAGTCACTTTTGGTTGTTGCAATTTTCGCTTGTGTATCAATCATTGTGCTCTCAATTATACCCGTATGCTCAGGTAACCAAAATAAAGTGACTTTCCTATTTTCCAACTGTAAGATGTAGTTTTCGCAAACAACTCAAAGAGTCCGTAAATAATGTGACGTTTTTAATTTTTTTGAGTTCCAAATGTACCACTCCTAGTTCAGCAGTATAAGTTACTTGACCTATTTGGGAGACGAAGCTTGTGAACAGTGTTTTCAAGAATGGCAGCTGAGCCGCATTTTTTATTGTATTTATAACCATCGGAGTAAATACAATAAAAAATGCAAACTCTCGATAGGCCGTATTATAAAACTTTGATGCTAGAGGGTCCTTTTTATTAAATTTTTAAGAGTTAAATTCAATATGTAACATCCTAATTAATGTATTTACAAACTTCCTCAATATGTATATATAAAAAGTCCGTCACGCAGGTGCTCCGTAAACTAAGAAGATTTCCCACGTGAAGTTTTACAAGAGATAAATCTACATACTGATATGTAGTAAGGTCCATAAGTGTCCGGCCTGTCCTGCTTGCCCTCCTTCAAACGTGCCGGGGCCTGCACACCTATGCAGGTCCATGCCTGCTCACTTCATACCCATCGCCCGCAATTCCTCAGTCTTGTCAGTCAGTGTCCAGCCTTAATGGAAACTCCCCATTTTTACAATGTTTAAACTCGAGTACCGTGCGGTAATTAAATTCTTTTGTAAAGAGGGTCTTACTCCTGCGCAAATTAAAGAGCGCTTGGATTGTGTATACAGGCAGTCCTCCCCCTCGTATTCCACAGTGAAAGAATGGGCAAAATTATTTAAGTTAGGGAGAGAAAGTCTAGAAGATGACCCACGTCCCGGTCGCCCACTGGAAGCTGTCACTTCTGAAACAATCCAACTTGTGGAATCTGAATTGCTGTCTGACCGACGACTGAAAACCAAGGAAATAGCAGCGAGGTTTCAAACTTTCAAAAACAAGTGTTTTGAGGATCATCAAAGAACATTTGCATATGAACAAGGTTAGTGCAAGATGGATTCCAAAAATTCTTTCAGCTCATCAAAAATAGGAACGAGTTCACTGCTGCAATGAATTTTTACGCGAGTATAATGCCGACCCAAAGAATTTTTTGGACTCAATTGTAACTGGGGATGAGACAATGGTTCTATATTATGACCCACTCAGCAAAAGAGAGTCCATGGAATGGAGAAGACCAGGAGAAGCGCCTCCTTTAAAGGCAAAAGTCACGCAGTCAACAAAAAAGATAATAGCCACAATTTTTTGGGACTGTAAAGGAATACTATTGATAGATTTTAAAGAAAGGAATACCACAATGAATGGTGAGTATTATGCAGCCCTACTTCACCGGTTACGAGACGCCATTAAAGAGAAGAGGCGAGGGAAGTTAAGCAGAGGCGTCCGCCTCCTTCACGACAATTCCCCTGTCCACACAGCATTGATTTCCAAGGCCGCTGTGAAGGACTGTGGATTCCAAGAAATCTCTCACCCACCCTACAGCCCAGACTTGGCCCCTAGTGATTTCTACCTTTTCTCAAAATTAAAATCTGACCTTCGTGGAAGGTGATTTAACACCGACGAAGAGCTCCAAGCAGCAGTGGAAGAACATTTTTTTAACAAAGAAGAAAATTATTTTTTTCATGGTATAGAAATGTTGCCAAAGCGTTGTAATAGGTTGAACTTAGAGGAGAATATATTGAAAAACAGTAAAACCAGTTTTTTTCTTTCACCTTTCCTTCTATCCCAAGCCGGAAACTTTTGGACCTTACTACGTAACACTTAACACCACCGTGAATAAATTCAAACAGTAATAAGAAATCTTTCTGTCAATTTTAATAACCTCACAACGGAAAGGGTCTCAATTGTAAACAAACAGGTCTGCCAACTGCTCAGAGCTGAACAGACAGATAGAAATACTCTTCACCGGAAAGAAAAACAGAGACGAGAAGAAAAGAGGAAACGAGACTTCGCCTGAAGAGGTGGCAAGTAAGCCACGAAACATGTAGGCCAGTTTCAATAAAATTTGCGTCGAAAAAAAATGTTTTTTATTCCAGACCCTTGCCATAAAATATGAAGAATATATAAATAATATTGGGTCCAGAATAAGAAGAATGTATATATATATATATATATATATATATATATATATATATATATATATAGTAGAGCGTCGATTATCCAAACTAATGTTGTCAGACGTGGTTCGGATAATCAAAAGTTTGGATAATCAAAATTTTTATTTATTTTGTGTTTATTTATTTTCTTATAAATAATAAGGAAAAGGGATATCTAAAATAACTTCATAAAAAAAAAAGAAAAAAGTTCGTTTATTTATTTAAACATAGTATGTATGAGCATAGTGAAGAAACGAGTGTTATGAAATACATACATATGTATAAGTTGTCTGATTGAGCTACATGTACAATACACAGTGTACACCTCGCAAAGAACGGTTTGAAACTGAAAGTAAGCTATCCACAACCAGTTATATGAACGGAAAGGGTTTCACAGAATCTAATGCAATGAACAAATTAGGTGTAGGTATACAGTTCTAAGTAAACCAATGCTATTCAACGTCTAATTCCATTGAACACACATTGAACCAGATACAAATATGTAACGAATCAGTTTCTGAGAAATAATTAATGATGGCTTCCGTTATAGACGTTCTGAGGAAAATAATTTTATTTTAGTTTAATTTTATTAAAGTAACAATAATTATAACATACCAATAAGTAAAATAAATAATCACTATCATTAAAATTACACATTTAAAAAAAAAACTAAAAAAAAAACTGGTTCCGATAATCGAACGTTCCGATAATTGACGTTCGGATAATCGACGCTACACTGTATATATACATATATATATATATATATATATATTTATATATATATAATTTTGAAGGTACCCCATTTTCGTCATCTCCTTGGGTAGGATCGATGGACATTTGAAGACATTTATCAAAAATCGCGCATAGACCTAGGCTTAAAGGGAGGGAGCGATTGTTTCCCCAAAAATTTTATTTGCAAGAAAGAAAAATTAATAACTAATAATTTAAATGATAATTACGTTGATACGCTCAAATGTCATGTACAAAATAAGGTTTGTTTGAAAATAGGCTATTGTATCATTTTTATACCTGCTACATTCAATATTCTGGTCCATCGCTCCCCCAGCCCTCCTTTCAAAACGGAAAGCTTTCGCCAATGAGTAGTAGTATTATATCTCTCTTTCTTTGTTTGTATTACAACTAGCGATATTAGAGAATAGTTTACATTGGTCACGACGCTATTACAAAGGAGTAATTTTACTATCATCATCACAAACAACTACTAATCTGTACAATTCTGTTGTACTTGTTAAGTATGTAATAGTGGGTGGACGAAAATCGATTTATTTATGTTTACAACAGTTGTTACTCCAGTACATGCATGACATTAATATTGTTTCCCACATAACGACAACAATAGCTAAGCAATTTCCCTTAAGGGAAATCAGCTATTGAGGTTATACTTATGGAGTGATTCTTGAAAATAGTCCTCATATGTCCATCGATCCTTCCTAGAAGATGTCGAAAATGAGGTCCGTTCAAAATTATCTATATATACATATGCGGACGCAAATTTCAAAGTTTTGAACGTACCGCATTTTCTTCATCTCCTGGGTAGGATCGATGGACATTTGAGGAAATTATTCGAAAATCGCGCCATGAGTACAACCTCAATAGCTGTTTTCCCTTAGAGGAAATCTGCTTAAAATGCGATCATATGTGTTGTTCTATTGCTAAGCTATTGTAGTCGTTATGCGGGAATAGTTATTTATTATACAAGTGACGAAAGTAGATCATTTTATAACTCGAGTGAAACGTTTTTTTTTTGCCTGTTTTCCACGCAGAGTATCCCTCTAACGTGGGAATTTATTTTCATGTTGTGTGCTCCATCCATTGGATACTACACACATTTCAGCATTACATAATATTTCTTATATAATAATTGTAAACATTATAGAACTATAAATTAATTAAATAAAAACGAAAATAAAGTAAAAAAATAAAAATAAAATAAAACATATGTAACATTACATTACATATGTGTACAACAATAGGTGTATATCTACAAAATGGTGTCCAAATCTTGAATAAATGCATTAAATCCCTTGTTGAATTTGAGTAGAAGTTTCGGTTTGTCCGTCGGCCAAGTTCCGTTTTGTAAGGTAATGTACTTGATGAGTTTTGTTCTTGGTCCGTCAAGTAATGTACAGTCATATAAGAGGTGGTCACATGTCTGTTCAGTCTCATCGTCACATTTACATGTATTTGTGTTTGTTAGTTTAAATTTGTACAAGTAACTCTTCGTAGGTCCATGTCCTGATATAAATTGTATTTGTTTAGAATTGGTAAGTGTTATTTTTTGTCTCTGGTATACAGTTGGTATGTACTTATGTAATTGTCGTCCTTTAGTAGTGCTTGTCCATCTTTCGTCCCATTTTTTATAAGATTCGTCTATCAAAATAGTTTTAATGGTCTGTTTAGTCAGTTTAGAGTATGTAATAGGTATCGTTTCGTCTCTTGAAGCTGTATTTGCAAGTTGGTCTGCTGTGTCATTTCCTAAATTTCCGGAGTGTCCCTTTATCCATGTTATTGCCACTATTACATTCTTCTGTCTACATCGTGTGATTAGTCTTCTGATCTGTTCAGTCTGTTCGTTATGGTTTTCGTTATTGTAAATGCGGTCTATGTTAATTTTGCTGTCCTTATAGATTATACTAGTCTCTCTGTCACTTGAAATGTCGTACAGTGTTTTGAGTGCCTCAGTAATTGCAAAGTTTTCTGCTTGATTGTTTGTACATAGTGGTGATAGTCTGTATTGTCCTCTCTGTATAATATTGCCGTCTTTTAAGATAATGTATGCACACCCAACGCCATCCTTGTTTTTACTTCCGTCAGTGTATATATGATATGTCCACGTTATGTCTAAGTTGTCTAATGGTCTAATGTAGTCCTTTGGGTGTAACCAGTAAGTATGTCTCACGTCTTTTTCTATTTCGTTTGATGTAATATTTTGTAATGTAAAGTCATGTGGGATTTCATTCAATTTCAATAACATATGTTGCCTTATCATTTGCTCAGCTTTGATGTAAATTGGCAAAGTGTCTGCTAATACACATGAAGCCTCATAAGATAAAGTACGATATCCTTTAGCAATTTTTATCGCAATTAGCCTTTGCACTCTTTCTAATTTTTTGACATTTCTTTTCACGACCAAGGCATGGCCCCATATTTCAATTCCATACGTCAATATGGGAACGATCGCCCCTTTGTATATTGTGGTCAGAGCGTCGGATTTAAGACCCCAGGACACTCTAGCAGCCATCGAGAGTCCGTTTATTATTGAAAGCAGTCTTGTTTGTAAGTTAGTAATGTGATAGTTCCATTTCAATTTCCTGTCAATGTGAAGACCAAGATATTTTAAGATATGTTTTTCTTGTAATGTCACACCATTTAATTTAATGTCTAAGGTAGGTGTGTGTCTTTGTCTTGTAAACAGTGTGTATGATGTTTTTTCTATATTAAATTTGAGTTTGTGTTTTTTAGCCCATTCATTGATTAGTACCAAAACAGCGTTAGTAAGTTGGGTGATTTGAATTAAGTCTATTCCAATAACCATAAGTAAAATGTCGTCAGCAAATGCAATAATTTCAGTTCCTTCTGGTAGTATTGTTTTAAGTAGACTGTCTAAAATGATTTTCCACAGTAGAGGTGAGCAAGCTGAGCCCTGTGGCGTGCCTCTATTTTGAGAAGTGTGTACAGTGGTGTTTTGAAGGGTCATGTATACAACTCGATTATTGAGATAGTCTCTAAGTAATTTGTAAATATTTAGTGGGCATTTTTGTTTATGTAATGATTCGAATATCGAAGGCCACCAGGCGTGATCGAAGGCACCTTTAAAATCCATCGAAACGATCACAATATGTTTCTTTCCTGTTAGATTCGTTCGTAGTAAATTAGTAATTCTGTATAGTGCGTCAACAGTACTTGTTTGGGGTGTGAATCCATATTGATTTGGGTGTAGAGGAGCATGTCTGTTTAAGTGAACAGAAAGCCTGGAATTAATAATTTTTTCTAGTATTTTACCTCCAACTGGAATAATACTAATCGGTCGATATTTAGAATTTCCTAAATCTTTTGGATTTTTGGGTACTGGAATTACTTTTGATATTTTCCATATATCAGGAAATATTCCGTTATCATAACATTTTTTATATAATGTTGTTATAAATTTTGGAAAAATTTCAAATAGTTTTTGGAATATATCAACTGTTATTAAATCATGACCAGCTGCTTTGTTTGAATTTAGTTGTTCAATAATACTACTTATTTCAATGTCTGTTAAAGGTAGGTCATTTTCTGTATTAGGGAGTAGATTACTGTCCCGTCTCATTGTAGTGTGTACGTCAGAATCTGTGTTTGGGTCATCTTCAATGAAGAAAGTAGTCATTAATTGTTGTATAGTTTCTTTTGTGTCAGTAGTAAATGTTCCGTCGCTTTTCTGAATCGTCCGTAGTTGTATGTTGGTTTTCAATTTATCTGTGGTATATCTATAAATCCATGTCCAAGGGTTAGTCTTGTCAATTTTATCACAGAAACTTTTCCAGGATTTTAGTTTTTCTTCTTTTATCATTTTACCATAAATATATTTAGATTGAATGTAATTAGTCTGTCTTTCCTTTCGTAATTCAGGGTCACTGGTCCTTTGGAATTTTCGTCTTAATTTATTAGTTGTATGTCTTAACTCAGTAAGTTTGTCAGTCCACCAAGGTGCTGATTTCTCTGCCTTGAATTTTTTATGACGCAGGAATAGAAAATTGCAAGTTTTGATTAAACATTTGTTAAATTTATAAAGAGTTTGATTAATTCCAATTGTATTAAGTAAATTAATCAAAGATTCTTCAATTGTTTCATCATTGTTATCATTATTGAAAATTGTATTTTTTATTATACATATCAGCTTCTCTTGAAACATGATCCAGTCAGCATTTTTAGTTATGTATGCTTTTTCATTTGTAAGATACATTTTTTTAGGAAACGTTAGGCGTAATGAGTATGTCAGCAAGGAATGATCAGAAAAGTTTTCATCATCATGGTTAGTCCAGTCATGCACGTATTTCGCCATAATACCATTCGTTATTGTTAGATCAATATTACTTTTCCCATTGTTAGATGAGAAAGTAGGTTTTTGATCATTCTCGTTTATTATGAATAAGTTTTTAGATAGGATATAGTTTTCTAAACATCGACCTCTTTCATTCCTAATGCGATCATACCATAGAGGTGATCTGCAGTTGGTATCAGCTGCGATAAGAATGCCATAATTAGGATATCGACTTAATATATTATCTATTTTCCTTAAATCATCATCCAAATTTTTTGTGATATCAAAATACATATTTATTAAAATGAATTGAAAATTTCCTACACTGAGTATAATAACGCATATATCATCATCTGACATGTCTGTTAAAAATAGAACATTAATATCCTTATTAACTACAATAATACTAGCTCTTGTTTTATTCTTGCCAGATTCAAATATTCTATATCTGCTTGAATAGCCATATGTTCTATTATGTTTTAAGTAAGGTTCTTGTAATAATAGTAAATCCAATTTGTTTATGTCAATCATATGTTTTATAAAGTTCATAGCCTTCCACGAATGTCTTGTGTTAAATTGTGCTACCTTAATATTAACAACAGCTGTTTTCTTATCCATTACTAATAAATGTTTCAACTGTTTTTATATATATAGAGTGGAAGGTTATAATTAAATTGCAAATTATTTTGATTACATAAGTGCATAAAAAGCAAATAATTACATATACAATAATGTCTTTAAACGTCATTAAATAAGTGATGATAGTATTATTAAGGATGATGATAATAATGAGCTGCACATATCTATTATTAAATTCTTGGAAATATAAAGGAATATTTGAGTTCAAATAAATCAATCTAATCATAATTTGTATTTTGGATTAACCTTGTGATTGCAGCTTTATATGACGGACAGTCTTTAGATAGTGCAGAATGGTTCACATCAACTCTGAGGTGTGGCTTACATCTGTTATTAAAATTGAAGCAATTAATGCATTTATTCAAGTTGGACTTACATGATTTCATGTCATGCTGATCTCCACAGATTGGGCAGGTCAGTTGGTTCTTGCATTCCTGGTTGCTATTCCCGTGTCCCAGGCGAGAGCAGTTCCAACACCTCCTCACAGCCAGATAATCCTCTACAACGCAGATAGAGTAGAAAAGCTTCACTCTCTGCTCCAGTAGGCCTCTTCTCACTGCGGGGCTAACCTCGATAACTGCCCATCTCCTTCCAGTCTTCTTGTTATCTCTTATAAACTTTAAAACAATGTCTTCATTTACACAGTTTATGTCGTTTTGAGTTTTAAGTGCATGGATGAGGTTATGCTCATTTACTTCCTCAGGTAAATTTTTAATAATTAATCGTGGCCTAAATTTCTTGATGTCTTCAATTAGAAGTTTTGATGAATCAGAATTAATTTTAGTTTTGATTTTTTGTAAATCATCTTTAGAGTCTACTTTTATAAATAAGTGGCCGGCTTTGGTAGGTGAGATTTTTTGAAACCCAATTTTCATACTTAAGGGATCTATTTCCTGTTTAAAAGCGGCTTTCGTATCAATATTTGATTCTTTGGACTTGTTTTTAATTATTGCTATGTGGTTTGATAAATGTGGTTTTTTACTTACATTTTTCACTATTTCAGAATATGATCGTTCTTTTCTTTGAGGTATTGTAGAGGTTATCTCTTGTTCCTTTTTTTCTTCAACACATTTCTTCAGTTTCTTGTTTTCTTCTATTAATTTCTTAATACACTCGCGTGCTTTGTTCAATATGTCTTGTGATTTGTTCTTTATTTCCACTTTAGAACTTTTAGTATCTTTAATAAAAGCTAAAACGGGTTCAAGCTCTTCTAAGAATTCTTCACCTGTCGCCATCTTGCTAGCGAAGTCCGAGTGAAACGTTTAATTTCACGAGAGTTGTAAATTCTACTTTCGTCACGAGTGTAATAATAATTTTTTCCTGTAATCGTGTAATACATGATCAGATCTAACCAGAATATGAAAATTAGGATGTTGCGAAGATTATGGTATGTTGTTGGTAGGTTATAAGCGAGGTTATGAAAGGTTATAAGGATAGTTATAAAACAACTTGTGATGATTGTGAAGTAGTGCAGTTATAAACAAGTGCAGGTAATAAACAAGGAAGGTTATTTATTATTATATTTAAATTTTAAAATATATTGATTATTTCCATCAATAATTCATTTACATTTCAATTTATTTTGTTAAAATAAATTCTTACAATGTTATGTTTCCAACTTCAAATTATTTTTTAATTTATACTTATTATTAATTAAGAGGGCAATTCACTTTCTTCACTCTATTGCAAAATGTTTCACTTTCTTCACTCATTTCAGTTTAGTAATGTTACCATTATTCAACGATTACAGAAAAACGATATTAATGCCATGCAATGTACTGGAGTAACAACTATTGTAAACATAAATGAGTCGATGTTCCATACTTATCGAGTACAACAGAGCTGTACAGATTAGTAGATGATCGGTAAATGACGATAATTGGATTATTTAGTAATCTAATCATTATATTTGGACGGAAACCCCAGAGACGGTTATGACGGCAAATTAATACTAATTTCCCGTCGTCACCTCAATTCATACAACAGAATACCTTTATATAAGTTAATCTTATTTATCTTGTATTGCTAAGATGGTGCAATCATTAAATTAGATGTGTAACGAAATTAATTTGAATTAGCATAATTCACCAATAGCCATTCTATGCTTCGAGCATCAAACCTGTCATTAACGATTAACTGTTCTAAATATAAGTTAAATTAATTACGTCACGGATTTAGCAAGTATATATTCTGTACATGTTACATGTCACTTAATTTACATGGTATAATAATAATTATATTTACAACATTAGCCTTAATTACACAAGGTAAACCTAGAGTGGCGAGTTCATTCAATTCTCACCTGGCCAATAGGAATTTATGTAGTGACGAACTCATTTAATAAAATCATTAGTTCCCCCTGTCTAGAAAAGAGTGGTAATATGTTCATAACCCGTTCCCATTAGCTATAGTATCATAAAGTGGACGTAAATAGATAACAGATGGGGGCTCAGGTTAGCCAAGCGGGTTAAAGCGTTGCGTTTGATCTCTCATGGTAATCCTAGGGTGGCGAGTTCGATTCTCGCATGGGCAAGGGAATTTATTTAGTGACGAAATTCATTAAATAAAATCATAAGTCCCAACCTGGCTAGAAAAGGGGGGTAACCTGTAGATAACAAATATTACTTAGTGCATAAATTAATCATATGTTTATATTTCTATTTGAAACAATTTTCTTTCAGCACATCAATAGCGGAATACTTAGTTTACATAAATTTCCGTACACTAAGCAGAGCTCGATAGAGTGGCGAGTTCGATTCTCAACTGGGCAAAGGAAATTATCTAGTGACGAAATTCATTAAATAACATCCTAAAATCCCACCCTGGCTAGAAAAGGGTGGTGCCCTGTAGATAACCCGTCCCAATTAGCCTAAGTTGCAAAAAGTGGAAGTTAATAAATAATAATAATAATACTAAGCAGATTTCCCCCGTGAAGTTTAACCATACATAAATCTACATACTGGTAACACAACAGCACCGCCAATATTAAGTAAATAAATACAAAAAGGATAATAAGAAACTTCCTGGCGGGAAGCGTCTGAAATATAAACAAACAGGTCTGCCAACCACTTACCTGAAAGAACAGCAATTACTGAAATATATCAGAATACATCATATTAATTTTACTGAAAACTATTTTTCTATTGCCCTGTCCTGTTTTCCACGCAGAGTATAACCCTAACGCGGAGAATTCAATTAAATTTTGTCCGCTGCATCCTTTGGATACTATAAAATTTTCAATAATTACATTATAATAATACGTATACAATAATTATAAATTAAAAAAAAAAAACAAAAAAAAACGTGTAAACATTACATACGTGTATAAGCAGTAGGACTAGATTTACAAAATGACGTCCAATGCTTGTATAAATGATGCATTAAATCCCTTATTGAATGTGAGTAAAATTTTCGTTTTGTTCGTCGGCCAAGTTCCATATTGTAAGGTAGTGTGCTTGATGAGTTTTATTTATTTTTTGTTTATTATTATTAATGTACACTTTATGCTACTAAGGCTAATTGGGGCGGGTTATCTACAGCTCACCACCCTTTCCTAGTCAAGATGGGACTAAGGATTTTATTTAATGAGTCCGTTACTAAATAAATTTCTATTATCCCAGAGTGGGAATGGAACCCGCCACTCTAGGTCCACCACGAGAGATTAGACCAACGCTTTAACTCGCATGGCTAACCTGAGCCCCTTATAAAATTTTGTTCTTGGTCCGTCAAGTAATGTACACTCATATAAGCGGTGGGCATATGTCTGTTCAGTCTCTTTGTCACATTTGCAAGTATTTCCATTTTCTGGTTATATTTTTACAAGTACATAACATTTTTGTAGGTCCATGTCCTGATATAAATTGTATTTGTTTAGAATTGCTAAGTGTTATTTTTATCTCTGGTATATAATTGGTATGTAATTGTCGTCCTTTAATAGTGCTTGTCCATCTTTCGTCCCATTGTTTACAAGATTCGTGCATCAAAAGAGTTATAATGGACTGTTTAGTCAGTTTAGAGTATGTAATGGTCTCTTGATGCTATATTTGCAAGTTGGTCTGCTGTGTCGTTTCCTAAATTTCCCGAGTGTTCTTTTATCCATGATGTCCACATAGTGTAATTAGTCTTCTGATCTTTTCAGTCTGTTCGTTATGGTTTTCGTTATTGTAAATGCGGTCTATGTTAATTTTGCTGCCCGTAGAGGTTATACTTGTCTCTCTGTCACTTGAAATGTCGTGTAGTGTTTTGAGTGTCTCAGTAATTGCAAGGTTTTCTGCTTGATTGTTTGTACATTGTGGCGATAAACTGTATTGTCCTCTCTGTATAATATTGTCGTCTTTTAAAATGATGTACGCACACCCAACGCCAACCTTGTTTTTACTTCCGTCAGTGTATATATGATATGTCCACGTTATGTCTAAGTTGTCTAATGGTGTAATGTAATTCTTTGGGTGTAACCAGTAAGAATGTCTCACGTCTTTTTCTATTTCGTATGATGTAATATTTTGTGATGTAAAGTCTCGTGGGATTTCATTAAATTTCAATAACATATGTTGCCTTATCATTTCCTAGCTTTAATGTATTCGTCATAGTCTCTGCTAATACACGTAGCCTCATAAGATAAAGTACGATATCCTTTAACAATTTTTATCGCAATTAGCCTTTGCACTCTTACTAATTTTTTGACATTTCTTTTCACGCCCAAGGTATGACCCTATATTTCAATTCCATACGTCAATGTGGGGACAATCGCCCCTTTGTATATTGTGGTCAGAGCTTTGGATTTGAGACCCTAAGACACTCTAGCAGCCATCGAGAGTCCGTTTATTATTGAGAGCAGTCTTGTTTGAAAGGTAGTAATGTGATAGTTCCATTTCAATTTTCTGTCTATGTGAAGTCCAAGACATTTTAAAATATGTTATTCTTGTATTGTTACTCCATTTAATTTAATGTCTAAGGTAGCTGTGTGTCTTTGTCTTGTAAATAGTGTGTAAGATTGAAAAATTCAAATTCGATCTGAATTTAAAAATAGCGGTATTTCGTTTTTCTGCAAATATGCAACCAAACACTTATGTCTTAAAACAAAGTATAAACGAGATATGCACTAAATCTTTAGCGGCAGCCAACAATTTTATTTGGCACTAACGATTGAACCGAAATAACAAAACTCGGTATGTCAATTAGCATTAATTCATCCATTATTATAAGCTATATTAAAATTTTTAGGTTTGATCGGGAGTGGTTATAAGGGGGCCTGAAATAAAAATTCGCGATATTTCATTGTCTATTTGTTTCTCGACAAACGTGCACAAAACAAAAGTTGTTTACTTTGTTATTTAGAGTAACTTTTGTTTTATACACTTTTTCGGGAACAATGTATGAAGCAAGTAATTTTCGTAGAAATATTGATATGCTCAAAAATTCTTCACCTAGAAAAATTAATTGTGTTAATATTTTGTCCTTAATAATTCAAATCTATGCATAATGCACAGGAGGCGGGAAATATGACAATATGGAGGACAGTGAAGTTTTACATAAAAAATTAATTTTATTATTAACAAACCCAAAGCAACGATGGGTATAAACCCTAAACACTGAGACCGGTAAATATCAAAATATTGTGCAAAGTAAAGCCTCGTCAAACCTTCACCATTCAGCCTCAAATGAATTCCCGGGTGAAGCCAGGTATCTAAACTAGTTAATAATAAAATTAATATCTTTTTAAATTGAGATTTTTCCTTTTTTCCATTTGACCCGGTGGGCAGTGGGCCCTCGGCCTGGCCAGTCCGGCACTGCGTATAGTAACGGAGCTATTTAGAATTATCAAAATTCTCCCTCCTCTAAACTCTCCTCCCACTGGTTCGATTTCAGCCGTTTACGAACTTCATCTTTCTTTTTGCATAAAACGAATAAATATCGAGTTTGGCAACGATCAAACCAAAATAGCGACCGCTAGAGTGGCATCAGACACACACACACACACACACACATACATATATATATATATATATATATATATATATATATATATATATATATATATATATATAATTTTGGACGGACCTCATTTTCATCATCTTCTAGGTAGGATAGATGAACATTTAAAAAAAAATTCGAAAATCGCGTCATAAAGGGAAATCTGCTAATATCTATATTTCGTTTCCTATTGGTTTTTTGGCAAATATGCACATAACAAAAGTTGTTTATTTGGTTATTTAGTGTAAATTTTGTTGTATAACAAAGTGTAAAAGAGATATACACCTAAAACTTAAGCGGAAGTCAATAATTTTAAAGGGCATAAAAGACAACCGAACTCAACGAAACTTGATATTGAATTAGCAGTAACTCTCCCATGATTATAAGCTGTACCTACCATCATTTCTCGGGACAGACATGAGTAGGGGTTATAAGGGAGGTCTGGAATGAAAAATGGAGGTTGGTACGACACCCCGTTGTTGTAATCTCAAAATAGATTTTCTATTTCTCCACTAAGAATTTGCCTATGTAGATAATAAAATTAAGTTGAACATGAGACGGTTAGTGAACAATTACTAAAAAGTGAATATCTCATGGGTAGGAGTGTAGGCTAACTGAAAGACGGAATAAAACAAATAAAAATACATATATCTCGCTTACTATTCATATTAGACAAATATCGTAGTTTACTAATACAAAAATCTCATTATGAGAACAACCTCAATATCTGATTTCTCCAAAGAGACATCTGCTAATTTTATGGCATTAAATGTTTCACATGATTAATTATATAACATTATCCCTTCCCCTCTTTCTAATGATCTGATTATGACAATTAACAAATTTTGTGTTTAGCTTTATATGAATCATTTAAATATGCATTAGTTATGAACAGGAACCAAGATAATGTAAGCTTAATAAAAGTATTATGTTGAAAATATTTTTTTTAATATTAGGTAAGCTAATAAAATACACTTATTAGTTTAGATTTTTCTAGTAATGTTAATGTAAATTCTAGTCAGTTATAATCAATTCTAGTTTGTAAAAATATGAATATGTATATATATATATATATATAAGCTAATAACATAGAAAAACTAACCTCATTATATAAGGCCTACTCCTTGCTATAAAGGAAATCCTTGTAAGCTATAACATAAATGTTTCGTATGGTATCGATCAAGTGAATATTGGGCTCTGTAGAAAATATAATCTTTCTCGATAACGGCATTTCGAAAATATATGAACATAGTAAGGTTCTATCAAAATTATATCTGGTATGTAAGCTACCTTAATTCACGTTATATAGGCTTATTGTTAATGTGAGTTGAGTACGGGCGGAGGTGTATGTATGTATTTAGGATTGAAAACTAAAAAATGTAAAAATCTCGGTAAATATTCGGAATAGAGAAAAAATGTTAATAGGGATGTTTACAGACAATTAAATGTACAATAAGATTGGCTCTAATATCGGAGATATTTCGAATTTTCGATATTATTAATTGGCATGGTAGTTTCCATTCCCCAACACCAAATCTGCCACTGCTGAAGTTTCCATCAGAATTTCCTAATAATTTTCTCTCATTTCTGCACATGGTAGTCGAATACTTGCAATGAGCTCGTCTCTGTCTGCAATAGGTCGTTCATTGTACACTTCCAACTGAGATAAAAGTCCATCGGTTTTAAATCAGTTCGGGAAGGCCTACGAACGGGTCGTACTACGTTCCTCCATCTTTCAAGATAGTTCTCACTGAGCCAGTTTCTAACATTATGTGCAGTGCATCTGTCCTTCTGCCACCATCTCCTTCTTTACAAGGTACTTCAAGGAGGTAATATGTCCACCATATGCCAGAAATATCACTTACTCGGGTACTTCAAATTGCTAGTGCTATCCATTCTGCTGTAGAGCCCTGTGGTGGGGTAAAACAATCGGCTTTAATGGTGGCATAAGTACCTAACCGTATGCTGAAACTCAACTGGTGCTGGAAATGCGAGTCCCTTACTGATATGGATTCACATGTGCCCAAGAGTGAGAATTCAAAATTCTGCTGCACGTGAATGGTAATGACATTTCTATCCATACTACATTGTACCAATTATTATGCGAGCAACCACCCTTAATTCCTGGTCTCAATGCAGTAACTCTTAAACAATAGTGACATAATTAGCGTATCTGTTGTTCCTGTTAAGTGTTCTAAAAACTATTGAGTGGGAGTTAACAAGTTGTTCTACAACCAAAGCGGTGGGTGCTCATTGTTTGGTCTTTATCAAACTTATCCAAAATAAACACAGGTAAAGACTTGGGGGGGGGGTGATTGCACTAAAACGTTTATGTGAGGGGTAGTTGTAGAGAGCCGTAGTTATGAGGAAGAAGATATAAAAGATTAAATGGCTGCAGGAACCAGATCTGTCTCTTACTTGCATAAATCACTTTAAGAATCTTTCTAGAGAGGGAAAAGTGCAAGTAATCATAGCGGCCATCAAACTAGCAGTGATGTATTCTAAAGGAACGTGGACACTCCCGGGAAGAAAACCCGGGAATTATGGACTGGGGGCTGGGGGCTGAAAATGATATATGGAGCTGAGAGAGAGGGAGGAGCAAGAATGAAGTGTCAAAAGCAACACTCAAACTTTGGAATTGTTAGTAATGAGAAGCCCTAATTGCACTGATATATGCATGTCGATTTGATAAAACCCAACAAGCTCTCCATGATAGTGTTATTTGAACACACATTAATTGATTAGATGGATCAAGGAAATCGACCAACCTCAAACAGAGGTGGTTGGACAGCCGGCATGGTTAGTGGTGACATGAGGCTGGAATCTGTAATTCAGCAATTCCTGTTACTAACAGCACAACATAACTTAAGATTTTGTCTTAGCCCCAGGTCATCCAAGCACCTCAGTTCCAAGTAGTTATAGAATTATATATTACTCTTAAATATTTTAACAATTTTTAATAAATGAAATAAGTAAGATAGCCATGGTGCTGCAAGTATATTGTTCCCTTCTAAATTTTGTTAGCAGGAAGTATTGAAAAACTAAAATTATTAAAACCATGACCTAATTTAAAAATATGAATAACTCGTTTTGTTAAGATTCAATTTATTTTTAATTACTTTGTACAGTTCGTTGAATTTGTATTATTTCAGTCGTAGTACTAAACATTATTTTAGAATGGATTTGTTTACTTTGTTAATAAAAAAGTAATAGTTCTACCTTTCTGATCTACGTTAATACTTTTAATCGTCAATGAAGTTTTCCCAACCAGTTTTCAGTAAGCTATGCTGTTTCAAATGAATTAAATAACAATTTAATTAATATGGTAAAGTGCTATAGTCCAATTGCTAATGGGAACACTGTTTAATCACACTTTTGTTATGCTATTCTATGGTTTACTCCTTGTAGCCAAGGTTGAACGTTGCCTTTTCGAGCAGTGTTGGCGCCAAATAGAAGTCAATCAAAGTTGGTAGGGGATTGAGGGCAGAGATTCTTTATTATACATTGCCTGTAAAGTGCTGGTGAGTTTAGTTTTTAATGTATACTCTATTATTCTAATGCATTAACAAAATGTTTTCTCACTTGGCATGAGTAGCTCACTTTTTTTTTTCTTAAATGTATTTATAGTTTGCTAACATAACTGTGTCCATTAGTTTTAGGAGAAACATTCTTGAGTTGTCCTTTGATAAGGAATATAATGCTATATAAACAAAATTAGAATAGTTAATTTATTGAAAACTGTTAATTATTTAAAATTGTATGGTTTTGTGGTATTTAGCTACACATTTTAATTTCTGTTTATCATATGTCAAGAAACATAGAGAGTAGTTTTTGTTTCTGGACAGAGTGGTGACTCAGCATGCTAAAGCATTTTGTTACCAATCGTTTGTTTTTAAAATATAAGTATGATTTTTGCTACCCTTTAAAAACATTACATTGATGATACTCTTAAAAAAATGAAAGGAAAATAAAACACATAGTCTTAGAAATAATTGTAGTAATAGACAGTGAGTCTTAATTAGAAGTGTCAAAAATCCAATGTGACAGCATTATTAATATGAGCTTTCTTTATAAAGAAATTGTTTTATTTTTCCGGAAGTGGTATATTTTTTACTTATATTAACTCTTGTTAATGTTAAACATACTAACAAGTATTCAAGGGGTAGATATTGTTTTTAAGAAAAGTACCATTAACACATGCATACATTTTAGTGCCACCCCATATCCAGAATTATTTTTAATTGGTTATTAGGAGGATTTGGTGATTTTGGGTTTGGTCTATTTCAATAAAGGATACTTTTTCTTTGGAGCTGGAAAATAATATTCCTTCGTCGCGAAACCTTTTGAAGGCATAATTGTAGTAAGGATTTTGATTGTGTGTGTATTAGGGAGGGGGTGAGTCGTAATATATCATTAGTTATGTGTTGTTGATTCTTATATTAATTGATGAATAACACAATTTACTGTTCTTTGGACATAGAGTTATACTTAGTCCATATGTATAGGGTATGCTAGTATTGGTTTTATTTTGAATATAAGGTTTTTAGTTTTTGAATATTAGGTTTATAGTTATTCTTAAATTTACCTGTTTGAATCTTTTGGAAAATTGAATTGATATTGAATATTCCAGAAGATTCAGTGAGTCTTAGTTGTAATTATTTACTGTGTCTTCAGCATTTGTCATAATGTTTTTGTAATTATAATTAGCTTAAGTATAGTCATTAAATCATGTTTATTTGGAGAAGTTTTGAAATTATATTCTTTGCCATAATCTACAATCCATTTTCTTTGTAGAGTTCTAGAAATTGATGATGTTTTGTAAGATATCTTTGTAATTTCATTCAGTTTTTCTTTTTGTTCATTTTTGGTTACTTTTGATAAAATACCATATTATCCCATAAATTGTTTAATCACTTTCTTTTTTAAAATATTTGAAGTTTCCCTCTAATTTATTAAGAGCTTTCGATGCAAAGGCACCATTTTCAAGCCCGTCAAAAGTTGTACACACTTTTGACGGGCTGGAAGATAGTGCTATTGCATTTAAAGCGCTTGCCAGATGTACTCGATCATCAGCCAGTGACGACGGTCTTCATTGACAGGTATGACGACAGTTATCTATATCATTATCATGATCTAAAGGCTACGTCTTGTAGTTGCAGCTATCTTGTTCTATCGGAAGCTGCTCTTTTCTTATTACTGTACTTACCGAAATCCATAAGATGCTTGATGTCTTCAAAATAGAATTTCCTAGACTTTCCTCTGCCCCTATGCCCAATAAGCTTCACTCTCCTTTTTTTCATGGCCTTGACACGACTTTTGCTCTCACTTACCTCATTTAGAACTTCCATGTGGAATTTTTTTGAGTCCAACTTGCTCTAGTGTTATCTACGACAGATCCACATTTCCACTGCTTCCAACCTATTACATTCCCTTGTGTGAAGAGTCCAACTTTCGCTCCCGTAAAGCAGCACATTCCATACAAAAGACTTAGCAAACATTTTTTTGGTATTCATGCTTATATGCTTATTAGTTAAAATGGTTATTTATGACAGTGGTAAAATAGAATGCTTCAGGATTAGGTATATACAAAATTAATATGTCTCAATGAGAGTCTTTTTCTATTGTTAAAAGTTCCAAGTGTGGGATGGGTGGGGAGGAACTAACATTATTTTTGGAAAATAAAATGACACTGAAAAATAAATTGAGGTATTATAATATATATATATATATATATATATATATATATATATATATATATATATATATATATATATATATATATATATTGCCTCTTACATTACTTCAGCTTATATTCTTATTTTCTTATTTAGGCATATTTAATACTGTATTAAGAGGATTACAATGTATGTTGAAGAGTTTTCTATAGATGACAAACCTGTAGATATAGTTGTATGTTATGTAAAACTTATTGTAATACTAATAAGAATGAATATGAATATAATAAAAATGATGAGAGTGTGGCAATTGAAATAATTTTGGTTTCAGGGCCTGGGTAAACCTCAGTCTTTCAGTTGGTAGATTTTTGTCGTATTATTTTTATGTAGTTAAAGGAAAATAAACCATCCATTTTTATTTTCTGCTGGCAGTGAGGGTGATGAATTTGTGACTCTTCACAATTAATAAACCATGTTTATAATTAAATACAAGGAAAAGAAAATCTTAGTTTTCTTAATTCGTCTAAGTGTTGTTCTACTTGTACCCTTGATTAAGAACATGTTGAGGCATGCAATCCATTGTAATCAATCAAAACGGTTTTCCATAATCTTAAAAGGAAGAATAATGAACTCATCTGGGTAAGTGCAAGGCACATTAGATTGAGTGCACTCTTCTAAGTTATTCTATTACTTAATCATTGCATTTAAGGTAATAATTTATCAGGAAAGGTTAAATTTAATAATCTATTAGCAAATTGGATTATTTTTTGCTTGGATAAGTGTCCTACCAGTATACTTGAAAATAGTAAGTATTACTTGAAAATAGCCCTAGTTACCTTTTAGAAATAATTTGGCACTATCTTGAGGCAGAAATTAATTTAAAAATTAATTTTTGGCACATTGGAAACTCGAGGTTGAATTTCACGGGATGAAGTTCGCTAACTATTGCTAGCAGAAAAAAACATGCTATACTTTCATTTGTTGTCAATAAATTATTATAAAATATCATTTGGAATTTCACTTAGGCATTTTTATACCAAATATGAAAACTGATTCATGAACTTGTGCATAACTGTGTAAGCATATAACAAATGCTGAACACTTGGGCCAAAAATGAATCTCTAATGATAACAGTATTGTTACTCATAAGTGACAATTTTCTTATTTTTTGTTCTTAATTCTAATGTATTATGCTAACATATGATCAGCATGCTGTGTATCCATCAACCCATTATTTTTGGGCAGCCTCCTTATTAATATGTAGTGAAAAATGATTTTGGGGTAGAGGAGTTCTAAAAATCAACCCCTATTATGAACACAAGTTCTTATTTGAAATTTTCAAGATACTGTATAAGTTGTGTTATGCATACCAACCTGTTATAAGAATGCCTAATATTTTAATTGGAAGTATCATTAGTACTTTTAAAAAACTCAACAGAACAGTAAACATGCACAGTTCATAGAAGATGAAAAAGGTCACTAGGTTCGTTCATCTCACTGAATTTTTTTATCTTTACTTTGCTATTTTAATGTTTTTTTATTAACTACTTAAGTATTTTTACATTTTTTGTATTAATATTTTGGGGGCTCAGGTTAGCCATGTGAGTTAAAGCGTTGACCTTTATCTCACATGGTAAACCTAGAGTGGCGGGTTCGATTCTTGCCTGGGCAAAGGAAATTATTTAGTGACGGAAATTGTTAAATGACGTCCTAAAATCCCACCCTGGCTAGAAAAGAGTGGTAACCTGTAGATAACCCGTCCCAATTAGCCTTAGTTGCCAAAAGTGGGCGTTAATAAATAATAATAATAATAATAAATGTATTAATAATTATTAATTAAACTTAATATTTACTAAATTTTACGTCTATTTATTTTGCTATATTTTGATGGGAAAATAATGTTGTTTACTCAGTTAACTAATCGCAAAGTTTTTAAATTGTTAAGTATTTTGTATCAATAAGAAAACAATTAGAGATAGGATTTTTAAAGTAATTTGATTTAGAGGGTCTAAGGTATCAGTTCATTTTGGAAAAGGGGTCTCTTGCCCAAAAAAGTTTGGGAATCCCTTATATAGATTAATAAATTGTTTTCTCTTTTTATAGGTCTTGAAAAATGGATGATATTTTGGCAGAAGTTGAGGACGATGGAGAGGAAGTTATGACTGCTAAGGCTGTTTTGAATATTCTTCAAGAAGCATGGATGAATGAGCAACTTGCTCCAGAACTATTACCTCACAAATCTGAATTTGTAGAAGTTATGATGGAACAGGTAAATTATATTGCTAAATATAATTATTTATTGTATGATATTAGTGTAAAGACAAATTATTAGTCTATTAATTTTTGAAGTGTAATGGCTCCTTATTTGATGATTTATAGAAGAACTTATAGTTTTGGATATATTTGTTTATTGTTTATTATTATTTACGTCCACTTTATGCAACTATGGCTAATCAGGACGGGTTATCTACAGGTAACCACTACCCTTTTCTAGCCAGAGTGGGCCTAAGGAGTTTATTTAATGAGTCCGTCACTAAATAAATTTCTACTGCCCAGGGTGGAAATCGAACCCGCCACTCTAGGTCTACCACGAGATTAAGATCAACGCCTTAACTCACACGGCCAACCTGAGCCCCTTGGATATATTTAAAAAAGGGAAATGCAATGATACATTTTACACATTAATCTTTTAATATACCTTATTACTAGAAATTATTTTAAAATGATAAAATTTGTTGTCTTAATAATGGACATTTATTATTTCCTATTAATTGGTATGTTTTCATGAATATTTAGGAAGTAAGCTGTTTCACTTCAACTAGCACGTAAAAATAGTTGCACTAAGAACATCCAAAAATTACCATAGAATGAGTATTCAGATCCCTAAAACGCTCCGAGATACAATATTGTGACATAAAAATAAATATTTATAATAAAAAAATATTATACAGAGTCAAATAAAAGATCTTGTATAAAATCTAGAAATACATATTACAACATCGTAAAGGCAGCTAAGAAAGAGTATTTTAATTCTATTTTGGGTGGCATCAATAATATGAGACATCCTTCTGATTTTTGGGAAGTTGTCAGAAAGTGCAGTAGTAAAAATAATAATAGATCAGTATCACCAATAACTTCAAATTCTTGGTTTGAATATTACAAAAGCATATATCCCATAAAACCAAAAATTGAATCTGTCTATTTTTACGATGCTGGACACCCCTTTTTCGATAGTCCATTTACTAAAGCAGAATTGCAAACAGTCTTGAACAAATTAAAAAATAACAGATCCCCTGGGCCTGACGCAATAACTAATGAATTCTTCAGGAATATGCCAAACTCTTTAATTGAAAGGATGCTAGACATTTTCAATGCAGTTTTTGAAAATGGAGAGGTACCAATAAAATGGAGCAAAATGAAAATTATACATTTGTATAAAAAAGGGGATATGGAAGATCATAGAAACTACAGGGGCATAGCTTTATTAAACAATATCACTAAAATATTTACTCAGCTCTTAAACAACAGAATTATCCAATGGTCAGAACAATGTAACCCTCTCTCTGAACAACAAAACGGCTTTCGTCGCGGCAGAGGCTGTTTGGATGGTATTTTCTCACTGCTTGCACTCACACAGATTCATATGAGATTAAAAGGAAGAAAAGTATACGCTTGTTTTATTTACTTTTCTAAAGCGTTTGACACTGTGAACCACGGCAAGCTGTTCTCCTAGTTATACAAATTTGGCATCAGCACAAAAATGATTAGAGTAATTGGCAAATTATACAGTCAAATGAAGTTGATAATTCAAACTGGTCCTGAAAATTCTAATGAAATATCAGTTACTGAAGGCTTCCTTCAAGGTGACAGCTTATCTCCAACTCTCTATATCATCTACACTTATGACTCGAGCCAATCCATAGAGGCTGGTGGCGGGCGATGGAATTAGTATAGATAGTGGGCAAGATGTGGATATGCTTGCGTATGCCGATGACAACGTAATTATGTCCAGTACTCCAAGGGGACTTCAACGTAAGTTATATCTCCTTCAAGAATACTGTCAGAAGAACATGCTCGCCATAAACGTCGAAAAAACAAAGGTATTAGTTTTTAAAAGAGGAGGCCCAAAGTGTACAAAGAAATTTTTCATTAAAAATAATGAGCTTACAGTAAAAATTCCTATAATTATCTTGGAGTATTATTCTCTGACTCTACTGTATTCTCGAAAGCCGCTGCAGATATGTGTCGGCGAGGAATGGCGGCCTTAGCTGCTGTTATGCAAATACTAAAATCCTGCAAATGCAAATCATGGGATTCTAGGATGGCACTTTTCGAAGCTCTTTGTGAATCCGTCTTGCTTTATGGAAGCCAGATCTGGGGATTGGGATACATGGATGCCATTGAAGCTTTCCAAGCAAAGTACCTTAAACAGCTTCTCCATCTTCCAACCAACACTCCTGGATATATGCTACGATTGGAATGTGGCAGAGCTTCGTTAAAAATAAAGGTTTTGAAACTAGCGCTCCAGTGGGTTTTTAAACTTGTTGAAATGGACGACTTTAGAATTCCAAAGCGCTGCTTCTCCAGACTTTTAAAAATTGACCAGCGGGACCGAGGATCTAATCTAAACTGGGTCTCTCATTTAAGAAAAATAATTTCTGAAGCAGGTTACGAGGATGTTTGGACAACTCAGGACTGGACAACTCTTAAGGCCATCAAGGAAACTGTCTTAACGAGTTACAGTGAAAAATTAAAAGCATTGAATATCCAGTGAGTTCTTAAATCTTCATTTTCCCGGCAATACCAATCGTTCAAAGCAAACAAAGATGTGGAGAAGTACCTCATTTTTATCAACAATATCCACGTTACCAGAATCATAGCACATTGCAGACTTTCATCGGACAAGACTCTCAAAATATATTGGAACGGCAGTGCATACAAGCTTAACTGTGAGGAATTATGCAGCATTTGCAATCTGTATGAAGAGGAAACACTCCACCATTTCTTCTTCCGCTGCCCTATGTACATCAGAAATGCATACATCTCCAAACATATTAATCCTACTGATTCACCAAATACATAGCTCAAGCAATTGTTCACAATAGAAGACAAATCTAAGGCCTTTGATACCTATAAATTTGTTATTAATGCCCTTAAAGTATGAGCTTTCATAATGTTTGATTGATTTATCACTTCCAACACAAGTTGTAAATATTTCATTTATTATTATAATTATGTATATATTTTATTTATCTATTTATTTTTCATAATTAATATTGTGCCTTCGGAACTGATTGATGATTTAGAAGAACTGTCTCTTTATTTTGTCTATTATTATACATATATTTTTAGTATATTTACTTATTATTATAATTTCATTTTATTATATTATTATTTTGTCTTTATTTATTTATTTTTCTTTAATATAAGCAGATTAATGGAATTTTATGTTCTTGATTATTTTTCTTTTCTTTTCTTTCTTTCTATTTATTTATTCTTTATTTTTATTTTTGTTTCTATTAAATTAAGATTAATTATGTATCAAATTTGAAGATCACCCAATGTTGAGTAAGCTATTTTTACTATAATGTAATTCTTTGTTTATTGATATACTAATTATAGCCAAATTATTTATTTTATCAATCACCAATATTATATGTATTACTTTAGAGAAGTATTGTACCTAGCTATGTGTTTTAATTTTTATTTATTTATTTTTTTTTCTTTTCTTTTTTCTCTCTCTTTTTTTTATTTTTTTATTTTTTTTGTAAATATTCGGACCCCCTGTAAAAAGTTTATACTTAAATACAGAATTTTTATCTATCTATCTATCTACAATATTGTGACATACGGTTGTGGGGGGCTAGGTAAAGTATGAAAGGAAAAAGGTTTTTTACTTTAAAAATCAATGAAGTTAAGGAAAACACTTATTGAATTGTTACTACAATTATATTCATGTAGGAGTCTCTTTGGGGAGTTTATGGGAAAGGAAACTTTATTTTAGAGCTGCATCAGCACAACTTTAGCCACCATCTCCTGAAGACAGTTTTAACAACGGAGAACCATATGCCAGACAAAGTTCGAGCTAATCTGGGATTTACGGTGTTGCACACTACATATCCATCCCCCTCTCCAATTTTTTATTTTTTTTTTGGTGTTTACTGATATGAAGGGGATGGAAGTGGTGTAGGTAAAAAAAATATACTGGTGTATTGTAGTGCTAGGATTGCTCACATGATTTTATTTTGGTGAGCTGTTACTGAGCTTTGAGGTTGGGTTTCTATCCGATCCGCTGGTAGACATTCACCATCATCCTGCAATTATATAAAGCGGCTACTTGAAGAAAAATTAGTGGATGAAAAAGTGATTTTTTGTCTGTAATTCCATGTTAATATGGCATGGAATGTATCAGACTGAGCTTTTGACCTGCTACCAAAACCTTGTGGCAGACCCTGGTCTTCGATGAGTTCTTGAGCCAAAGATTTTTATTTTTCAGCTGAACCATGAGCTTCTTAGTTTCTTAAGTTAAACATACCTAATGCAACAAAGAGCTTTATAAATATTTTTGATTTGGAGACTATTTAATATTGTCTGTATGACCACTCTTAGCTATTAGCATTATCTACAATAATTATTCTGTACTATTTGAGTTCCATTTATTTTAGTGCATTGTTTCAGTTATACCTTAAACAAGGGTATAATTCTTAATGTCATTAAAAATTAACTTTTAAAAATTTATCATTAATTAATACTTTATTTTTTAGATAGAACAAATGGAAGAAAATGTTAACCAGTTAGAGTCAAATGACCTTAGGTCACTAATTCATAAACAGGAATTAGAAAGAATACGATATCTTATGAGATCCTACTTAAGATTAAGATTGGAAAAAATAGAAAAGTACTCAGTACATTTGTTCAAATCAACTGGAATTTTATCTCCTGAAGAAGTGAAATTCTTAAAGGAATATACAACTGCAACTGTTGAAACGCTCAAGTTACTTTGTCATGATATGCCAGGAGTATATTGTGAGTTATAATATTAAGCTTTAGCATGTTTTTAATCACATTATTATTTGTATTTTAGAAGTCTATTGTCGCCGTTGGCAAGAGTAATAAAGTTATAATAGTTTTGTCTGCCTATCTCAGTTCTTAACTAATTGGGGGAAAATCACTATGCAAGATCATTTACTCATAGTCAATTCTATAAAATTTGGTTTAGCTCTCAATTTAATTTCGGTCTCAATATTATTCACTAAATTTCAAAATGTTCTAAGCATTCTATCTTTAGGATTTCTGAATTCCAAACTGCAACAACTGCATTGTAAATATTTCAAGTTTAAAATATTTTCTTGTGAAATCAAAATTGTTTTTTCCCTAATGGAAAAATATGATTAATTTCAATATTTAATATGAAAATAATAATAATAATAGCCTCCCCATTATAGTTTGTTGTGACCTTGCTCAGACTAATGGAAAACATTTTACTAAGTGGGATTCAATTTTTGTTAAATGAGGAATATCACAATTTCTATTATCTTCTTTATTTAGTCAAAAGGCTACAGTAATTGAAAATGATAGTAATTTAAACTGAAGAAAGGGAACTTTGTTTCAAATCCTGGATCCCAAAAGTAGGAATTTCTTTCCAATTATATGTATTTTTCTTGTTGGGGTAATTGGCCTAGTAAACTAAGCTTTAGCTTTTTCCAATCTACCTTGTGGAGTTTCGCAGTGTTTTTCTTAGATTCATATACAGGGAGCCTGTTAGGTTGTTTTTGCAATATTCTGGACTCATTTCTATCGAACACCTTTTATACCATCTGAAATCAATTGTGTTTTTATTTTCTTGTGTTCTGTAATTTATCTCATTTTTGGCCCTCTATGTCTTGTATAACTTTTTGATCAGCTTTTAAGCTTTGAACTTTTGATATTAGACTTGATTTGATAAGATTGGTCTAATCTTTAAATTTTATTCATGTTAGTAATTGATTTAATTAATCAATTTTCAAACTTGTAGTGAATGACAAGTATATTACATTTTTCTATCAAAAACATATGGCTTCTTGGCAAAGTAAAGTACTAAAATTATACTCCCTTAGTGCAGGTAAAGGAATAGAGTTGTTCCTTTCTTCATTCTGCTTTGCATTTTTTATTAAAAGATAATAGTCAATTGACCTAACAATAACATAATAACATATAGGGTAAGTCTATGGATAAATCATCTTTACAAAAACAAGATTCCTTTATTTGTTTATCTTTTACTATACCTGAGATGATTGTTTCTTTGAAACTTTAGCGTGCTATTAATTAATTATTAGAATTGATAATTCAAATAAAGGGTTAGAACCGGCAGTATAAATGATACTGTTGTCATACCTGTCGGTGAAGACCGTTGTCACTGGCTGATGGTCGAGTAGAGGTGGCAAGCGCTTTCAATGCAATGGCACCATCTTCAAGCACAACAAAAAGTTGTACTGAGTTAGATGTTCGTTGTTCAGTAGGTTTTATGTGTCTGGTCACCATATTAGTTTGACTTTTTGACGGGCTTGAAGATGGTGCCATCGCATCGAAAGCACTTGCCAGCCACACTCGACCATTAGCCAGTGACAACAGTCTCCATCGACAGGTATGACAACAATATTAGAATTGAGTTGAATAAATATTGATAACCAAATATTATTTTAAACTCCCCGGTTTACTTGCCCTTTTTTGGAGGGGAGGGGGTTGAAACTTTCCACAAATCATGTTGGCTCAAGGTGTAATAATATACTGCTAATGTGTCCCAATATTTTTTTTTTATAGCTCAATTGAGTTCACGGCAGTTAGAAATAACACCAGACCTACATAAGTACGTCTTTGTGAAGAGCAAGGAGACTTTAAGAGAAGCCTTACTCATACAAGATGGTACAACTGAAGAAGAAGTTACTGTTGAAAAAGATTCACAACATATTATTCCATATAGTGCTGTAAGAGAACACGTGAAATCATCAACCATGGTTCTTATTTAAATTTTGAATTTTTATAGGTATAGAGTATTTGTTTTTGTAAATATATGTTAGGTTACCTAGTTTTTGTTTTATTATTTTCCCTTCAAGTCAAGACACAATCTACTTATTTATTGGACTGAATTGGATGAAAACAAATAACAATAAAAAATGTTATAAGTTTATTTTTTATTTTGGTTAATATACATTGTTGATACAAGTAACTTGTGAGAAAATCAAAAGGATTAGTTAAAATAAGAATTATCAGGGAGGTACAAAGAAGTAAATTAGATGTTTCGATGGTATATAGAAAAGAGTATATTAATAGGTGGGAAGCTATTAGGGCAGAAATAATAGTCAAATGACTTTAAATCACTGCACTTCTTAAGACTTCCACATTTACCTTCATTATAATAGAAAGCTTAATCCTATAAATAGTATAATAAATATATATGTTATAAATATATGTACAAAAACATTCATGAGGCACTGTTAGAAAAAAATTAAAGTAGTATTCAAAGTCATAATTGGTGCCATAGCAGTTAAATTAGGAAGTAACGATAATTGTCCCTTTCTTCCACATCACAAAAAAAGGACTGAAATAGACACAATAATAAAACCATTATAAATGGGGCTCATTAGCCTGGTATAAACAATGCATTTAAAAACAAGTGATACTTTTATAATATACAAGAAATTTACAAGTTCTTTTTGCATTATTGGTTATAAAATCTAGAGAGCATCCTAGTTATTTATAATCACACCTATCGTGCCAGCAATGTCAACTCATATATGTAATTGATTATTTATACAATAGATAAAATAGATTCATTAAATAAAATTTATATACAATAGTAAAAGGTTTGTGTACTATAGCTATAGTATTTATGAAATATAAACTTCTATTTTAGGGTTTAGAATTCTAAATTTTTGTAAGGCAGCTTCCATTATAATTCCTATATATATTCTTTTTCTAATTCAAGAAAAGATATTATTCAGTAAACATGAGAAAAGTGAGACAAAGTACTATTGAAGCTTGTTTATTATTTTGTTCTCGTATTTTGTATGTCTATGCATATTCTTAATATACTGGGTGGCTTATTCTTTATATGTGGTGAGAAAGAAAGAGATTCTTATAACGTTGTAGACATTTCAGGACATTTTCAGTTGCATTTAGCTGGGGTGGCAGTACTTCAATGCTTCAAATGCATTGAATGTTAATTTAAAGTATAATTTCAAATGCTAATTGAGTTTTGTTTTTACTTTTCTTATCCATACTACTTGCATTTCATTCTGTGTTTCCCATCCCTATTTCTAAAATATCATGTAATCCAATGTCTTTTATCACTGTTTATAATATCAGACCAGTGTAGTTAATATTTATCTCTGAATAATTAATGGTCAACAATGCAGAGTTTATCGGGGGAGTAAATATCTTACAAGGTCACTAATCTGTTTACTATGAGAACTTAGTGAGGACTAGAATGTTTGTGTTCAAAATTTTGTATCCTTATATTTTTTAAACACCTTTAAATTAATTTTTCTTATAATTTTCAGCTGCTTCATGAGTATGTTAAGGCTTGTGGTTTCTGGAATCACAATATACCATTTAGTCTCACTCTTCCATGTTCAAAAATTCAGTTCAGATTGCTCTTTGCTAAAAATGGTACAGACTTTGCTGAGTTTAAGGGTGAAAGCAAAAGAAGACAAATGATAGAAATTTTCATTGTTATCACTGTAAGAAAGTTCTAAACATATACTATCTCTATCTTTATTATGTACATAAGTAAATATCTTGTTATATCTTATAATGCCATTCATAAATGACATTGGTGGCACTTAAAGATTTGTTTCTTAGGAAATAGTACAAGTCTAGAAGATTAGAATGAGATAATTGCTTATTCTCAGTCAAGAGTGAGAGTTCTAGCTCAGATAGAAGTCGATAGATTTGTAAGGCTATTCTTCATTGTCTAAGAACTATATTTTTTCATCAAACTATTACCTTTTTTCTTATAAATCTGCATTCTTTATATAAAAGTGAGATCAAGGTCATATTGAAATCGGTAGGATAGCCAAGATGTCAAGTTTGTAAGACAGGAAATTGACAAGACATTTTGATCCCCCACATTGACACCAGCTGTTATACGGTACATAATACCTATATTTTTAAACATACTTAATTACAATCAATGTCAAACCTTTTAATTAATATATTGGAAAAGAAGGCAGAATCTATTAACATTATAATTTAAAAATATATATTTTATATCTACATAGATTAAACTTTGACTAATTTGAAGTTTTCAAACTTAAATTTTGACGAGGAACATTTTTACTTTATGTGTAAATCAATTTAATAACAAATAGTAAGTCACTGTTCTACATGAAGTCAATTATTTCTTTTCTACTGAAAATAGTCAAAAGAGGACGGAAAGCTACGATTTATTTTAATATTATAGCTATCATTTTTTAATAAAGCTTTTTTAAAGCCATATGTGAGAGCCTTGAAAGTAAGGCTTTAGCAATTTTTTTTTATTCTTTATTTTATTTAATTCCATTTTATAGTTTTTAATTTTTTATATTTTTAATGAATAAGACAAATATAAAGATAATTAAATTTAACTTTGAAATTTAGATGAGTATAATTCTGCTCTGTTTAAGTTAAAGCTGTTTGCACTCTTTCAGTGGTTCTACTTTAGAGCTTACAAACAAATGAAATGTGATAGGCTGCAAAATTATTACTACATTTTTTTTACATCAACATAAATATCTTTTAACATCCATCAGAAGTTTTTTTTCAAGATTAAAACTGAATGAATTGAAATATAAAAATAGGAAATACATTATTCGTTCACTCAAGTTATTTTTTATTTAACTTATTTCTTTTTTTGTTTTACCTGTCTGATTTATCATTAAGGTAAATAGATTATTTGATTTATAGGCTCTGAATTTTACTAAAATTCTTGGGTTGTACATTTCTACCCTACTTGGTATTTATTTAAAATAAATAAACAATGAAATAAATATTGATAGCGAAACTCTAATTATGTGTTATAACTTACAGATATGTGTTTCAATTTCTTTAAAAGTTGTGCAGACAAATATTTCATATTAATGATGCAGTAAAAAGTATAAAAAGAAAAAAGAAATGCTATATCATTAAAAGTGTTCACTCCATCCTGTTAGAAATGCTGTTCAATTTGTTGGTGCTAAAATAATTTTTCTATTTACAATATAAGTAATTCGCTTGTGCTTTATTTTACTTATTTTTGTTATTGGTTCCCAATTTTTTCCCTAAAATATTTTCAGAATTTGCTTCAATTTATGTAAAATATATCATCATATTTTTAGTAATATTCAGTATTCCATGAACTCGATATTTTATACATTTATATCAACAAAATGGTCTTATTTTGAATTTATTACTACTTCTAACTGTTAAAACACAACACTACAGATTTTCTTACAATATACATGTAAGTAATGCAATTCCCATCTTGTACACCTAATTTCGATCATGTAAAAGTTGTCAGTGATCAAGTCACCTTCTCAAATATTGCACCTGAAAAGATTCTTTACATTTTTGGAACATTTAAAGCTAATATTTGAAGTAATTTAATTCCTCCTCAATCCAAAATTTCCCAATAGGACAAGAGTGAAAAATGATTTGGGTAGCAGTGAGCGACGAGGCATAAACTTTAATGAATTTTGAGTTTACGCTTAAACTCTTACAAACAGTTGTGGCACAGAGACTTTTTTAAAACAATTTAAATTAAGTTAAAAATTACTTTAAATCACTAATAAATATTTATACTAAAACTTCGGAGGCAGCCTACAAAGCTAATAATCACATATATTTTGAAATTATAAACAGGCAATTTCTTCAGTGTTTTGGCCACTGCTTGTTTTTTTCTGTAGCTGTCAAGTCCATTCTAGAAATCATCTTAGATTGAATTAAAGCTCCTAATTTCAGATATTAAAACATAAGTATAAAATAAAATGAGATCAACCTATAAGCTGTTAAACTGTGCAAAAAAGTTTATGAACAAAAAGGAAAATCGTGGAATGTAAAAAGGAAATTCAAATTTTCAAAATTAAAAAAAAAATAATAATGTTCTTAAGCAAGCATGTAGTAAAGAAATTCTGAATCCTCTATATTAACATCCTTCTACTTTGTATTTCACCTTTTCTACAAAACAATGAAGGGGATAACCTTTTCTATAGATTAGACTTGTTTAAAATGTCACCTTTTTTGAAACTTTGAGTACATTCATCAATATTTCATTGTTAGAACTATAACATATACAAATATAACATTTTATTATATTTTTAATTGTATTGTCTTCAAGAGGGAAGAATTTTAAATGTCCTTTGAGTTTCTATGATTTATATTATATTTTTTAATTAGAGAGAAGTTAATACAGATTTAAAAGAGTTAATATTCAATAATTTTATAATCTTCAATTATTTAGTAAGTTTTATCTTATCTGATAAGTTTTAATAAAAAATGAAAACAAATGAAAAAAAAAAAAAAGATATGACATATCTTAAGTTAAGGAAAATATAGCACATTAGTTCACATGGTGTTATGACTAAATCCTCTAAAATTAGAAATACTAAAGTTAAAAATATTTACAACAGAAAATTTCTATAAAACGAAGTCTTCTAATGTTTTATTCTAGTTCATAGTTATCAAAATGAAAACTATGCATATTTCTTTCAATTAAAACTGCAAATTATGAAAATGTAAGATATTCTTTTAATTTAATTTTATATCATCCTTTGAAAAGTGATGTTCGAAAAGTTTTTAAGTAAATCTAACACGTGTAATATACAAAAGATAGTGTGAGCTTAATTATTTTATCTTTTATTCAGATAAGGATTTCATTTTGGTCGAAAATCGCAGAGTTTACAAAGCAGAGAAAAGTATTTCGGGTTTCATAGATGTTGTTCGGTCGGTTTCTCATCCGTTGCCGTGGAAACGGAGAGGAGAGGAAGCACAAGCTGGTCAGCGCTCCTGGTCCTACGCCCACCCCCGGGGAATAGAGGCTCGGCTTCAACACCAATATAGACTGCTGAGTTAATTCGAGCTCTCGACATCAGGAGTCTCCGTCCTCCCCAGTCATCTCGACCATACCGCTGCAACAAATGAATACAATCACTTTTGGAAGAGAAGAAAAGTCTGTTCTTTTTTTTTCTAGGTATTACGGATATACAAAACACAAAATTATAGTACACACAATTTGCAACATTTAATTGTGAGGTAGCACAACATTAAATATAGTGAGGATATGGTTGCATATCAGGTTACACAACAGATAAACAAATGATATATCCTACTTATGTGAACATAGTTAAACTCCTTAAGGCACTATGACCGCCTTGTTAGGTTTTCCGAATCCTTAATCCCTCTACCTACCTATCTTTCTTTTTTGACAATGTTTGTTTCTTGGTTCTTCCCAATAAACCTCGTATATTTTTTTCTTTTATTTTTTATTCTATTATTAGTTATTTTGTAGTAAATTTCATATTACATTTCTGCAAATCTTGTTGTGACAGTGATCCATATAGATAGTTTAATTATTGTAAATGTTTTCTACTAAAATAAAGCACATGATATGTTACAGCTGATGCAACTAAACTTAAGTAAATTCGTTTTGCTCATTAATGCAGTTTAAAAATATTTTTAAAATATCCTCCAATCTAACCTAGTAGATGACAAAATAAGGCCCATCATGCAGGGGCCGTGTAAACTAAGCAGATTTCTCATAAGCTGTTATATGCTGTGTGGATGATCTCAAGTAACCATTTGTTCTCTATTTGGTTAATCAGAAACACTTGTGTGGCTCCTTACAATTTATTTCTTGTAAACGCTTAGCGCTTTCGGGAATTAAATTTCCATCCTCAGAGCTACAAACAATAAAAGTCCTTCACACAGGAGCTGCGTAAACTAAGCAGATTTCCCACGTGAAGTTTTACAATAGAGAAATTTCACGAGAGTTGAGCAGTTAAGGAAACGGCCGAACTAGCTTTTGGTGGGAAAGTCACCCGTCCGTTAGCTGCCCAGATTTAATACAAATGCAAATATCTCGGTTAATATTCAAGATAGGGAATGAATGTATATATCAATATTTATAGTGAATTTAATTGGAAATAAGATTGATTCTGTACAATTTTTCGATCCGACTTATAGTAACGGAGATATTTCGAAAATCCTCCCCTCTAAACCCCCCCTACCACTGGTCCGATTTCAGCCGTTAACGAACTTGATCTTTCTTTTTACATAAAACGACTAAATATCGAGTTTGGTACTGATCAAACAAAAATTGCGACCGCTAGAGCGGTAACACACACACACATATATATATATATATAAATATATATACATATATATATATATATATATATATACAGTGTTGAACGGACTTCTACTTGGTAGGATCGATGGACATTTGAAGAAAAATTTCGAAAATTCCGTCATGAGTACAACCTCAATAGCTGATTACCCTTAAGGGAAATCTGCTAAAACACAATAATTAAGGAGTCTATTATTATTTATTAACGCCCACTTTGTGCAAATCAGGCTAATTGCGACGGGTTATCTACAGGTTACCACCCAGTTCTAGCCAGGGTGGGACTTAGGATGTTATTTAGTGAATTTCGTCACTAAATAATTTCCTTTGCTCAGGCAGGACTTGAACTCGCCACTCTAGGTTTACCATGTGAGATTAAGGTCAACGCTTTAACTCAACATGGCTAACCTGAGCCCCTTAAAGTCTAAAAATTGGTTTTTAAATTTTATTTTTTTTACATAATTGGTCATATAACAAAACAGTCTGTAACATTATAAAATTTATAACAATTTTTATAAATTTTATAATGTTATTGACTGTTTTGTTATATGACCAATTATGTAAAAAAAAATTTTTTTAAAATAATTTTTAGACTCCTTAATTATGGTGTTTAATTGTTTGTAGATCTCAGGATGGGACTTTAATTCCTGAAAGTGCTAAGCGTTTTTAAGAAATAAATTGTGAGGAGCCACAAAAAAGTGTTTCTGATTAACCTGATTCATCACACTCACCATCAGTTAAAAATAAATATGAGTATTCTCTATTTCTCCCATAATAAGAAGCCTATATAAACATGAATCAAAATAGAAGCTGGATATAATATGATCAGTGAGTCAGTTACTCAAAGTGAAAGAATGAGTAGGAGTGGAGGCATACTAAAACTAATTACTATAAAAAGCAAAAAACTTAGATAATGTTCGAAATCCAGAACAAATGCATACAACAACATTTATAGGAAATTACATTTGCAATAAGATTGGTTATATACAATTTTTCAATCCAACTCGTAATAACTGATATTACAAATTTTGGTTTCCTTCCTGTCTAAACCTCCCCTTTCCATGGTCCAATTTCAGTCATTAGGTGTAATATTTATTATGATTAAAGGTATAATCTTTATTTTTACATGAAACAGTTTTATATCAAAGAATTTAAAAAAAAAAAAAAAAAAAAAAAAAATGTAGTGCAGAATTTAAAATCTTAATTGAACACATCACTCAGAATACACTAAAAGAACAATATTTTGTATTTAAGCTTGGAATAGAATGTCTCATGATATCTCTGTTTATCGTCAATATGAAATGAGTAGAATCCAGGTGGTTTACTGAAGACTGAATAATAAAATGCAAATATCTCTGTTAACATTCAAGATAAATAAAAAGTGTACTGAATATATATATATATATATATATATATATATATATATATATATATATAAATATAAAATTTAATCATTATTTTTTATAATTACCAAATTATATTTAAATGTTCCTTGTAAAACCAAAGGTCGAGCAAATAATATTCTCCCTAAATAATAAAAATGTTTGGTGAAGAATAATATTAATTTTTCTGAATAATTGTGTTTTTATGATTCATAAAATCTAAAATACACATAGGTCACATAAAAGTTAAATTTGTTAAATGTTTTTTATAGATTGATCCTAAGAATCATAATAAATATGTGCATGAAATTAAAATGTTATACATTTGGTAACTATTGTATAAATGTATTAGAATTTTATTTAAAATGAATTCTTGAGTCCAAATGGTGACTACTAAAGTTTTTTTTATTCATTTAATAGGCTCTACTCAAAGTCATTGACTACTACAGTTACATGGCGATAAAAAACAAATAAGTAAGACCAAAAATATGAACGATAATGCATTATAACTAATGGTTATTTTTATTTCAATTTTTAGGAGTTATACACAAATTCCATTTTGATGAAAGCAAAGTGGTATAAGTTGACAAATTATGCTTATATATAAATAATATCCACTGTAGAGAGACAATCAATTACCAGAACATAACTTTTATACTATGGGCTTATTTTAAGTAGTTTTTCGTTAAAGGTTTCACACCTCTTCTGGTGGTTCTTCTGATGCTTATAACTAAATAGATGAAAATTATACTTATTCAGCGGAGCCTACATTGACACTCCATTTAGAGGGCGAGTGATCACACTATTACTGATCAAAACTTAAATTTATATAAATTTAATTTTGAAAATATCATAGTAATAGACAAAGAAAGAAACATAACCAAGTAAAAAATACAGGAAAGCATTCATATTGTTGAATTTGGAATAAAGTGGAGATAAACAACCCTGCCTGCTTTTCATGGTGGTTTAAGGTACTAAATGGTGTTCTTTAACTCATAATTACCTGTTTTTAAATTCACTGTTTAAAAGTCCAGTGATTCAGAGTTTATAAGTCCCTTAGTTTGGTGGTAGTAATCCAGTCTGTATAAGAATCTATTAATTGTGTCCCTTTTGGTGTTCTTTCATCTATGCAACCACCTCATGCAGTGGTGTGAACATATCTAATGTATTATAGCATATAATTAGTGTTAAGATTTCATTGCTCTTTCTGCACTCTTTAAAAAGTGGCATTTCACTCATTATTCTTAGTTAAAAACTATTGAATTGGAATGTCATTTAACTATTTCATGGCTAGGTGTCTTTCCTTATTGTTTGTACTGTTTTGGTTCTGTTCTTACTGCTTAGGAACCAGGAAAATTCATTAGAAGGTATAGTAGAAATGTATCACATTCAACTTTAGTTCAAATTTCTATTAACTTTCTATAAAGTATCGAGGCTCAGGTTAGCCATGCGAGTTAAAACGTTGACCTTTATCTCACATGGTAAACCTAGAGTGACGAGTTCGATTCTCGCCTGGGCAAAGGAAATTATTTAGTGAGGAAATTCATTAAATAACATCCTAAAATCCCACCGTGGCTAGAAAAGGGTGGTAACCTGTAGATAACCCGTCCCAATTAGCCTAAGTTGCAAAAGTGGACATTAATAAATAATAATAATAATACTATAAATTATCAATTTATTTTAAAGAAGAATGTGTGTATATATATATATATATATATATATATATATATATATATATTTATATTTATATATATACAAATAGGAGAATGATTCACCTGTTCAATAATTTAAAAATACAATATTTATAATTTGGGAGCAGATGTCAATATTTGTCCCTCTACCCAAACTATATTTTTTAGCTGAGTTATTAAGACATAGTTATTATACCACTTTAACCTTCATCTAATTGAGTTAACAATACAAGCACTATTTCTGTATTTACAAAAGCAGTTCATCTATGTTGCACTTACTAGGATCTATATTAAATGTCTAGGCTAATGTACAACAAAATAAAGCGCTATTCACCACTTAATGGAAGGAAGCTCTGAACATATCTATGACAATACATTACTACTGTTTATGCATTCTCCAAAATACATTGGATTCAACAAACCATGTGGATACAGTTTAAAAAATTACAGCTAAACCACAAACTCACTAATACTAATGCAAACATTGGTGTATTTGAAATATTTCATATTTACAATACAAGATTCTAATATACATGATTAGGATGAAAATGATACTACAGTTAAATAGCAACTATGGATATTATGGCATTACTTACCTTTAAAATGAGAGGCAGCTTATTTTTATGGAAAAATATCGTTTAATGCATTCAGGTAAGTTACAACTAGGTATGTCTTCAACAAGGGAACAACTGAGGGTAAGCTTTGTTCTCACTTGGATTACCAAGATGGCTCACAGCTATTAATTAATTCAAAAATTTGAAAACTCCCGCATGAAATTAAATCATTTGCCAGTTATAAGCCAACTTTTATTTTTAAGACAATATGATGTTGCTGAGAAATGCTTTGGTCAAATTGGGAATTAATCGTTCAGTAATTTTCCTATCATAGAATTTTATTTAAAGGCACATGCATGCTGACTGCACAACAATATGTTGGACCAATTTTCCTTAAAGGGCAAAATCCAAATTCTTATTGGTGAAAATAAGCTGAAGTCCTGATGATAAGAGCTGAAATGACAGAAGTTTTGTCTTGTTTGAGGTTGGATAAGCTCTTGTATGAAACAGTAAAAAATATTTACAGGTATAGACTCTGGCATAAATACCACCAGTGGACCTAAGAAGACCTAAATGTAGAAGAAAGGTACTGGAAATTGAGAAATGTACTGAAAGAGTTGTCACTGAGGTAATGTTTCGGCAAACTGTGAAGAAAAGGACCCCATCGTTTGATAACGATTATTCGGAAAGCCAGGAAAAGAAAACAAATCAAAAAAGGACTTTAACTACTCTCTTAACCTTTTAAATTATTAAACGTGCTTAAATAAAATAGTTATTTTTACTGGTAAATCTTCAGATAGAAATAACTAAATAATCCTTTTATTGAATAAGTTTACTTTCTTTAATTTTCATTAAATATGTCCCTACCCTCTCATGCCCAGGGATTTTGCAACATCATTTGCATTGTAATTTAATTGTTCATATTAGGCTCTCATTTGATGATTTGCTAAAATTTCAAAGTTCCTATTATTGAAAGCTCTAAAATATCCAATGTTTTTTAGTTATTTGTTCAAAATATATACATTTTTAATTTATCAAGATTTTGCAAAGGTAAATGCATGCATGCATTTTCTCACACAAGAAAATTTCTATAAATGATTTATGGAGAATTTTAAATTTATAGCAAGTTGCAATGATATGAGAATTATTAAGCATTACAATGACAGGTCTGTACACTACATCAATTTAAAAGTTAGCAATTTGCATGCTTTCATGCATTTATAATTTCTAAAAATAATGCTAACTGTTTTCTTTTCTCCGGCTGACTGGTTTCCCATTTAACATTTACTAAACACCAAGGTAATTAGAGTTTTGGCCTCATTTAATTATAAGAGATTCTGAATTTTTTACAAACTGTAATCATGGTCTTTATAAATAGTTGCCATTTTACTTGCTTGGGGTTCCTGTTTTATGTACTGGCTATTTGAAACCTCCCCCCCCCATCTATTATAATTCATTAAAAGCTGAATTTACTGATTATGTAAATCCTTTAAATCATCTTAAATTGGAGGGAACATGCATGTGACATTCAATAAGAATTATATTATATTGATAGTATTTTTATTATGAATGTCATAAGGGTGGTTCCCTATAGATAACCCATCCAAATTAGCCAAAGTAGCATAAAGTGGACATAAATAAATTTAAAGGAATGCCATAATATCCTTACACTGCTCGATAAAATAATTAAATTTAAAATTATAGCGTTACAAAATGTACAAGAGTGAAAAAGCTATTTAGGTGTGATTGAGCAAGCCACAAGTGCTAACTAAAGCAAGCTGTAAGAGTGGCTTCCATTTCAGGCAAAAATGAATAGAGATTAAACCATTGTTTTCTAAACAAAAATAATTTATAAAAACAATTATATATATAACTAAAATAATATTCTCTGAAAAATCTATTTTCTTGATAGTTGCTGCTACAGATGGACTTAACATTAGATTAGAAGATGGAAATGATATTATAGCCTACAAAAGAGATAGATAGAATAATGCTTTCACCTTCAGGGTTTTTTAAGATGTTAAATAAAGCATGATGGAATTAAAACATGAATATCTTAAAAATGTGGTGAGGTGTATAATAACCCTTTGAGGAAATATATTGAATAAGCCATTGTGCAGAAACTTTTGTCCATTCTACAATGGTATTATATGAATTCAACAATATGTTTTTCACTAAGATTTTACGGTATATTACTATAAACATACTGCAGAAAATTAAAAAAGTGACATTGTATTTACACTTATGACCCAAAAGAGAGCGTAAATAAGGAACGAAATTTGGAAGACAGTGATTTTGTATATACTCTTATGACTTAAGATAAAGACATTGTATTTATAGTTATGACCAAAGAAAGATTATGACCAAGGAACTTAATTTGGAAGACAATTTAAACAATACAGAAGTCAGTGCCAAATTTTTACTCCCCATCTCTTTACAGTTACTTTTTTAGCATTCACCATCAGTTCATTCTTATTTACATCATTTAGTTATTTTACTGGAAATTTTGATAACATATCCTAAGTAAAGCATTTTCAAATAAAATATTCACTGCATTTATTCTTAAAATATGAATGCATGTATAGTATCTTTCTATACAAACAAAAAAAATATATTAAATTGGCATACTAAATTATTTAGTTATTTGTTCTGAACTCTGGATGAAGTTATGGACATCAAATCTTTGATTCAAGCTGGATGTACAAAGAAGGTCTGTTTTCCTCTACAATGCATTTATTAGTAGTTTAGTATTAAATTGTAACTTTCTTCATCTGTTGACTTGCTAGGCAATGTGTTTTAAGTTGCCACCCATTCTGTTGTAATATGAAAATTAAAATGATGCTTCATATGTACATTATAAAAGTCAGCTCTTAGCAAAGTTTATATAACGATTTATGTTGATGTTTGGTTTTCTACAATTGACAAATTATTTTGTACAAGTGGAAATTGTGAAAAGAAGCAATTAATTTTTGAAACCAGATGCAAGGTTAAATACATTTTTTTGGGAATAACTGAAGTTGTTGGTTACTAATATATACAAACATAAAGAGTATTATCTAATATGAGTATTATGTATTTATAGTTATGGAAATCTTTTAATGACAACTTTTCATGGGCTAACAACCATTTTTCTATTTTTATATTTGAAGAAAAAAAAAATAGTTGTTAGGGTATTATAAATTCTAAAGGCCTGCACAATGACTCGCTAGAAAGAGTTATTTACAGCTTGCTTTTTTATTTTATACTAAACTCTTGAAATGAATGCTCTTAGTTGGGCTTTTTTAAATATTTTGAATAGCTCTGAAAGTGTTGTTTATTACTCCAAAAACTTCTACTTTTTCGAGTAGTAGAGAACAGTGACTACTATCTAGGATTTAATTAAGTTATTGTCATACCGTAACGTAAACAACCCATGTTACGTCATAACGTAAACAACCCACCACACGAAAACAATTTACCTGAACATCAACATCCCTCGTGTGACAGATCCTAATGGTAAGTAAACAGATCTGGACTAAACGTAAACAACTAATACGGTGAACAGAGCATAAAACCCACTGACTGACGGACAAGCAACTCAGTACACTATCAACAGGCTTGAAGATGATGCCATCGCATCGAAAGCGCTTGCCAGCGGTACTCAACCATCAGCCAATGACGACGGTCTCCACCGAGAGGTATGACAATAATATCATTTATATTGGCGGTTCTAACCCTTTATTTGAATTACCAATTAATTAAGTGGTTTTACTAGGGGAACTGGAGGAAGTTCTGTCTGCTAATTTTAGAAATTTTAACTAGGAGCAATGTTTCTCCATTTATTATAATTTTAATGTCAAGTTGGACACATCTTCCTCTTTCCTTGGACCCCCTGATAGAAAATACTTTCAATCATAATGTAAGGCTGAGTTTGCTTGAGATGTTTTATTATATTAAGGAATATAAACCCATATTGTGTTATAAAACAAAAAAAATGTAATTAATAATATAAAATATTATGGGTTTAAGCCGTATAATCACATTAAATTTAAATGTTGGTGCTTATTCAGAAGTTTTGAAATTTCAGTCGCATCTCTGACAATCTTTTCTCGATAGCCCTAGCTATAGTGTACTTTGGCCAAAACTATGACTTCGTCAAATTTTATTTGGTGATTTGAATTATAGAATGAATTGTCACAGCAGATTATATGCACCACCAAGCTATTTACCTGGTTTTAAATTCCATCTGAATTGGCTGGCCCACTGAGAGTTGTGGGTTCGATTCCTATGTGGACAAGAGGACTTTAGTGATAAAGCCACTAAATAAAATTCTTAGTCCCACCCTGGCTAGAAAAGGGTGGTAAACTGTTGATAACCCATCCTAATTAGCTATAAAGCATAAAGTGGACGTAAATAAATAACACAGGTATAGATTTATTTTTCAAATTGAACTAAATAGGCCCATGTGGTTATTATATACTATTTACCCATCTTCTAATAGAATTGTCAAAAATAATTTATGATATTGTAAGTTAGCATCAAAGTTATAATTTTCAAAGTCAAATTATTTTTTAAATATAGTTTTTAATTAATTACTTAAATTGTGTTTCCTTGAATCTTATCTCTTTCATGCCAGTAAAATATTTCACTACTAAATGTCTTATCCAAGAAAAAAATAGAAGATTTAATGTTTTTATTTCAGAAAAATATATTTAATTATGGTTTGTGTTAAAATCAACGATGAAATAGCTTCCTGACATGAAATGGATAAGACCCATTTTGTTTGATTGCTGTCTACTATTGCTGTGAAGTAGGTATATTCCATTTCAAAAGTAATGTATACTTATAATACATATATAATCTTAGTTTTCATTGCTCAGTTAGAGAAAATACATTCATAATTATGTAATTAGTTTTTGGAGTAAGAACCCTTTCAGAACATCACATTATATCCCTTTCAATAAATTTCTGTTCATTACTAAAATGATTAGACTAACAAGGAGAGATCACGGCCTTCCCCCCACCGATTTGAACGAAAATTGTTGAGTGTACAGTACCTAAAAAAAAATACTGTTAAAACAAGAGAACGCACTTCTCATGCATTTGTCTAAAGAAACTGTTATAGATTTGCCAGAAAGTCTTGAGTTGTTCCGTACACTTATATTCTAAAGAGTTTCGGTGGCTGAGTTGGTAGCATTCTCTTTTTGTAACCGCAAGATCACGAGATCCAATCTCGCTGGGAGTGACTATTTTTTGTTCCTGCTGTGTTTATTTAATCTTAATAAATAAATAAAAAACTTTTTAATTATTGACATTTAATTTTTAATGTGTTCCATATATTTAAAGAAAAGTCGTATGATTTCTGTCAAAAATATAATAGGTAGAAGGAAGTATTTAATATTATACAAGAAATATATTACTATTAATTGAATACATAAGTATATAACAGTTATAAATAATAACAAGGATATTTTGATAATATTTTTAAAAGGTTTTATTTAGCTTCACCTGGTTATTTTTTTTATTATTTTATTTCACATTTAATAAAGATATTTAAAATATTCTTTAACAGTTTTATACTTAAGAGCTATACTTTCATTATGATTGGCCTTGAATCACTGACATACATTTCTTAATTCTGACATAATTAATAGTAAAATATTTCTTGTATAATACTAAACATTTCCTTAGATCTATTATATTTTTGACAGAAATCATTCAAACTTTCTTTAAATATGGAACACATTAAAAATTAAATGTCAATAATTAAATTTTTTTTTATTTATTCATTAAGATTAAATAAACACCCTAGGAACAAAAAATGAAAATATCCAGAGAAAAAATAGTCACTCCCAGCGAGATTGGATCTCAAGATCTTGGGGTTACAAAAAAAAAATGCTACCAACTCAGCCATCCAAACACTTTAGAATATAAATGTGCGGAACAACTCAAGGCTTTCAGGCTAATCTTTACATTTTTTTCAGACGAACACGTTGTAAGTGGGTTCTCTTGCTTTAACAGAATTTGTTTTTCATTAGGTACTATACTCTAAAACATTTTTGTTCAAATCAGCGGGTGGGGTGAAGGCCTTGCGTTCCGCTTGTAAATGAAAGAGTCCACTCCCACAGTCGGTGAAAAAGGACAAACACTTTGCATTTATAAGTGCACGGACAAAATAGTCTATTAAAAAAGCGGTATGTTTGCTTGCAGTCTGGCTAATGTGTCTTACTTCAAGGCTCTGCCCTATGGAGTAGAGCGAATCTGCAGTTGCAGTCCCGTGGGTGGGGTGGTGGGTGGTGATGGTGAGGGCTCGGCCAGCAAGAGCAGCAATAGTGTCTCCTTCTCCTTCGCCTCCTAGATCTCTCATCGCTCTCCTCATCCTCATCGAGGCAGTTCTGAACCAACCAAAACACCTCCTTACTCCTACCTGCGATCGGCAAGTCTCTTCTCGGCTCTCAAGCGTTAAGTTTACCAACACACAGACATAACTTCCTATACCTCCTAATTTTTATCTTGTTTTAAATTCTTATAGCTACTTTTTTATTTAAATGATTATTTATTTGTCTAGTTAATTAAAAATTACTTTATTTAGAATTTATGTATATTCAATTAGAAGGCAAGGATATTATTGGATAAAATATTTCGTACAATAAAATTAAAAGCATGTTGCTTACTATTTTTTTTGGGGGGGGGGTCAGTGAGTTAAGGCAGTGCTCTTAATTTTACTAAGTAAACCTAGAATTGTCAGTTCAATTCTCACCTGGGCAATAAGAATTTAGTTACTGGAGAACTCATTAAATAAAATCCTTAGTCCCACCCTGGGGCTGCATAAACAAAGCAGATTTCCCACGTGAAGTTTTACAAAAATTTCAAAAATCCCCCCTCCCACTCGTCCAATTTCAGCCATTAACGAACTTGATCTTTATTTTTACATAAAACGTTTAAATATCAAATTAACGATTAAGCAAAAATTGCGGCAGCTAGAGCGCTAACAGACATATATATATATATATATATATATATATATATATATATATATATATATAAAATTTTGAACGGACCTCATTTTCGTCATCTCCTGGGTAGGATCAATGGACATTGGAAGAAAAAAGTTTTGAAAATTGTGTCATGAGTACAACCTCAATAGCTGATTTCCCTTAAGGGAAATCTGCTAAAAGTGTGGCACCCTGTAGATTACCCCCTCCCCCCAATTAGCCTTAGTAGCACAAAGTGGGCGTTAATAAATAACATTTAACATTTCATGTTTGTTTTTAAATTTCTGAAAGGAAATAGAGAAGAATAAAGGAGATTAAAAAAGCCAAGTAGACCTTTGAAGTAGTTTAAAAGCTTTATGCTCATACTCCTCCAATTGACTAATTACATTCAAACGTTTAAATAATAAAGATTTTATTACTGTTCTCACTAGACTGAAGTATAAAAATGCTCAGTGATAATTGCTAGTGTGAACTCGCAGTTTGATTTGCTATTTTTATGGCAACAATAAAAAAATATTCATGGATGACTCCAAAGCCAGTACTTGCAAATGATAAATTAGGGACCGACTTTGGTTCTCTATCCTGCTTGGCGTCATAAGTTCAAGAGCTGTGGGTAGGGGAGGGAGAAAAAGACTTATTTATGGTGGTATGTCACATCAGGAGCTAGGATCTTTATTATGAAAAATAATGGAATCAAATTGGTTCTTAAAATAAAAAAAAATTAAAACTATATGTTGCCTGTTTAGACTAATCTGTGTCAACGGCATTTTGATTTAGATGGATTTAAAATATATCTAACCCAGTGTAAAGATAAGTATTGACATAGAAACCAACAGATGGCAAAAAGGGAGGCCAAAAAAGTACAGATTCTGCTAATGATCTCACTTGGCAGGTCCTCATAAAAGAAAGGATGAATCAAAATGTAAAAAATATATTGGATTTAAACCTGCTAAATAAATTTAATTTGGGTTATAATTTTAATTTTATTTTTATAGCACTGGAGTATTGAAATTATACTCAAAGGGGTATGAAGAGAGCAATGACCCTTGTCCTAACTTTTGTCTTTGGTAGGATATCTATAATTTTCACCTATAAATCATTTTACTTTTGTGTTTTCCTTCCTATTTTTCTTTAAATGAAAAGTTTAATTTGGTTTATAGAATTGAAAATATGTCTGTGTGTCTTGGTTTTTTAATTCACTCTTAACCAGCTGGAGCCATGATCTCCTAGTTCAGCTATTTTTCATTTTTTACTATCAATATATTACTGACACTAGTAATATAAGCCATTTGAAGTTATTCTTCTCTACATAAAAATAAAAAATTAACTTTTAAAACACTATATTTAATCTATTTTACCTTTTTTGCTTCGAGCACTATAATGTCTAGAGGTAACACTTTACATTTGATTGTATTTTTGAAAATAAGTTGTAGCTGACATGAATAGTTTTCTTTTTGTGAATCTTGGGATTTCCTCTAAAAATCCTGAATCTAATCACAAGCATTTTAAGTTTTAGTCTTTAGTACATGCAGATCACCAAATAGGTACTCAATTTCAATGCAAATGGCACTACTAAACTACATTTCAATCATGGTGATTTAGCTATTTACAAGTAGTTAAGAAATTAATTTTTTTGGAGCATATGAAGTCAAATTGATTTGTTTTAAGTTGAAACAGCTTTGATGAAGAGGGACAAGATTTTAATGTTGTTGCTCAAAACAAGTGTATTGTGTTTTAGTATTCAAAACATTTAATATGAAATAAGATGTGGATTGCTCAGTGGCTAGTTTGCATAAGTAGGAAAATACTACAGAAGGCTTCAATAAAGTTACAGTTTAGAATGCAAATTGAAAATGTATCTCAATTATCAAAAAATAAGCCTTTCCATTGATATAAATGAATCTTTACTGGAAATTGAATCTAACTAGTGACAGACATTTTTGTATCTCTAATACTAATTCAATTTGCCTTTGTACTGTTCATAGGGACATAATAAATAAGTACAAGTTGTAAATTACATACTTTCATGAAGTTAATATTTTAAAATGTATTTTTTTATATTACACTTTTGGTGGATATTGAAACACCAGTTTGTTCAATAGAAGCTTTAAATTTTTTATGGTGAAGAATAACTTTAATATTATATAGTTTCTTTTTTCAAATGTAGTGAGTGCTCTTCTAGAAAACTTATAATGAGGGAGTCTGAAAGCCGTGTAAACTATTAAAGTTGTTTATAAAAGCCCCTGTTTATTTCTATTTATTTATGTTTTGCTTTATTTGAGCTCCTTCTGTGTTGGTAAACTTTTCTTCAGTTCTGTTCCTTGGTAAGGTGTATAACTTTTAACTTTCGAAATCAAGAATAGAATCAAGACAAATGAGAAACTACAATAAAGAAGTTGAACTACCTAAACCAAAAAAGTAAAAGTACATAGAATAAAAAAAAAGAAACATAAACAAAATTATCATAAACATGTAAAATAAAAATAGGGAATTAGAAGATTTAATATAATTTGAAATGAAATATAAGTTAAAATCTGTAAGAAAATAGTGTAAAGAGAATTTAAAATTAAAATTTGGTTTCATTAGAACAAATTGCGAGCCTCTACAAATGAAGTTTCAATATCTGTGCTTTAAGTCTGGTGACATGAAAATGAATTAAATTATTTTATATTTGTGCGTATTTTTAATAAAAAAGTTTGATTGATTTGGCAATGACCAGTAGATCATTAATTATTAGATACTTTAAATCTATCAAAACTGTTTGTAACAGCAATACCCTGGATTCTTGTGTAAAAGAAATTTGATTTGTAATGAATTTACCCATGAGCTTATACTTAAATTTTGAGTATCCTGCATAAAGACTGGATCATGGAGTTTTATTTGATTTCAGTTTAACTCCCTTTGTGGTCAGGCTTTTTTTGTAGTTGACCACATTGCATTTTTATAATAACATTGTCATCTCTTGAAGTCTCAAAACATGCTACGAGATGAATTACGATAATAAAATTATGCTTAAGAGTATTTTGAACATATTTCCATCGACCGGTGCAAAGTCCATTTGGGCGGAGAATATATATATAGACTTAGTCAAGCGAGAGCCTCTTTATTGGGTGTTAGAATTCTCAGAAGCAAGATCCCTGTCAATAGTGATTCGCTAATCCATACAGCAATTAACTGAGCAGAGCCCATCTTCACAAGTATTGTCTGTACTTAGAAAGCCTCCTTCAAGTTAAATAAAAACCTTTGTAACATAGTTTTAGTTAGACATAAGTCGTCCCCATTTTATAATTTAAAAGGTGCCTCCTTAGGATTAAATATTTTTACTAATATTTGGCGGATCATTCGATTTTGAATAAATTGATAAGTACTTCATTTTGATCAATGTTGATTGTTGGGTAACTTCGTTTCCTTAATTTATTCGTAAGTGGTTTGGTTGGGGGCATTTTCATTTTTCAGCTTCCACTTCACATTTCTACAGCCAGGTCACTACATATTTTAATCTCTGCGTAACACAGTAACTGTTTTGTACTACTTCAATTAGTTGGCACTGTTATGACTCACATATCTGTTCTACTGATACATACTTAGCAAATTGAGAAGGATACTTGAATGAAGAAATGGTGAACTGCGGCTTTGTATAAAGGTAAAAACCAGCAAAGAGTGATTTGCAGAACACTGGTCATTCAATTTAGGCCCTCTATCTTCAATGTCAGAATGCTACTGTGTTACATTTTATGCCAGTCTGTGCTTTCACTCTATTAGGTAGATTTGAGTTCCCATATTTTTATTTATTTTTTTAACTACTTTTTTTATGATAAGGTGCGAACTTGCTTTAGGATGACATTTTCCTTATATTTGTTTTTGGTTCTTAGTGTCCATTGGTGAAATCCTTAGATGAGTGTTAAATATATATATATATATATATATACCTATTATCTCCAAAAATGTAATTTCATTTAAATTGGTGACCCATCAACCAGCAGTAAGGGGGTTGGGGCTACAAGTCGTGGGGATGCTTATTTAAATGAAAAATTATTATTCTCTAATTTTTTTTGTTACCGATATATGTAATGAGCATATTGAGAACCACACACATAAACCAACAAATAAAAGAAACCATATAAATATTTATAAAAGTAATGAATCAGAATAAATTTGTATTTATTTTTGTGGGTGGGGGGGGGGTGGAATGACTTATAAGTCATAAAATGAAAGTTTTCAAAGTGAGAAAAATTACCTGAGCACAGCAAAGACCAGAAGTTCCTGCATTTTGACAAGAATTTCCCTGTTGGCAGCTACCAGGAACCTTTAGTTGAGTATCTTTGTAGTCAGGCTGGTAGGGAAGGAGCATCCTAATCTTCCCCCACCGATTGAAGAAAAGAATTATTGCACCTACCCAAACTAGTAGAACCATGCAGACAATTCCCACCTCGACTCCACGGACCTGAAAATAATGATGATTTATTTTTTTACTCATACAAGGGAATAAAAATTAATGAGCAAACTAATATTATAGAATTTTTAGATCTTCTTTTTCTAGGCAAATCATTTAATCTGCCAGTTGACTGATCCAGAGGCTAACATATTTAATACACTTTCATTTTCAATTAATCTGACATTTTTTATTTATCAGTCATTTAGGATATGATGGATGAACTTGTGTTGGTTAGGAACTATATTGCACTTTAGAAAATTTATAGCCCTATAGGAAATCAAATTAGATCATCACAATGAAGATTCTACACAATACATATCGAAACTGAAACATTTTTCTCTAATCATGTACCACCCAAACATCATATGTATCATAAATTAATCATATATCATACACACGTTGTTAGCACAGATTATGTTGTCCTCAACTCTATGAGAACTGTGAATGCTTGACTGGATTAAGGATATCCTTAATATACTGGGGCTCATCATTTGTGACAAGGTTTCCCCACTAGTTCAGATGTAACTCGATCCTGGAAAATTGCTGACTTAGATATTAGAGTAAAAACTGTAATTAAGGCCAGAATGATCCTATGGATCGGACACTTTCATACACATCAGCAAAGCCTTCAATTTCACTTCTACAGCTACAAATGATGATAAACCATTGACTCTCACTAAGGAAAACAGTGTCCCCCAAGGAGAAAAGAACCCTAAGGAAGATACATGGTGAGTAAATAGACAGATGGAGGACCAGAAGCAATGTAGAGGCAGAGGTTGCTGGAGAACTTGTAATGGACTAGGGGAAGTTGAAAAATCATAATCTCTGATCTTACTGAACCTTCAATGTAGGTAGCTGACACCTCCTCAAGGTCTTCCAAGGACTAGCACCAGTTGGTAAGTAAATGTACAATATATAATTAATATTCTCACATTCTCTACCAGGTATTGAATTTAATGATTATATCTCTTGTCCTTTCCTCACAAAGGGTTTCAACGGGTGTTGTTCTCTGTTGGCTACTCCTATTATCCAAAGGAGGGTTGCCATGGAGTTCCTCTTCTATCAGACATTCCAAATATAAAGATATCAGGAACAGAGAGAAGACTTTATTTAATCTAAACCAAAATTTCTGGAGACCCATCTCTCAAAAACCTGTATGAAACCTACAATTTTATGTTCACTTTAACTTTTAATATGGTGAAGGGCAAATGAGGAGCACAATGTATGTGAAGCTTTCTTTATTTCAAGTTTACTCCAAGTTTAATGTCCTTTAGGCACTTCCTCAGGAGCGCATACTACACTAAGACTATTTGCTTAAGGAATCTTCCTCTAGGCAAGCAGTGTCTAAGCTTGTTTCCCCTTTGGTTATTTAAAAAAAAATTTAGGAATCAAATATTTAATTCTAAGCTAAGCCTATGCATGTAGAAAAATCGATGTTCTCTTCTTTATAATAATATGATGATAATAATCATAGACTTGAATTGTTTTAATCACACAATATAGTATAAAATGTTGTTAATATAGTGTTAACAATATTTTTTCATAATTAAATAAATGGTTATAAAAATGGTAATAATTTTATAACATAATATTAGTACTAATAAGATTAATTCTTGATTATATTTATTTATAGATAGGTTGTACTTTAAATTAATTATATTGATTATTGTAATTCCATAATGATTTTGTATTTTCCTTTTATTGGAAGACTAATGATGCCCAATCTGTACTGACATTTTTTCTGTTCATTCTGTTTGTATAGTGGCTGTATAAAATTAATTTTGGAAATATGTCATTGCTTTTTGACTTCTCTATGTGCTTGTAGAGATTAAAATAGATGTATGTGGATTTTATATTTCATTTCACCTGAATATACGGTGGAGCCATGTTGGGATCTGGAGGCACAGCAGGAAGAAGGACTTTGTCAGGCGGACCACCTGTTATTTGCACCGTTGTCTCTTGAGGTGTTTTAGGCATCTCTGAAATTAAAAAAAATAATGTTTCTTAGATAAAATAGTTAGATTAATATTAATCTAATTTTTATTTGCAGAGTGCTAACAGACACTTCACTGCGTATTCGAGGGGGGGGGGACAACAACAACAAATAACTGGCATATATTAAATAAATAAATTGGTTAATAGAGATTTAAATTCACTGACATAATTACTATTGTAACAATACAATTGCGAAGCCTCAATCTGAGAAGTTCTACTCAACCATCAGGCTCGCCTACTGGACTGATGTATTACTGAGAAAGTCAATTTTCCTTTTATTTAGGGAATTTGTTTTGGCCTCCAGGTTATTTTGTTTATTTCACCCATTGTTTATTTCACCCCATGTGATTATATTAAGATCACCCTTGAATAATTAACTTTAATATGGCCTATTATATTTTATGAATGTTTATAACTCTTATATGTAATGAGGAAGATTGACGTCAGAAAAATGGAAAATAATTTCAATCTTGAAAATGGTCTGAAGACATTTTATTATTTTTACACTGTTCATAAGAATTTTTGAACTTATCGTGTGGGTTCTGGTTTCCATTTCATAACTCATCACCGTGATCTAAAGGCTATGCCAGTTGCAAACAATTGAGTCATTTTGGAAGCTGCTCTTTTTATATTACTATACCCACTGAATTCCATAAGGTATTTGATGCTATCAAAAAAGGATAATCTAAGCCTCATTCTTTTCCCTATGTCCAATGAACTTACTTTCAAATGCAATGGAGAGGAAATTGTTGTGTTTTATGATATACCCAAAAAGCTTCACACTTTTACTTTCACATCTCATTTAGAACATCCTTGTTTTTTTTTTAATCCAACTTGTGATTTTGCTGTAAATCCACATTTACATTGCTTCAAATCTATTATATTCCCTTTTCAGAAACATCCATCTTTCGCTCCCATGAAGCAGTAGACTCCAAACAGAAGACTTAGCAAACATTTTTTTTTTGTATTCAGGCTTATATGCTTATTAGTTAAAATACTCTGTTTGCTTTGGAATGCTTGTTTAGCAACTACTATTCTTCTATTGACTTCAGACTTACTATTATTTTTTTCAGTGATGGTGCTCCCTAGATAACAAAAATCCTTCACCTTTTCAACTATTATGTTTCAAATTCCAATAATATATATTTCCTAGGCTTTGTTTTTTCTGTACTACCAAAACTTTTGTTTTATGAACATTTATCTTGAATTTAAACTTCTTTTTTTCTCCTCATTGTAACCCTATGAGAAGTAATTTATTTGAATACATGTTCCATTGCCACACTGGATATTACATGGATGATTATGTTTAAATACTATGATTATTTTTATTTTACTATACAAACACGTTAATCAACCATATAATAAAAAAAAAAACTAAAAAAAAAAACCAATAATAATAAAAATCAAATCAAATAATAAAATAAGTATGATAATTACAAATAAAATTAATAAATGAAATCAAAAAAATAAAAGAAAACAAACAAATCATTTACAGTTAAACTCAACCGATGTTTAATTTGCGAATCTATGTAAGGTAAATATATTGAAATATTATTCTCTTTCCTCACAATCAACTTTATATTCTAATGTATTCCTCACTTAATTTAAACTTAATATAATTTTGCACTTAATTTGTCAATTAATTTAACTTAAAACTTGAATTTAAACTTAATATAGGGCTTATTTTAGAACTTGCAGCATTCTATTCATCATAAATATTCATCTCATGAGATACCATTTAATAAAGGATTGACAGATTGTGTTGTTATGAGTAGATATTTGCAAACTTTGCTGAGGAAAGAGCTTTATGTTGGTTTTGAATAAAAAAAATGTTATTTTCAACAATATTGTCATTCATAGGGGTAAGAATTGTACATATCAGAGTACACTTTAGACTGATGAATCCTATAATGTAAACGGTATTTCATTTAGAATAAACCTGTGTAATGTAATGTAATCTTTTTAGTTACCATTATTTATCTTTTTTTTTAATTCATATAAATTTCTAAATTTTTGTAAATATTTATTTTAAACTTGGAATAAACAATGAAGGAGTCAAATAACCATTCATTTTATTACTTTAGGTGATAAATCACATGCCTTAGAACCAAAACAAAAAAAGATTTCCATGATTATCCTTTTCCCTTCTGGAGATATTCAATTTTACGTGAAACTATTTATTTGCTTTCAGAAAAACTCAAATTTACACTTTGTAATTTTTTTCTGGTCACAAATACTTACTTGGTACCGTCGTTTATTTTTTTATTGTTTTTAAATAAATTTATGAATACACACAAAAAATGTCATCAAAAAAAGTTCATAAATTAGAAAGTCATAAATTATTTTTGAATTCAGAACAAATTAATTTTACTGTTCCGTTTCGATAAACAACACGAAAATCTCAAAACATTTAAAGGCCATAAAATCCAAACCGTTAAAGATATATCAAAAATATTTTGGTTTCTCAAATCAATGAATAGAACACCCCCAAAAAAATCAACATAATCTGAAGCCATGGGTGTCATAATCTTTTTTTTTTGGTTGATTTGACATGGAATGACCCAATACCTAATTATTAATTATATATCCTACAGTTATTATGAAAAAAATATATTGCTCAAAAATTATTTATATATTTTTTTGTATAAATGTGTACATATATGATTATAACTCATAAATATACCTAAAGTCCTGAAGACGACTGGCCTGCTCCTGAACTTCTTTCCTTCCCTGACAGCCGTTACTGTTACCTGGTACTGTGTGTTAGGTTTGAGGCCGGTCAGGGTGACGGAGTCAGAGTTACCAGCCACTACCACCACCACCCTGTAACTGAGCAACTTCCATCTCAATCTCTATACAATTAGCAGTATATTCTTTCATAAAATCTACATATTTAGAGAAAGCCCCTAGGATTCCAACTGGATTCTGCAATACCAAATTCCCCCTAGCGGAAATCCGCTATTGAGGACATAATAATGAAGCAATTTTTGAAAAATTTCCTCAAATATCAGTTGATCCAAACCAGGATATATATATATATATATATATATATATATATATATATTATATCTGTTAATGCTCTAGTGGTCACAATTTTTATTTGATCATTACCAAACTCGATATTTAAATGTATTATGTCAAACTAAAGATCAAGTACGTTATTGGCTAAAATCCTACCAGTAGAAGGGGGGTTTAGATAGAGCGGGAATTTCGAAAAATCATATCTTGGTTATTATGTGTAGGATCGAAATATTGTATAAAACCAATGTAATTGCAAATTGAATGATCTACAAATATTGTTATATGCATATTTTTTGTACCATTAATATTAACTGAGACAATTCCATATTTTTTTTTCTCGACTAACAATTAAACCCCCACTCCTATTCGTCATATTAGCAACAAGCTGTTATTTCATGAACCTCTTTGTTCTAAACTTAAATACCAAATATGTTTTCCAAGGGGCATTTATTTTGCGAGATACATGCAAATTCGTTGCTTGATTTTACTTTTTAGCAGATTTCCCCTAAGGGAAATTTTATATTGAGGTCGTACTCATGTCGCAATTTTCGAAATTCTTCTTCAAATGTTCATGGATCATACCTGGGATATGACGAAAATGAGCCACACACACACGCACACACACACACACACACACACACACACACACACACACACACACACACACACACATATATATATTTCTCTGTTAACGCTCCAGCGTTCGCAATTTTTGTTTGATCGTTACCAAACTCGATATTTAAAGGTTTTATGTAAAAAGGAAGATCAAGTTCGTGTACGGTTAAAATCGGACCAGTGGGAGGGGTGGGGGTTTAGGGAGGATTTCCGAAAATTCATAGTATTGCCGTTCCTGTTCGTCGGATTGGAAAGTTGTATACAAGCACTCTTATTGCAAATTAAATGTACTATAAATATTATAATATACATTTATTCTCTATCTTGAATATTAACCGAGATATTTGCATTTTTCAGTTTTGAGCCTTCAGCAAACCCCCACTTCTACTCATGTCATATTAACAATAAGCTGTTATATCATGAACCACTTCATTGCAAGGTTAAATACCAAATATTGTTTTCATTGAAGTTTTACTTTGTGAGATATATGCAAATACGTTCTGTTCTCGTCACCGTTTCTATTTATTCACTTAACATTCACGATAGCGTTACCTGTGTGTATATTTATCTATTGTAAACCTTCAGACAGGAAGTCTGCTTAGTTTACGCAGCCCCTGCGTGACGGACTTTTTGTTATTGGCTTTGAAGGTGTCGGAATAGTGAGAGTTTTGGGGGGCAGGGGTATTCAAAATATCTTCCAAACATCTTCGATCTACAAAATATCCAAAGACACCTTAATAACGATGAATAAACGGTATCCACGATTATGATTAATATTTTTATGATATTTTGATCAGTGCAGATGAATTTTACGGAAGGATGAAAATTAAAATATCCAATGAGCTTGGTTAATATGCAAGTTAGAGAAAACACACACACACACACGCACACAAACACATACATATATATATATATATATATATATATATATATATATATATATATATATATATATAAAACAACATTTATAGACAATTACATTTACAATAAGATTTCTTCTACACAATTTTTCGATCCGACGTATATAAAGGAGACATTTAGAATTTTCAAATTTTTCACCTTCTATCACCCCTCCTCTCCCAGTCTGATTCTAGGTGTTAATGAACTTAATGTTTCTTTTTACGTAAAAAGATTATATATCGAGTTTGGTATTGTTAAGACGAAAATTGCGAAAGCTAGAGCAGTAACAGACAAATATATATATCTTTTTGAACGAACCACATTTTCGTCATCTAATAGGTAGGATCGATGGACATTTGAAGTTTTTCCGAAAATCTCGTCATGAGTTTTCCCCTAAGGAAAATCAGCTAATAAAACCCTTGGGCCTCACCTGGCCAGAAAAGAGTGGTAACCTTTAGTTAGGCGCCCCAATTAGCCATAGCAGTATAAATGGACGATCATATTTCACATTAACAACTAATTATTAAACTCTTGATTAGTCTGGGTGTTAACTATGAGAAGGGGGTCAACTTACCCATGTGGGATAAGGTGTTGGACTTAATCTCACTTAGTTAATCTTGAATCCTAAGTTCGAATCTCACCTGGGCAATAGGAATTTATTTAGTGACGAAATCGTTACCTAAATAAAATGCATAGGCCCTCCTTGGCTAGAAAAGAGGTAGTAACGTGTAGGTGGTCGGTCCCAGTTAGCATCAAGTAGACGTTAATAAATAACAACAAGGCAAATGGAATAGAACATGATAACGTATAAGATGGACGGTTCTTAAACAGTTATCTGGAGGCCATCCGTTTAAAGATGATTATTAAATCATATTACAAAAAAACAATTATTATAAAAATAACACTTCTAGAATTTATTTGAATGGCAAAATGTAATTATAAATTAGAGTTAGCCCAAAAATAGACGATGTTGAGGAGTAGCTGCATAAAGCGATCGTCCCCGGCCGTCGTCTGCCACGTGAACTCTAGAAGGTAGCTGTCCACGTGGTGCACTAATAAACTATCACCAAGTAGTGATTATAAACACCAAGTGTTGTTAATTAATAATCACTCATTTTCTGATAACAAAAGAAACAGAATGACTAAGATAATCAAGTCAAGTATGAACAGCCTAAAGCAATAGCGATAATACCAAATCCGCGGTTTTGAACCAGTCATATTTTATCTGTAAATAATGATTGTCCACCCGTAAAGCATTTTGTCATTTATAAATTCTATAAGAGTTATTTAAAATAATAAAGTGATTTTCTTTTAATTATGGTTTAATAATCGATTTTAAATTGGTGGCCTCCTCCCAGTAATCGATAAATACCATTGTATGCCATTCCAGCTATTGGGAAATTTTATGCAGTTTCTGCAATACAGACCTTTTTTAAAAAAATAGTGATACGTTTGTCTCAGGCAAAAGTAATATTCAAAATCTAAATTTAAGTAGGATCTACAATTTCATCTGGAAGAAGTACATTAAAAGTACTAATTAACCCTAGAATGACACACTTCTACAAGTCAACTTAATCTGACACTCTGGGGTGTGGATAACCCCAACTTATAAATTGCTGTAAAATATAAGTGATATAATCTACGATGCTTATAATGCATTTGAAAATATCTAAGTGGTCTACGAAACAAAAATAAATCATTTCAAAATGGATTATGTACATATGTATTTTCAAAAATCCAGATATAGTAAAATAAACCGAGCCAACTAGCTAAAAAATAAAACAAAATTCAATGTTGTTCCTAAATGAAGATATAAATTGTGTGGCTCTTAAACACAGAAAAATATGAAGTAAAATAATCATAGTGGTGGAAAAGTTATTTTTTGTATTAAACATTAATAAAATACATAGTGATGGCCTTGAAGACACCTCTGTCACTCACTGCACTGAAGACATTGTTCATTGCAAATAGCTCACTTACATTGCAGACATGTCAATTTCATCTTCCTGTATTTTCCCCTTTCACAAAACGAACACCTTACTTATTGCTCCAAGAGCGTATGTTTACTTGTTTGCACCTCTTTCTTAAAAGGTCTTCAATACCTAGGCGCAGTGGCCATCTCTGCCTGTAGCCTCCTCTTTAGGCAGGCTTCCAAAAGTGAATATTCCAGACCAAAAAGGAAGTCTTTGCGTTAAATTTTATTGTCCCACTTTAACAGAGTAAACAATATCATACTGTTCACCCCGGCATGATCCAACATTCCAAAAACAAACTGGAGAAACCACCTTGTTTCTCTGAGCATCCCTTACACATTTGGTCAAAAGTATCATGTGCCTACCATTATTAGCTTATGCTTGACAACATTTTGCCAAATAATGGCACTGAGGAGAACCAATTGTCAACTGTCGCATTCTTTCAGGTTCCATGAATACTTCTGGTTAGCTCCTCTGTATAATATGAAGGGATTGAACTTCCTTTTGGGCATTCAACCTTCCCAACATATGATATATTGTCCCTTCACCATATAAAAAGGCCGGGAATCATTCAACCTGACCATTTTTATCCCGTACTTTTTCCGGTTTTGATGAGACATAAATTCTAAATGGACGACAATCTGGGGTGTGAGATACCCTGAACACTTACACTAACGGCATTCTGGGGTGCGAGATACCCCAAGACTAGTTCAGGTTACTAAAAATAGCAAATCAAGACTGGCAAATGGTAGTTGATTATTTGAATCGATTATGTTATGATTGAATGCTATTTACATGGCGGGATTTAGCGAAAGACCTACACATGTAGGAATTAATCAATATTTAAAAAGTGCTGGGGTATGTGACACCCCAGTGTGTCGTTCTAGGGTTAATAGGTTAAGTACTATGCAAGATTATGTTTTTTATTTACTTTATACTGAGCAAGAGTATTTATGTATGTATATCTATATATTCATATTCTATATAATATATGTTTGAGTGCCTCGCCAAATAGCTGTTGGGATCACGCCTGGGGGGGGGGGGGAATGTTGAGTAAGGCCAATCTCTCACCTGGAGATGGAATCTCAAGTCAATGCAAAACGGAAGTAGGTTAAGTGTGGCTCCCCTGGCACCTAAGTTTAGTGATCGTAAAATGGACAACATAAATCAGCCGCTGAGGATGAAAGGCATTTGCCAAGAATTAATGGCCGCCCCTCTCTGTGTCAACATGGCTCCCGATTTTAACTCCACTCCCCGGTTCCTGTAGTTTAGTGCTTTTGGTCTGTCATTCTGGTCCAGGAAAGGGATTTACTATCTTCAGGAAATTGTCTTACCATTCAGAGGCTGTTCCAAGTTTTGTTCTGACCAACTTTATATGCCTAGGTGCTACTTCCATGAGATAGGCTCTACAGCTTTCCCTCAGATAACCTCTACAACTCCTCAATAAATTTCACTTAAGGAGCTCGGGTTAGTCGTGTGGGTTAAGACATTACTCGAGGGTTTTATTTCTGTGTGGCAAATAGGATTTAGCTTGAGACGAACCCTTAAAATCCTTTGTACTACTCTCGATAAAAAGTCAATTACAGCTGCCTTAACTAAGCAGATTTCCCACGTGAAGTTTTACAATAGATGAAACTACATACTGGAACACTTAAAATATTAAGTGAATAAACACAAACGGTAAAGAGAAATCTTTCAGTCAAATTTAATAACCTCCTAACGGAAAGCGTCTGAATTGTAAACAAACAAATATCTCGGTTAGTATTCAAGATAGAGAATACGTGTGTATTACGAATTTTCAAAATTGTAATAAACCAAAAGTTTGGTTTTATAACATTTATTGTTAACATAAACCACCACTATTCCAGCTCCGAATTCAGCCAATAAAAAAGTGTTGGCTGAAAAGGCTAAATATAGAGTATGGTATAGATCAAATAAACATTTCCCAAAATAGAATGAAAACCCTTAATTAATGTCATTACATGATATATTTGCATGTGCCTCACAAAGAAAAAGTCCGTCACGCAGGGGCTGCGTAAACTAAGCAGATTTCCCACGTGAAGTTTTACAATAGAGAAATCTGCCTAATAACAACTGTAGTAGTAAGAAACCTCTAAACCTAAAAAACATTATTTAGGGCGTAATAACCCAGTAGTTTCTAGCAGAAAAAACAGTTAACTTAACCTCTAAACCTATTCACGAAGGACGATAGTTATGGAAACGGACGCCAGAGCTCTCGTCGGAAACTCCGAACATAGCCTTTTGGTGACCATACGCAGAATACAAATGCAAATATCTCGGTTAATATTGAAGATAGAGAATTAATGTATAGAACAATATTTTTAGTAAATTTAATTTGCAATAAGATTGGTTCTATACAATCTTTTGTTCTACGTATAGTAACGGAGATATTTCGAAAATCCTCCCCTATAAACACCCCATCCCACTGTTACGAGTTCAGCCGGTAACGAACTTGATCTTTATTTTTACATAAAACGCTTAAATATAAATTTTGGTAAGGATCAAAAAAAAATTGCGGCCGCTAGAGCTGTAACAGACAAATATATATCTATATATATATATAGATATATATAGATACATATATATATATATAGATATATACAGTTTTGAACGGACCTCATTTTCGTCATCTACTAGGTAGGATCGATGGACATTTGAAGAAAAATTTCGAAAATTCCGTCATGAGTACAACCTCAATAGCTGATTTCCCTTAAGGGAAATCTGCTAAAAGTTCAATGAAAACCATATTTGGTATTTAACCTTGGAATGAAGTGGTTCATGATATAACAGCTTATTATTAATATGACATGAGTAAGAGTGGGGGTTTAATTGTTTTCCGAACAATAAAATATGGAAATTTCTCCGCTAATATTCAATATTGAGAAAACATCTGTATAAAAACATTTATAGAACATATCATTTGCAATAAGATTGATTTAAAAAAATGTTTCGTTCCGAAGAATAACAAGAGAGATTTAAAATATCTCCGTTATTATGAGTAGTGTCGTAAAATGCTATAGAACCAAACTTGTTAAACTATTGTTGTATTACAATTGTTAATGTATGCATTTTTTTGTAACTCGTATATTGAGAGATTTGTTACTAATTTCTTGTTTTCAGTAGGTTAGTAATGTTTCTTACCAGCATGTGGGAAATCTGCTTCGTTTACGCAGCCCCTGCATAATGGACATTTTATTTTGTACAAATACATTGTAGGCTGCGAACTAATTTCTATCATTTAACAATGGGGCAGATATTTTATTTATTTGTAATTAGTAATATTTATTTTAATTGTCAGAGGTTTATCGGTTGGGAAACCCCTGTAATTTTCACTTTAACACGACATGTTTACCAAAACAATTTGGTTTTAAAGTCTTGGAAGTCTTTCTTGAAATAATAAAGAGTTTAAGAACCAATTTTCAGCTCTGCTATTTTGTTTAAGAGTTGTTTGAAGGGGCCATTTTCAAGTGTAGCGCATACATGTTGTTATGGTTCTTGTTTATAGACCCAGGCCCGGCCGTAAATTCCTACTTGAGGAGGAAGCAGTACTTTCTGCCATATTGCTTGGGGCTATATCTTATTCTTATTTATTGTTTCCTTTCAACTATTTTTTTTTGTTATCATAAGGACATATATTACCTTTCTTATGGCTCTTATTTACAATATATCCTTATTTCTTAAACCTACCTAATACTTAATGTCTCATTTTTAAATTAAATACATTTTAATCTTTACATTAGCCTATTAGTCCTGTACATTTCAGTGCATAAACTTTAAATCGAAAAAAACGACATGGACAAAGGTATATTTTTGAAATGTAAAAAGTGCATTATATCAAATTCAAAAATTAAATTCCATACAATATCACTGGAAAGTACAAGTTGACTGAAACATTGATTACTTACAGTTTTTTTTCCTTCAGGAAGAGATGATCATTAAGAACGTAATTGGAGTTTTTAAAAATCCGTCACGCAGTAAACTAAGCAGATTTCCCACGTGGTGGTTTGGCACACTAATGATCTCATCTCACCACATATTCTGATTGATACCCAGAAGGCACGAATTAATCCCTTAATATTTGAGTTACGAAAAAATGCATAGTAGAACAATTGTAGTGTTTCCATATTTTGATATGATTGGTTGTATAATATTTTTCGATCCGACTCATAATAACGCAGGTATTTCGAATTTTTGGAATCCCATCTGTAATCCCCCCCTCCCACATTCTTGGTCCGATTACTGCCAATAACAAATAAGATCATTAGTGTTGACTGAAATGGTTACATATTGAGTATGGTATAAATCAAATAAACATTTTCGAGACAAGGACTTAAAACCTTTTAAAAATTTGCATTTATCTCACAAAGTAAAAGTCAATGCAATCCATATTTGGTATTTAACCTTGAAATGAAATGGTTCACGATATAAAAGTTTATTTTTAATTATGACATGAGTAGGAGGGGGGGGGTTACTGAAGGCTGAAAACTTAGAATATCTCCGTTAATATTTATAATAGATAATATGTATATAACAAAGTTTATAGCAATTAAAGTTACTATAAGATTGGTTCTATACGATTTTTCGATCCGACATATAATGACGGAGATATTTTGAATTTTCGAAATTCTCCTCCTTTAAACCCCCCTACCTCCCGATCCGATTTCAGCCGTTAACAGTAAGTCAGTAAGTTTTGCATGAAACGCTTATATACTTAAAAGGTGTCCCCGTGAGCATTTCCCTCACATGCTGACACATCTTTATTTTTTATTTTATTTTTACTCAAAACCTTTTAAAAAACACAGTATTAAATTATTTTAATTACAATTAAATTATTTTGTATAGAAGGAGGGAATATTTGAGGGATAATTAAATTTATTTACATATTTAAAGGAATTGAACAATATAGACAAATAAAGGACATGTAATACTGATTTGATTTGTTATTTTACTCCTCATTATTTTAACAATTTGAACATAAAAAAGAGACATGTTCATTGCAAACAGGTTTATTACAATTAAAACAAGTTTTTTTTTAGTTTTTCGATTTTTCCTTCTGGAGCAAAGATGGCATAAACCCTCTGCCCTTCTTCCTGAAATCCTCGAAATTATAACCCTCAAATTTGTTGGCAAAGATGGTATCCGTTCTCGATTTATAAGATGTGGTTTTATAAGATGCAAAGCCAAGTTCTTCAAGTAATTTCGTCTTAAAATTTTGTCCTGGGTGTTTGATTCATAAATATCTTCTTCCCACTACTCATTCTTCAGCAAAGGAAGAAATTCAAGGACAAATATTGTCTGCTTTGGGAAAAAACTACTAAAATAAAATAGGGACGTAAAAAGTGTTACCGTGAGGGAAATGCCGCACAATGGAAAAAAAAACTGTAACATACAGAGTGTCACCGTGAGGAAATCCCCGCTTTCGTTATTCCGGTACTTTTCGGGAAGCTAACTATGACTGAGAAGTTTTTTACTACTGCCCATACATCGAAGTTGACCTGTCTGAGCATGTCAGTCAACTTCCCCCCTCATCAGGTCCAGCTAGACCAAATCTCAAGAAAATTGAACAGCTTGATGGATTTTTATACTTAAATTTCAGTCTGCGTGAGGGGAATGCTCACGGGGACACCTCTCTCGGGTTAATATCTCAATAAGGATTTTCTTATGAACTTTGCTCCATCGGCGATATTAAGAATCACAGACCTCTGTGTCCAAGCATGAATAGAAAGTATGGAACAGATCTTGGCTGCAAGAAATCGGTAGAAACTTACTAACCCTCGCGATGGATCATAATGGTGAGACACAGATCGTTTGGGCTAATGAACTTTATAATTCAGTTTGGAGTAAAGGCTCACCTTAGAAGACGTCATGGGACATTTTGTAGAACCAAGCACTCTTAGCTTCTTCTAGATTCACCTGGATTTCCTCGTTGTGGTAGGACTCCGGGTCTACCTGGATTTATTTTCCTCTTCCCAGAAGGGTTCCACGATTTTGGAAAATTTGCGATATCTCTATCGAGATGAAGGAAGGTATGGACTATAACATTTAACATTTTCTTATTCTTTTTTTCCATGATGTGACGGCCGAGTTTCATAGATTTAGCCCACAAAAACACCCTGTTGCTCAACATCTTTCAGTCTTACCCTCTGGTTCTATTCAATTCATCTAATCTTAACTCTCTTCTTTGCTCTCTCCATGACCTTGACAAAGTACAAAGATTAAAAACAGGGAGTACAATCAGAATTTATTTCTGACACAAAGATTTGTAGAGAATAGGGTTTCACATGCTCTATCAATAAATTTATTCTATCTATGGCTTCCTGATACCTTCGGATTCAGTATTGTAAACAAAGGTAAATGCTTCTTAGTCTCTTCATACGTCCTTGCACGAAGTAACGGAAGATCATTAATTTTGAAAATTATCCTTTTTGACGCTCACTCTGAATCAATTTTGACCACTTCTTCATTAATCTCGCACAACTCAAAAACGGATAAAATTTTACATTTGAGATTGTTGTAACATCTAGTTTTGGACCTCCTGTTTTGATCAAAATGGAGCGAGGTGTGTGGGTTTACAAGAGAGCCAAAGTACGAAGTATCTCCGTAGGTTTTAGAAAGAAAACAAATATGTAAAGGACCTTTTTTGTTTATCATAAAAATATATATAAATTATGTTCAATGAAATTTTTGAACCGGTGCATTGAACGGAGATATAGTTTATCAACTTTAAATGAAATGCAACCAAATATTTTGTTTATTAAATTAAATAGGGGTATAAGCAAGTATGGTCCAACATATTTTTGATTTAATAATTTATTTAATGTTTTAATATTTAATGACTTAATCATAGGAAAATATAATGTATATTTAAAATGCAGTTTCTGTAGAAGAGATGAGTGAGGGGAGATAAAAAATTGCCCTAAACGGAGAAAGAATGGGGATTAGGGCTTCAATATTAAATAAGCGATTTACTTCCATTGAGAATGGCGGCGAATGGGATGGTGTTGTTGCTCTTGGGAAATCTGGATAAATTTTTCACGACCGAGATGTTCCCCCGCCCTTGACACCTCATTGGAAACAGCTCTCTCTTACCCTCTACAGTCACTTCAGCTTTACTCAATATTTCAAAGCATGTGCAGTCAATGAGTTAAAGTAATTTTATTATTATTGGGGGGAGGTTTATACTCAGTAAAAACTGGAATAAAATCCATATCGGGGGTAAATCTAACAGATATGGAGTCTGGGAAAGAGGTCTCAATAACAAGAAGTCTTCCAACCAATTTATTTATTCACGCACAAGGCCTTTCGGTACTAACGTCCCATCATCAAGTGCTAACAAACAAACAGCAAAGAAACATGCTTAGGCCAAGTGATGCATCCAATAAGGGTCTTTTGCACTTTAGGGGAGCCAGTGATTGCATTGAGACCAACTGTTCCTAGAAGAAGTGATAAACACATGATGTGGTGGTAACCTCAACACTGCTCTTGGTTATCAAGATAACGCTGCCATATTATAAAATAAACATTCTAAATTATTAAAGTAGAACATTTATTTTATTTATTTATTTATTTATTTTGGAGCGCTCGCAGCGAGGCAATATTGCTCATAAAAAACAACAAAAACAATATTTATTTTAGGATGAATAATAGAAGCTAAATATACAATTTTTCTTTAAATAAGAACAAATTCTGCCATATCCTTCAATATTTGTTCGAAAAAATCGTTGTCCTTATTCCTCTGCCTCCATAGAAATTCACATAGATATGAGTCTAAGTGTCCGTCTTGTGCCGCATTCCTTCCTGTTTCTGCTTTTTACCCTAGCCCACAGAGATCCTATCGTCTGGGTATATGCGCCCGGATTTGGGTCAACAAAATTCTTTGAATGATTTACCGTCCTGCACAAATTCATTTTCTTCTTAGCAAAACAGTAGCACTGATACGTGTAAACAAATAATTCCTTAATAAATGTCATATGATTCATTAAGTTACTCAGAAATAACCTGTATGATAACACCTGTTCCCAAAAAGTCACTGGCTCCCTTAAAGTGCAAAAGACCCTCCAATAATTACATTTGGAAATGTTTTAACAAAATAGATAGAAGAAAAGATAGAGCAAATAGTAGTTAAAATAGGCCCAGGGAGGGTCAAAACAGATAATTCCTTTGAAGTCTAAATGCTGAAAATTGTCTCTAACCAACAGGAAAGTAAAAGAAAAAAGTCCGCCACGCCAGGGGCTGCGTAAACTAAGCTGATTTCCCACGTAAAGTTATACAAAAGAGAAATCTCCATACGAATGCCGAACAGTTACGGAAACGGCCGAACTAGCTTTCGGCGGGAACGAATAGAAGCGACCATAGCACGTCCGTTACACTGATATGGAGTTTGTGATTGTGACATGTTGAGGGGAATTTAAAAATTCTCGCACAATTCTTGGAGTATCAAGAAGTACCCCTTGCTGTGCTTCTTTTATAATTGTTGTTGGCAGATTTAATTCTTGGTGCCTGCTATTATTATTATTTTATTTTATTAAGAATATTACAGTCTGCATTTAAATGCATTTGGTAATGTGAATGTACAATACAGTCGTCCTCCATCACTCTCGACAGAAGCTACACCCCTTCACCACAATGAGAGGAGCAGCACCTCCCTGCCTGGCAAGGAAGTCAAGAGCTAAGGAGGAATAGCACTTGATAAGAAAATAGCAACTGCTATCACTTCATCTAAAAATTCTATAGGAGATCTCTGGGCCATTGTCTCTTGAGGCGCCGTGAAGGGAAATATGGATGAGTGGTACTGGAAAGGGTTGGGACTTCTGGATTAGGATGATTGGATAGCCTGCTGTGGAATTTTCTGAATCTTAAGGGAATAGAATATTCTATCCTATTCTGGTTAGTAAATTAAAATGGAGCATCTTCTATGGTGCAGGACTTTGGATTGGAAAGTCTGTATGCGTCTGATGTTCTAAGGTTTTGCTGTACCCCACACTTCTATTGCGTATGTCTATATTGGTTTAAGTAGTAACTTGTATATTGTTAGTTTGTTTTCTGTAGATTTAGTAAGCTCTTCTATTTAGCAGTCCGTAAAGTTGTCCAAATCGTCAGTTAAACTAAATAGGTTCTATTTTCAACAGCACTACCGAAAGAGGATTTTGCCCAATGACAATAACAGCGTCCAAGAATATCCCACTGTCCTCAGTCATCAATGAATTTTGAAGTTTTTCCGGAGTAATATATTTTTTAAAAGTCGAAGGAAAATTTTTAAGTAAAGCCTTTTTTGCTTCTGTATCGCTTAATTATCGCTTTTCCTCTTAATAAAAGAAACAAACTTAATTAATGGAACGCCTAATGGTATTAAAAAGCTTTTCGTTTAGGTAATGGAGAAGATTGTGTAAATATTAGTGTCTTGTAAAAATGTTTCTAAGAAAAAAGAGATTAGTAAATCAATTTTTCCTTGAAGATGCTTTTATAAATTATGAATGTTGATTTTCCTTTTTCATAGGATTTCGTTTCTTTTAAAATTATTAAGATTATTTGAATTCCTCATGATCTCCTGTCCTGGTATGAGAATATCTGGGCGCCGTAATTGTGGAGTTTAAAAAATTGGATAAGGATAAATATATACTGACAATCAATCATATTTCTTGACTATTTCTCTGTATTGGCTCTCCAAATTAGTCAGGCAAGAATGGAAGTAGTTTCGTTGCGTTCAAAAACTAGTGGCAACTAATCATTAGGCAACACATACATTTCGCTTAGCAATGGTTCCTGATTGAAATTCTCTTATTATTCTAGAAGCCTTTGTTGTTAGTAAGCCTATATCGAAATAGAGTGAATTACAGTCTTTGAGCACCAAGAAATAGAGGAACTCAGTCCAATTATAAAATGATGTTGCAACCACACTTCCTTGTACGTGTCTGTTAAATGAAATTAAAAAAAAAAATGTTGGTTCTACTAAAATTAAAATTCTTTCATTAGAAAGCAAAATACGACATCTCTGTTTACAATGCATTGGACCGAAAATTGTTAAAGAACGTAATTTATAGTTCACTTCATGGTAAACGAAAAAGGTCATGTATAGATGTTTTGCTTCAATTTATTATTCGTCAAAGGCGATTTTTCCTTTAAAAAGTCAAAAATTATACTTTGTCAAATAACAAAAGTAAAATATTTAAATAACCATTTAATAAATGAACATAGTCCAAAATTCAAGTAATTACAATCAGACCTCCCCCTCCCCCCCATTAAACGCTTCGATCAAAAGAGGTCTGCCCAATGAGACGTTACAAAACCGTACAGAAGTAACAGCGAAAGTAGTTAAAATAGGCCCAGGAAGGGTCAAAACAGATAATTCCTTTGAAGTCTAAATGCTGAAAATTGTCTCTAACCAACAGGCAAGTAAAAGAAAAAAGTCCGTCACGCAGGGGCTACAATATTTATAGTAAATGTAATTTGCAATAAGATTGATCCTATACAATTTTTCAATCCGACCCACAATAACGGAGATATTTTGAATTTTCAAAAATCCCCACTCTAAACCCCACCTCCCACTGTTCCGATTTCAGCCGTTAATGATCGGCCGTTGATCTTTCTTTTTTCATAAAACAATTAAATTGGTTTAGTAACGATTAAACAAAAATTGCGACCGCTAGAGTGTTAACAGACAAATATATATATATGAATTTTATAGTAAAATCGACGTTATGGTTATTTTACAGACAATTCGAGTTATGATGACTACTCAACCGGAACTCACTGCCTTTGACTAACGCAGAGGTTATTGCTGCCCATTAGGTTTAAAGTTGGAGTTTAAAATTTGATTTTAGTATTTGTGATAGAACGGCAACTAATTCAATTATTACTCATAGTAAACAGTTTGATGTCCACCTTGCACTAGCGTTTTAGGCTTTCATCCACCTTGTATATGTCTCCGTCTTTGTCAATTGTGGACAGCATTTCAATATTAAACACATAAATATTACTAGAAAAGTGTATCATTTTGAGAAGTAATCCTCCTCAAATGCACTGTCCTAATATATTAAAAAAAAAACTTCTTTGCTTACATATAAATTAAAGGACTTCACATCTGAAGGATGTTTTTATACACAAGATGAATACTATCAAAAATGTTCAATTATAAAGTAAAACTACAAAATATCTGTCATAAAAATAGATCAAAAATAATGTTTCATCAGGTACATTGTCACTTTTAGGTGGAGATGAGTTTCTCATAATTTATAAAATATGTCATCCTTTAATAAATTTAATACTAATAACAAAACATGTAAATAAATTAAAAATGCTTGTTATATATTTAGTGGCATATTGTTAACGAAATTAATTTATCATATATAAGAATTAAATTGATGATTTTATAAAATGTTCTATGTAATTTTAGCTTATTTTATAACAAATGTATTATATAAGTATTTGATAATACGTGAAGAAATAATTTGTGTAATATTAGAATTGTTTTATTGATAGCAAAAATATTTGAGGTATCCTATTATGTTAATATTTATTGTAAATAAGTAAATTTCACTTCAATACATTATGATTTAAGCTGCAGGATGCGAAGAAATAGAAGCCTGACACCTGTGGAGCAAGATGGACATCAATCAATCGAAAAGGGATATCGAGGGAAGGAGTCTGAAACATCACTTTACGTAATGAGAAGGTATATTTAGGAATGAAACTGACCTGGCGTCCGTCGGTTTGTAGGTGACATCGTACTTCTCGACAGTGTCTGTTGAGATAGTCCAGGAGACCCTGACCTCCGATGGGCTTAGGAACATGACGGTGATGTTTTCTGGGCTCCCACCCGTCGGCAATGACCCTGAAACGTGTGTCGTCTAAATAAAATAATATATAGCAAAGCTTTTAAAAATAAGTTAGGCTCAATGTCCTCAGATATACGAAAAATAGACGAAGTAGACACATATATAAATATTATAATAAATCCGTCTTACCTCTGAAGGATTTACACTGAAAGTAACGGCACCGAAGGATGAGAGAAAGGAAAGAGGGTAAAGGAAAAGATTCAAGGGAAATGTAGAATGAGCTCACCAATACGCCGGTCTGAAACTGCAGAGATAAGCACTCGAGAATTTCAGCTTGTTAAGCGAAGGGAACGGATTCCCACAGATAATGAGAGATGGGGCCGAAGTCCGTGAAGGAACTTTTTGAGCTGGGATGATAGTGAATGAGGAAGAAGAGGTGCCAAAGGAAACAAGTAGTGGTGAGGGATATTTGAAATTAGTTAATTTGTTAAGGAGTTCAAATGAATTTTCTTGAAAAGTAGAGAATAGCAATAGTGCAATAATTAAACTTTCAAAATCAACGGAACACTTTCAGCTTCCATGATTCTATTAGGAATGGTTCAAGGAGAACTACGCAACCACTGCCCGCCACCAATGCTTAAAATATAAAAAAAGTGTCGGTTTGGTGGCCTTTAAATGAGAAATTTAGGACCAGAGCTATTGTCGAGGAGCTTGTGACATTGAGAGCGTCTAGTGAGTAAATACGTAGGACCTCTCTTGATGACTACTTTGATTCTCCTGTTCACAGGCAAGTTGATCGCTGGCCAAATTTGTGTGCGGCATTGAATTGAAATGAATAAATTACCGATTGTCCTAAAATTCAATAGAAATCATTCCAACTGGAACAATGGTAATGGCATTTCTGTGTTACTGCTTTACTATTAGAGTGCCCTCTCTCAGCTGTAGGGTTCCTCATTTTCGAATAAATATAGTGCATCAAACGGCAAACATTAAACAGAAAATAAACAGCCTCTCTTGTTGTTGAATTATATAGAGGTTTATTCATTAGTTTACATTAGGGAGGAGGACAACGAGAAAGGCCTTTATTGTATCTCAAACAAGCAGGTTGAATGGATTTCATACGATGAGAAATGTTTAGAAAATAAGCGTGAATTGAATTTGCCTCTCTGTTTCCACTTTCTCTGATGGATGTTTCAGAGACCCTCATTAGTAGGAGACATTTTTTTATGCTGTGCTTTTTTTTTTACCTCTTACTTTTTTATTCCCTGTTTTAAAATAGCATTACGTTTTTTCTTTATAATTTTCTTTTTCTTTTTTGTCAATCCTGGTTTATGCCTTTACTGTGTCTGCTTGAAAAGGGTTATACTCGTATCTCAGAACTCCATGTGTGTTTAGTTTCAGAGATTTAAAGGACATCAAAGTCGTTTATTTGCTTGCAAGTTTTCTTCTAAGGAAGCGGTAATTGGGACAAAAAGTTCACTGGAAAAATTGAAGATATAAAAGTTTTGACTCATGGGGCCCGGGATGGCTTTTTTTCTTTTCATAATATCAGGTTTTCTTTAGAAAACGTATCTATGGGGTAAGTATAGCTAAATAGGATGTATAAAGTACAGCACTCTGTACTGGTGAGGTTTCTGTTGGCATTAGCTTTGTCTTGTTCAATTAGTTGTCAATAAAAGCGGAGCCTAAGTACCGAATAGTTTCGCATTTTCCACAGATGAAACACATTGTACGTATCTCAGGAAAGAGTACGTCAGTGGTTCAATCGTTAAAGACACCATTCCTCTTTACTATACATACAACACATATATATATATATATATATAGCTACATGCTAGATATTATGTACTAAAATATTTTTACTTGGACGATTTCCGAGTTTGAAGTTCTAGCATTCTCTGGAGAGCATTTAGTCTCGTAAGACGCTTGAGTTGCTACAAGAGTCAGCCATATTTTGTATATATGTTCAACACAATATGGAAGGGAATGCACCAACCAATGCCATGCGCTACAGCTCTGGCGTCTTAATGCCCGGTTGAATCAAGGATTATCATTTCCATTTTCCGGGAGTAAATTTCATTTCCCTGTTTTCCCACTCCGAACGCAGATAGATTTTCTCTTGATAGGGTTAAATAATAGGCATATCTGACAAAGTACTATTTCTATACTGTTTATTTCACGCTCAGCTGACCTAACGTTGCATGCCGTAACTGTATGATTGTCTGCGAAACAGTCAGTATAACTTTGTCTTGGTCCTTGAAGAGTATACAGGTTAGCAATGCTAGGGCACGTTTGCTCCCTATAGAGAAACTAAATTAACAGATTAAAGAGCTTCGGGGGAACAAAGGAGTGAGTGCCTTGTGGAACCGCCGCAATGCATTCGTGGCATTGGAACCATTGTAGACTTTGATTTGATTTTCAAAGAGCGGAAATCTGTTAGGTCATGACGACCATTAACGCCCATTGGAGAATCTAAAATCTATTCAATAATACGCAGACTAATTAAATACGTCGTGATTAGACCCTACGAAGAAAATGCATTATTGTCTTTGTAAATTACGCATTCGTACCAAGATGTACGAATTTCAGGAACGTAACTTGTTTTGAACCTGATTTCTATTGATGATTTTAAAATATGTGCAATAAAAACATTCTGACGATCATTATTGGAATTCCATACTAAGCAGGAGTTGTTGGGAAGTTGAATTCTTTACGCCATTTATTGAATTAATGACCTCTCAAAATAAGTCAGATTTCATTACCGTTTTCCTTGAATACACTTTCGATTAAATCTAAAAGCCTGTAGAAATAGTTTTAATACTCGATTTCAAATTATTGTTGCTAACGTTTCACTATAACAGCAATTTCAATTTTTTAATTTGGTGGTCTTGTGGGACAGCTGTAGGAAATCAATTCATCAGTGCAGGCCCCGTCTGCAAAAGTATCTATAATACAATAAGCACAAAAAATGTAGAATGGGGTGGCAAGAAATCTCTGAATCCTCCCCCTATTTCTTTGCCCTTTTAGAATTAATTAAAATCCTAAAGCATATATACTTTTATGGAGTTCTAAACGAAAATTTTTGAATGATGAACTAATATGTGTATGCCATTGATAAAAAGCTTCTAATGTCTCACACTTTCAGGTGTCCTAAGTGTAGAGTATTACACATTTTGAGGAAGTGACATTTAGTAACTTGTAAGTATAATAATGTACATAAGCATGTTAAATTCGGTGCATTTCCACCTTATATGGCTGTTATAGATAGACACAACGTAGAGACTTTTAGTGTCCTTCATTGACAAAGGAGACAGGATAAAAGTCCGTCACGCAGGGACTGCGTTAACTAAGCAGATTTCCACGTGTGTTACGTATTTTCGTTTATCACAAAACGTAAAAGTAAATATTTGGTATTTTGGTTTCAAATAAAGTGCTTCGTAATATAATATCATATTGCTAATATGAGATGAGTAGGAGTGGTGCTGAAACTGAAAAATGCAAATATCTCCGTTAATAATCAAGATACTTTTCGTCATCTACTAGGTAGGACCGATGGACATTTAAGGAAAAATTTCAAAAGTCGTGTAATGAGTAAGACGTCAATAACTGATTCCCCTTAAGTAAAATCTGTTAAAAAGATGAAGAAAAAGGAATATTCATGGATCTTTTTTATGTATTAAACGTTTTGATTTAGAGAGAAGCATAATAAGGTAACGGAGTTTATTAAAAACTAATTCAATTGAAGGGAAAAGTGAAGAAAAACTAAGCAGAGGGAATATTAGCTAATGATACTTCTACAGTGAACCTGCACAAGTTTCTGCTCCCACGAGAGCTGAGTAACTAAACAGTTGCTGTAGAGAGGGGCTTAAACTTGCCGGTGTAATTAATAATATCAAGCAGACAAAGCTATTTGCTTATATTTCCAAGAAATTAAGGAATTTAATTAGCGGTATTCCGCACCTATTCAGCTTAATGCTGTTTCGTTTTAAGCAGTCAAGTGAATAGGTTTTTTTTTTCTTCTTTTAACAGATTTCCCTTCAGTGGTCGTACTCATGACGAGATTTTCAATATATTTCTTCAGATGTCCTTCGATACAAGTCATACATGTCCTTTCGTGGCATATAAAATTGTTTACTCCCGCTATAATTTTTGGCGTATAACGCATTTATACTTCGGAATACGACGAAAGTATATATGACAAAAGTTACTCTAAATAACAAAATAAACAACTATTTTTACGTTCATATTTGCCAAAAAACCAATAGGAAACGAAATATCGCTATTTTTAATTTCTGGCCTCTCTTATAACCCCCACTCCTGTTCGTCTCAGAGAATATTAACATAGCCTAAAGTCTAAATTGGGTTAGTAGTAGTATACATACCATGTTTCATAATATTCGGTTCAGCCATTTATGCGTGAAAAGGTAACAAACAAACAAACAGACACGAAAGAAACAAAATGCAGTTATGGTGTCTATGACATGTGAAACGAAAAGTTATTGTGAAATTACGCGAAAAAGATTAGTGTACAGACAGAGGTAACAATTTTATATATATATATATATATATATATATATATATATATATATATATATATAATTATGTTGATGTTATCGACCGGTTATATTTATATATGGTGTTGTTATTCTTTTTGGAGTTTTGGTCAATCTCTTAGTTCATACCGATATTTCGAGAATCTTTATTTTTTCTTCTTCAGGGGAAGACTAAAGATACTTAAAAACTATTGCACTTAAGACTAGGGTTATAGTAACCTCCCTTGTTTTGTTTATTGTATATATATTGGTCTGTTAACACTCTAGCGCCCGCAGTTTTTGTTTTATCGTTACCAAACTGGGCGTTTAAACGTTTTATCTAAGAAGACAGATCAAGTTCGTTAACGGCTGAAATCGGAAAGTGGGAGGGAGGGGGGTTTAGAGGGGGGATTTTCGAAAATTTAAAATATCACCATTACCATGTGTTCTTTATTTTGAATATTAACCGAGATATTTGCGTTTTTATTAATTATTATTATTATTATTTATTAACGTCCACTTTTTGCAACTCAGGCTTATCGGGACGGGTTATCTACGGGTTACCACCCTTTTCTAGGTGGTTATTAAGTGTGTGCCTGATGACATGGCTGAGTTAGGCTGAAGTCGGTGCTATTCGGGACTTCCCGCCGAAAGCTAGTTCGACCGTTTCCTTAACTGTTCGGCTCTCGTGAAATTGTTTTAGAGACTCGTTAGTAGTATGCAGATTTCTCTATTGTAAAACTTCCCGTGGGGAATCTGCTTAGTTTACGCAGCCGTACTTCGGCTCAAGCTCGACTTGAAATAAGGTAGTCATGTTTCTATTGCGAATATGTCAATTAGAGTAACTTAAAATGAAGCAAGATAGAATGAAAATTCTCACTTGTGGTTGTGTATTTTTTTTATACTTAATATTTTGAGCCATTTGTGAAAGCCATATGATCTTGCCGCAGAAGCTGAGTTCCGGCGTATCTTGTCATAGACCAACAATCAGTCTATATGACTTTGGAACTGTCCAATCTGGCACAGATTTTTTAGTTTTCTCTAGAGGCTCTTTGGACAAGTATTTTTCTATATGTAGAAGTTCAGTTAAGCTGCTTTTGTTCTTCATTATTTTGGTTTAAAATAACGAGAGTAAAAAGCAAGAACAGGAGAAAGACACTCCCCAAGACGAAGAAATATTCTTAAGAAAGGAGTTAAAACTTTGAAAGTTGCTAATCGCCAAAGAAGCGAAGGATCCATCAAATAAATAAATAATAAATTTTACGTTCTTTTAAATGTTGGGTTTATCTTCTGCGTCGGGTTCCTCCACGACTTCATCATTATTTTCTCACCTCTTTTCTTTCCTATCCATGTTTGTCACTTCTGGTATGAGACATTTATTGGATTATCTAACTTTATTACAGAACTCATTGGGGCTTAACTGCTGAGGTAGTTGAAGATCTCTGGACCAAGATACTCTTAATCATGAACCAGCTATTCCATGGTAACCCACTCATAGGTGATGAGGTCATTCCCCTACTGTATCCTCTACGTCATCATCTTATTCGTGGAACTGCTTTCTCATATCTCAGAAGTTCCCCACCCTTTTCACCCCGTTGTTAGAGAGCATTATAACCAATTTGTAAACTTTTGGTCTTGGCTTGAGTCCTTCATTAAGGTTTTTTTTTTAACTACAGACAACTCGGTTGTTTTATCTTTCCAAGACTCTACATCGCCTTTGGTGAGTGCATTTGAGTGACTTAAATCCATTTGTTAATTTGTGAGGAGGCGGTTACCATTATTGATTCAATCCAAACTTTTGTAGATAAGTACAACACCTATTTTTATCAATGAATGAAGTTTTCCTATTTTTATTCTTAAAAAAAAACAAACACCCCCACTAAAATGTATATCATTTGAAGTTGCCACAAGTGTTCGAAGCGGGTATTTCGTCATCATTTTTAACTAATTAAATTCCTTGTGAAATTATAGTTATTTTTAATAACATCTGAATAAAAACAAGTAACGAAGTCTCAATGATGTAATTTGAACCACTCAGAGAAAAAAAAGGATTTTTTTCCCCCACCATTTTAACAATATAAACGAAAACACAGAAAACTTGTAATTTAAATTTCTTTGTATAAATTCGTAGTTTTCACAAAATTAAACAATTTATCTAGCTCTTTGGGGTCATCTCCAAGGTGCACTCCTATATCATTGGAAATATTGCATTCGTTTCGAATATCTGTATACTTATGACATTCCATTAATATGTGGTAGATAGTTACGTCTGTGTTACACTTCCCACAAATCGGTGGTTTATCTTTTTCCATAAGATAACCTTGCGTAAATATTGTGTGCTCTATTCCGAGTCTTCCTAATACGAGTGTAGTAAAAACAAAAGTGAATTCCACAGCAACCTTCTCGAATTAAAATGGTTGTTTGATATGTATTGTCCCCAATCGACAGGAGATAAAAAGTCCGTCACGCAGGGGCTGCGTAAACTAAGCAGATTTCCCACATGCTGGTAAGAAGCATTACTAACCTACTGAAAACAAGTGTTACAATAGAGAAATATCACGAGAGCCAAACAGGTAAAGAAGGAAACGGCCGACCTAGGTTTTGGCGGGAAAGTTACTCTCATCCGTTATTCGCCCAGATTTAATAAAATGCAAATATCTCGGTTAATATTCAAGATAGAGAATAAAAGTATAGAACAATATTTATAGTAAATTTAAGTTGCAATAAGATTGATTCTAATACAATTTTTCAATCCGACGTATAGTAACGGAAATAATTCGAATTTTCGAAAATCCTCTCCTCTAAACCCCCCCTCCCACTGGTCCGATTTTAGCCGTTAACGAACTTGATCTTTCTTTTTACATAAAACGACTAAATATCGAGTTTGGTAACGATCAAACAAAAATTGCGACCGCTAGAGCGGTAACAGACAAATATATATATATATACAGTTTTGAACGGACCTCATTTTCGTCATCTCCTAGGTAGGATTGATGGACATTTGAAGAAAAAATTCGAAAATTCCGTCATGAGTACAACCTCAATAGCTGATTTCCCTCAAGGGAAATCTGCTAAAATTGGGCTGTTCTTCAATTTCCCCTCGTGCATCCATCCCCACTGTAAATTTATTTCCAACCCGGTTCGAGGAAACCTGTTTTCAAGATGTTTTCGAATCCGGTCAATCAACACACTTCATTCACACTCTCTGAGCGTTACTTTATTTAAGGGCTTTGCTCATTGCTGCTGCAGTGTTGTCGGGGTCTATCTTTTTCTACCACCTTTCTTGATGTGTCCATCCATCGAGGATATTCTTTAACTAGCAACTATCTTGCCACAGTATTAACTATTCTCACTGGAAAAAGACATTCTGATGTCAAATCTATACAGTTTTACTGCTAAGATTTGTAGTCAGCTGACATTTAACAACTCCTGGTCAGCGGACCCTTAGTACGATAAAGGAGGTTTTTCAATAGAGAAATCTGCATACTGCTAACACTTAACGCCACACTTAAATACAAACGGTAATGAGAAATATTTCAGTTACTTTTGATAAGCTCCCAACGGAAACGGCTTCTGAATTGTAAACAAATAGGTCTGCCAGACGCTCAGAGCTGAACAGATAGATAGACACATTCTTCACCGGAAAGAAAAAAACAATTACTGATATATATATATATATATATATATATATATATATATATATATATATATATATATGAATATAACACCTTAGCTTTATTGCAAACTATTTACAATATTTAGTACTGCAATTTATAATCAATCAGAATAATTCATATTTTAATAACAAATTTTAGTAGTGCAAAAACTAAAGAAGGGGGAGGGCGGATGAACAGAACGTATTTGCATATATCTCACGAAGTGAATGCTCACAAGACAAGAACGGTTAGAAGCCGTGACGTGAGCCGAACAGTTGCGGAAACGGTGGAAATAATCCGGAAACTTACGACAATATCTTATCTCGTCCGTTATTCACACGCACTTAATAAAAATGCAAATATATCGGTTAATATTCAAGATAGAGAATAAATGTATATAAGAATATTTATAGAAAATGTAATTTGCAATAAGATTGGTTCTATATACTTTTTCGATCCGACGTATAGTAACGGAGATATGTCGAATTTTCATAAATCCCTCCCTCTAAGCCCTCCCTCCCACTGTTCCGATTTCAGCATTTAACGAACTTGATCTTTCTTTTTACATAAAACGATTAGAGGGATGGATGGGGGGTGGTAGAGTAGCTTGTGTATGAGACGCCGAGGTCGACGCCAGAGTTTGCAATACAATTTTATTAGCAGATTTCCCTTGAGGGAAATCAGCTATTGAGGTTGTACTCATGACGGAATTTTCGAAATTTTTCTTCAAATGTCCATCGATCCTACCTAGTAGATGACGAAAATGAGGTCCGTTCAAAACTGTATATATATATATATATATATATATATATATATATATATATATATATATCTATATATTTGTCTGTTACCGCTCTAGCGGTCGCAATTTTTGTTTAATCGTTACGAAACTCGATATTTAACCGTTTTATGTAAAAAGACAGATCAAGTTCGTTAATGGCTGAAATCGGACCAGAGGGAGGGGGGGTTTAAAGGGGGGGATTTTCGAAAATTCCAAATATCTCCGTTATTATGCATCGGATCAAAACATTGTATATAACCAATCTTGTTGCAAATTAAATTTACTATAAATATTGTTATATACGTTTATTCTCTATCTTGAATATTAACCGAGATAATTGCATTTTTCAGTTTTTAGCAAACCGCCACTTCTACTCATGTTACGTAAACAATACTCTGCTACATAATAAATCACATTATTGGAAGTTTAAATACCAAAAATTGTATTCAAGAGACCTTTATTATACGAGATACATGCAAATATGCCCTGGTGACCCCCCCCCCATCTTAAATTTTGGACTACTAAAATTTTATTGATTGAGATAACAATTATTCTGACTCATTATTAATTACAGTACTAGTATAGTAAATAGTTCTCAATAAAATTAATGTGTTATATTCTGATATAATATAATATTTCAGTAATTGTTTTTCTTTCCGGTGTGAGCCGGCCCGGCCCGTTTGTTTACATTTCTAACCTAACGCTTCCTGTCGGCAGGTTATTGAAATTGGATGAAACAATTCTTATTTTCGTTTGTATTTATTCACGGTGTCGTTGTGTTAGCAGTATGTATATTTATCTATTACTAAACTTCCCGAGGGAAATCTGCTTAGTTTACGCAGCCCCTGCGTGACGGACTTTTTTGTTTTTCATGTGGGTTTTGAACGATGATGGACTTCTATCGCGGTCCAATACTCCAACTCTTTCCAAGGTTGCATCAGGCCCTACTTGTTAAAGGGTCGCTATGTAATTTCTATAAGATCAGATATCTTGATTCTCCAGGAGCATATTGACATATTAAATAGTGATCATTTGTAGTATATCCTTTCCCTCCAAATCCCATGGAAATTCCCAATGAAAATCCTAAAAGAAGCAAAGTCAATAAGTGGAAAATCTAGTTATTCCTACAAAAATAAGTGGAATACAAATGGGTTATAAATTACTAAAGGCTTTTAAAGAAGATTGTCGAAAAATACAAGGCTGGTGCCTTATAACTTTGCAATTAATAAACCGAGTTACTAGAGACCAGCTCAAAAGTCTAAATAAAGAAAATCACAGACAGTGAGAATAAATGGATTTTAAATCCTCTGTGATTGTACCGTTTTACCACTGACTGTCTATTTATTGGCCGGCATTTCGATAATAAAAACTTTATTAAAATAATTATGTATCATATAATTTATCATACATACCAGCAAGCGTGGCTCCATGTAGGACTAGTATCGTGGCCCAGAGTACCATCACTAGAGGACATGGATCCTCTGCCCCCTCTCCTCACAGCCCATCTGAAAATATTGGAATAATATTATAATAAAATGCATGTACAAGACAAAAAATTAAATTTGTGTATGATAGATGGACACACTTCCACGAATCTGTAAAAATGAATGACTCCGCACGAAGTGACTAACTATTTATTTCCTACTGAAGTAACTGCCTTGACTATCGATAGGAAGGTACTTTGTGAGCGAGCTCGGCATATATTGGGTTCGTAAAATACGTTTGTAGCGTTTTCCCTTACGGGAAATCGGCTATTGAGGTCGTACTCATGACGCGATTTTCGAAATATCTCTTCAATTGTCCATCGATCCTACCCAGATGACTGAAATGAGGTCCGTTCAAAACTATATATATGTATCAGACCAGTGGGAGGGGAGGTTTAGACTTGGGAAATTCGAAATATTACCGTTATTATGAGTCGGATCGAAACATTGTATAGAACGAATCTTGTTGCAAATATAAAGTTCTATTAATTTTGTTAAGTACATTTATTCACTATCTCGATTATTAACCAAGATATTTTCATTTTTTAGTTTTCAGCCTTCAGTAAACCCCTGCTCCTACTTTTGTCATATTGGCAGTAAGGAGTTATATTATGAAGCACATTATTTGAAGCCGAAATACCAAATATTGTTCTCATTGAACAACGCTTACGTTTTTGAGATAAATGCAAATGCATGAGACACGTGGGAAATCTGCTTAGTTATTGCAGCCCTGGACTTTTTATAGTAATGAAAAGATGAAGACGTCCGTGGATTTGGTGAGTACCATTTAGGCGTCGAAGGGAGAGTCTCTTGACGAGATATGCTTGATGGGTGAGGAGTGGGGGTGAGCTGACATCAGCTGTATGCGCCCTTTGCCATGAGAATGTCCCGGCCGAAGTGCAAAGGATACCGGACATACCAAGACCTCTCAGCCCCACCTGAACGCAGCTGGTATCCCAGCCCAGACTTCCATCAGTCCAACCAGGCAGGAATGTTCTTCCTGCAGTCACAGCAGATGCATGCCATCCTACCTCATCAGGAACTCCACAACTCAGGGCAGTGGCAGCACCATCTTTGAGAATGGTGGACTGTACGGGTCTATTCCAATATAGAATCGAGCGTCAAGTTTAGACTTGTATCCGTCACCCCGTGATCCATTCACCATCGTGAGGCAATCGAATAGCCACTCATAGAAAGAAGTAACCTTAGAATCGTTGATCCTGCGATGGTTCTAACCTTACGAATAAATATGAATACAAATCAATCAACGCTATATCCTTATTAACCCTACTTACTTCGGCAACAGACATTACATTCAGTATATTTTAATATCATACTAATGTGTACAAACCGTTCGCCAACTTGTGTCCCACCTAGATAATGGTCATACTTGGTCCTACTCATAAAATGAAAAGTTCGTCACGCAGGGGCTGCGTAAACTAAGCAGATTTCCCACGTGAAGTTTTACAATAGAGAAATCTGCCTAATAACAACTGTAGTAGTAAGAAACCTCTAAACCTAAAACATTATTTAGGGCGAAATAACCCAGTAGTTTCTAGCCCCAAAACACAGTTAACCTAACCTCTAAACCTATTCACGAGGGACGAATAGTTATGGAAACGGCCGCCAGAGCTCTCGGCGGAAAGTCCGAACATAGCCTACTGGTGACCACACGCAGAATACAAATGCAAATATCTCGGTTAATATTCAAGATACAGAATAAATGTATAGAACAATATTTATAGTAAATTTAATTTGCAATAAGATTTATTCTAAACAATTTTTTGATTCGACGCATAATAACGGAGATATTTTGAATTTTCAAAAATCCCCCCTCTAAACCCCCCCTCCCACTGGTCCGATTTCAGCCATTAACGAACTTGATCTTCCTTTTTACATAAAACGATTAAATTCCGAGTTTGGTAAAGATCAAACAAAAATTGCGACCGCTAGAGCGTTAACAGACAAATATATATATATATATATATATAATTTTGAACTGACCTCATTTTCGTCATCTGGGTAGGATCGTTGGATATTTGAAGAAATTTTTCGAAACTCGCATCATGAGTACGACCTCAATAGCTGATTTCCCTTAAGGGAAATCTGCTAAAAAGTCATACATAGACTGCGTTAACTAAACAGATTTCTCACTTGCGTCATATTTATCTCAAAACGTAAAAGTTCAATGAGAACAATAATTTGTGATTGGGTTTCGAATAAAGTGCTTCATAATATAACAGCTTATTGTTAATATGGCATAAGTTTCAGCAAACCCCCGTTTTCTGACAGCCGAAAACCACAAAATTCAAATATCTTCGTTAATACTGAAGAATAAATGTACATAAAAATATTTATAGTACATTTTATTTGCAATACAATTTGTTCTATACAATTTATTTATCCGACTTATAATAACGGAGATATTTCGAATTTACGAAATTCTCCCCTCTAAACTCCCCCCCCCCCGTTTGTTTGATTTCAGCCATTAACTAACTTGACGTTTGGTTTTGTATATATATTGAGTTGACATTTGAAGAAATTATTAGAAATTCGCGTCCTGAGTACGACCTCAATAGCCGCTTTCCCTTAAGGAGTTCAATTCCCACCTGGGTAATAAGAATTTATTTAGTGATGAACTCATTAAATAAAATCCTTAGTCCCACCCTGGCTAGAAAAAGTCCGTCACGCAGGGGCTGCGTAAACTAAGCAGATTTCCCATGTGAAATTTTACAATAGAGAATTCTCCATACTGGTAACACAACACCGCGGTGATTAAATACAAACGGAAATGAGAACTCTTTCATTTAATTACAATAAATTCCCAACTGAAACGGCTTCTGAATTGTAAGAATAATTTATATTTTAATTTCTCCAATTTTAGTAGTCCAAGAACTAAAGAAGGGGGAGGGGGCGGATGAACAGAACGTATTTGCATAAATCTCACAAAGTAAAGAAGGTAAGGTAAGGTTAGAAGGTTAGGAACGACAGGTAAGGTTAGAAGTGGCTTCCGCCTGAGCCGACAAGATACGAAAATGGCCGACCTGACCCGAACTATACCCGACAACAGACTTCATAAAAATGCAAATATCTCGGTTAATATTCAACATAGAGAATAAATGTATATAACAATATTTATAGTAAATTTAATTTGCAATATGATTGGTTCTATACAATTTTTCGATCCGATGCATAATAACGGAGATATTTTGCATTTTCGAAAATCCCCCTCTAAACCTCCCCTTTCCCTCTAGTCCCATTTCAGCCATTAACGAACTTGATCCGTCTTTTTACATAAAACGGTTAAATATCGAGTTTCGTAACGATCAAACAAAAATTGCGACCGCTAGAGCGTTAACAGACATATATATATATATATATATATATATATATATATATATATATATAATTTTGAACGGACCTCATTTTCGTCCTCTCCTGGGTAGGATCTATGGACATTTGAAGACATTTTTCGAAAATCGCGTCATGAGTACTACCTCAATAGCTGATTTCCCTTAAGGGAACTCTGCTAAAAAGGTGGTACCTGTAGATAACCCGTGCCAAAGTTGCACAAAGTGAGCGGTAAATAATAACAAACAAACATATCCACTAATGACACATGGGGAAATATTCTAATAATGACGCTGGTTTCAGCGTTTTTTCACTCAAGAACTAATTTTAATGATTGCTTTATTGCTAAGTAAATTAATTATATGTAGAAGGTGGGGGCAAAACATCCAGAGTGCTTTGATATTCTGGAGAGAATATCGAAGTAAGCTCGCAGAGAGCCCTTAATTTCTAATGATTAGATATTCAGCTTCACAGGGAGATGAGGCAATTATTATCTAAAAAATTCAGTATCAAGAAGGAAATTCAAGGGAAACGTTCCAAGGTTTTGATTTTAGGCCCAAAATGCTCTGACAACAGTTATAATTATTGCCTTGATTATTGACAAATATTTGTGTTAATGAAGAGAATATTTATGCATATACGACCTTATCTCGGCTCTATAATCGTATTTTATATATGCATAACTATGGTTAAATTTATAATTTACGGAATCGAATTACAAAAGAAGGTGAAACACTTCTAAGGTACCTACAGAATAATAGGCTTATACGTAGCCCTACAGCATGTATCTAGTTTCAAGCCACCTATATTTAAACTTGTAACTTTAAGGTAAATTATATGTAACAAAGCTATGATTTGCTTTCTTTAACATCCGGGAAGCCATCTGAGTAAATATATTATCGTAATTGTGTGTTAAAAGGACACTGACAATGATGTACTGCGTTGAAAGTGATTTGTTGCTATAAAACATTTTATTGTGGAAGTTAGGCCCTTCTTACTCAATGTCAATATAATCACATTATAAAATCATTCAACAAAGTGTATAGAGCTTTTAATTGAGGTAATCACATTTGCATATTTATTTTGGCTTAACCTCACTTTATTTAAATAGAGCTATAGTTGATACATTATGTATCAGGTTGCCTATCCAAGCCAGGCTACTCTAACTTGTCCTGTAACTTGTGAGATAACGTAACGGAATGGGAAAGTCTTTGAACTTGTCATCTCACCAAAGGACTTATTCTTTATTTATATGTAAATAACCGACGAGTAGAGGGGGGGGGGTGTTATAGAAGGCAGAATACAAGAAAGTACCAAGAACTCGCATTATACCTGGGTTACGAAATAATGAGTAGAACATCAATAGTTTAACAAGATTGGGTCTATAACATTTTACAACCCGGCCAATAATAACGGAGATGTTTTTAGCAGATTTCCCTTAAGGGAAATCAGCTATTGAGGTTGTACTCATGACGGAATTTTCGACATTTTTCTTCAAATGTCCATCGATCCTACCTAGTAGATGACGAAAATGAGGTCCGTTCAAAACTGTATATATATATATATATATATATATATATATATATATATATATATATATATATTTGTCTGTTACCGCTCTAGCGGTCGCAATTTTTGTTTGATCGTTACCAAACTCGATATTTAGTCGTTTTATGTAAAAAGAAAGATCAAGTTCGTTAATGGCTGAAATCGGACCAGTGGGAGGGGGGGGGTTTAGAGGGGAGGATTTTCTAAAATTTGAAATATTTCCGTTACTATACGTCCGATCGAAAAATTGTATAGAATCAATCTTATTGCAAATAAAATTTACTATAAATATTGTTATATACATTTATTCACTATCTTGCATATTAACCGAGATATTTGCAATTTTATGAAATCGGGGCGGATAACGGATGAGAGTGAGTTTCCCGCCAAAAGCTAGGTCGGCCATTTTCTTAACTCTTCGGCTCTCGTGAAATTTCTCTATTGTAAAACTACTCGTGGGAAATCTGCTTAGTTTACGCATCCCCTGCGTGACGGACTTTTTAATTTTCGAGCCCCTCCCCTCCCCTAAATCCTCGCTAATCCAAGTCCGATTTCCGCTAATAACGATTATAATCTATAGCGTTGACTGAAATGGTTAAATATCGAGTATGGTAGAGATCAAATAAACATTGTTGAGTGAAGAACGAAAACGTCCTAATTGATGACGTCTTCAGTATTTCCATTTATCTCTCAATATAAAAGTTCAATGAAAACTTTTTATAATATTTAATATTGGAATGAAGAGGTTCATGACCTAACAGCTAATTGCTGATATGGCATGAGCAGGAGTGGGGGGTTTACTGATGTCCGAAAAATAAAAAATAGAAATATCTCGGTAAATATTTGATATAGAGAAAACATTTATAGAACATTACATTTTCAATAAGATTTATTCTTTCAATTTTTCGATCCGACGAGTAATAACAGAGATATGTTGAATTTTCGAAATTTCGCCTCTGAATACCCTCCCCCCCCCCTCCGAATGAACTTGACCTTAATTTTTACATAAAACATTTAAATATTGAGTTAAACAAATTGCAACTGCTGGAACGTTAACAGACAATTATACATATTGTTTGAATGGACCTCATTTTCGTAATTTCCTGGGTAGGATCAATGGACATTTGAGGAAAGTTTTCCAAAATCGTGTCATGAGCAATATCAATAGTCTTAAGGAAAATCCGCTAAAAGTCTGAATAATGGTTTTTTTATACATTTGATATATTTATTTATTTAAAATCTATTTATCTACAGCTGCTGTGTTATTTTTTGAATTTTGTTTTATTAATAGAATTTGGTAACCCCTGCGATTAAATGGAACAGATGTTGGATTAACCAGTTGCTTATGTGCCAGCTGGATTGATGTAATTGTGCATTGTTTGATGTTGATGACATTAGGGTTGATAGTCTAGTGCATCCTGGTCCATTGTGCAGCCATTCTGCTTCTGCATATCGATGTGTTCGGTTCATGGCTGCTTCGTCTTGCCTCTCCTCAAGTGCACCATTTATTTTGACCAGATTTTCCTTAGGGTGGTTTGTACTCACGATGGGATTTTCAAAAAATATCTTCAAATGTCCTACCTTATTTCTGATCGATACCAAACCCAAAATTGAACAATTGGGAGGGGGTTAGAGGGGGGGAATTTGGACAATTCATAATGTCACCGTTGTTACGCGCAGGATTGAAAATTTTGTATAGAAACAATCTTGTTGCAAATGTAATATTCTATAAGTGTTATTCTATATATATTTTTGTTATCATGAATATTGACCGAGATATTTGCGTTTTTTAGTTTCCGGCCTATAGTAAACCCCCAATTCTACTTATGTCATATTAACAATAAGTTGTTTTATTTTGAAGCTCATTATTTGAATTCAAAATACCCAATATTGTTTTCATTGAACTTTTACGTTTTGAGATAAATGCATATGTGTGGTGCACATGGGAAATCTGCTTAGTTAACGCAGACACATCATGTTTCCTAAACCAACACCCCATAAAATCGCAATGGCGTTAACGGGTAATGCTGAAGGGCTTGTAAAAACAATATATTAGCAGATTTCCCTTGAGGGAAATCAGGTATTGAAGTTGTACTCATTACGGAATTTTCGAATTTTTCTTCGAATGTTCATCGATCCTACCTAGTAGATGACGAAAATGAGGTCCGTTAAAAACTGTATATATATATATATATATATATATATATATATATATATATATATATATATATAAAATTGTAACCTCGGTCTGTACATTGATTTTTTTCGCGAAATTTCACGATAACTTTTCGTTTCACATGTCATAGACACTATAACTGCATTTTGTTTCTTTGGTGTCAGTTTGTTTGTTTGTTTATTTGTTTGTTTGTTTGTTACCTTTTCACGCATAAACGGCTGAACCGAATTTTATGAAACTTGGTATGTATATTACTACTAGCCCAACTTAAACTTTAGGCTATATTAATATTCTCTAAGAGAAACAGGAGTAGGGGTTATAAGGAAGGCCTGAAATTAAAAATAGCGATATTTCGTTTCCTATTGCTTTTGCAGCAAATATGCCCATAACAAAAGTTGTTTATTTTGTTATTTAGAGTAACATTTGTTATATGCACTTTTGCCGTATACGGAAGTATAAATGAGTTATACGCTAAAAACTATAGCGGGAGTCCACAATTTTATTTGTCACAAAAGACTCAACCGAACTAAACCAAACTCGGTATGTGAATTAGTGCTAACGCCTTCCTTAAAATAAGCCATACCAAAATTTCTAGGGACGGGCAGGAGTGGGGGTTATAAGGAAGGCCTAAAATTAAAAATATTGATATTTCGTTTCCTATTGCTTTTTCAGCAAATATGCACATAACAAAAGTTGTTTATTTTGTTATTTAGAGAAACTTTTTTTTAATACACTATCATCGTATACGGAAGTATAAATGAGTTATACGCTAAAAACTATAGCGGGAGTCCACAATTTTATTTGGCACAAAAGACTCAACCGAACTAAACCAAACTCGGTATGTGAATTAGTACTAACGCCTTCATAATAGTAAGCTATACTAAGATTTCTAGGGACGGGCAGGAGTGGGGGTTATAAGGGAAGCCTGAAATTAAAAATAGCGATATTTCGTTTCCTATTGGTTTTTTGGTAATTATGCACATAGCAAAAGTTGTTTATTTTGTTATTTAGAGTAACTTTTGTTATATACACTATCATCGTATACTGAAGTATAAAGGCGTTATACGCTAAAAATTATAGCGGGAGACAACAATTTTATTTGGCACAAATGACTCAACCGAACTAAACCAAACTCGGTATGTGAATTAGTACTAACGCCTTTATTATAATAAGCTACACTAACATTTCCAGTGACGCGCAGGAGTGGGGGTTATAAGGGAGGCCTGAAATTAAAAACAGTGATATTTCGTTTCCTATTGGATTTTTGGCAAATATGCACCTGAAAAAATTAGTTCAAATGTATGTCAATATTTTTTTCCTTAATAATTCAAATCTATGCATAATGCTCAGGAGACGGGAAATATGACAATATGCAGGTCAGTGAAGTCTTACATAAAAAAATAATTTTATTATTAACAAATGCCAACAACGGGTATTAACCCTAAACACTGGAACGGGTAAATGTCAAAATATTGTCCAAAGTAAAGCCTTGCCAAAAATATATTATCACCATTTTGCCTCAAATGAATTCCCGAGCGAAGCCGGGTATCTGAGCAGTATATATATATATATATATATATATGCGGTCGCAATTTTTGTTTGATCTATACCAAACTCTATATTTAGTCGTTTTGTGTAAAAAGAAATATAACGATCGTTAACGGCTGATATCGGACCAGTGGGGGGGGGGGGGGTGTAGAGGAGAGGATTTTCGAAAATACGGAATATCTCCGTTACTATACGTCGAAAAAGTGTACAGAATCAATCCTTTTGCAAATTAAATTTAATATAAATATTGTTATATACATTTATCCTCTATCTTGAATATTGACCGAGATATTTCCATTTTTATTAAATCTGGGCGGCTAACGGACAAAGTGACTTTCCCACCAAAAGCTAGTTCGGCCGTTTCATTAACTGCTCGGCTTTCGTGAAATTTCTCTATTGTAAAACTTCACGTGGGAAATCTGCTTAGTTTACGCAGCCCCTGCGTGACGGACTTTTTTTATGTTACTAATACGGTTATTGAAAAACCAAGGCTTGACGTTGTATGTATGCCTTGTGCCGGTTGAACTGTGGCCAACACACAGAATGAATAGCTTGAATAAGACAAATATAGTGTTGCCTAAAATTTGATCAGCAGTAACTGATGTAACCCCTAGAGAAGAACCAGTGAAAAATTGGGCGAACACTATACTTATTAATTTAAGATACTCAACTGGGACGTTTATGTACCTATCATAATAGGTATTATCGTAATTGTGTGTTAAAAGGACACTGACAATGATGTACTGCGTTGAAAGTGCTCTGTAGCTATGAAACATCTTTATTGTGGCAGTTTAGCTCTTTTTACTCAATCTCAATATAATCAAATAATACAATCATTCTACAAAGTGTATAGAGCTTTTAATTGAGGTTATCACATTCAGATATTTATTTTGGCTTAACCTCACTTTATGAAAATACAGCAGCTATAATTGATACATTATCTATCAGGTTGCCTATCCAAGCCAGGCTACTCTAACTTCTACTGTAACTTGGAGATAACATAACAGAATGGCTAAGTCTTTGAACTGTTCCATCAGATTTATCTTTAGGGTTGCCAGAGATTTCCAAGTCACCATCTACTGTAATTAATTTTATTGCTCACACCCTTTGGAGTACCTATAGTTTCCAAAATCATACAAACAATTCCAAGCTCATATTTTTGCTTTTAATTCGTATGTTTTTTTTTTGGGAGTCTGTCATTTGGCCATAGCATTGATTAAGATATTAATTTTAGAAATGTGAAAATTTGCAGAATTGTCAGGTGGAGGGAACGTGATGAATTGTCAACCAAAACCTAATGGCTGAAACCCTAGGCTTTTGACAGAAGTAGCTACTGTCTAATATTATAATACACACAGAAATTCATGAGGTCTTTGATGTTTTCTTCTACAAATGACTTTCAAGAAATTCCTCTCTCCTTGCTCCAAATAATCTTACTTTCAAATACATGAGTGATGAGCAAAAATGTATCTATCATTTCCCTTCACAGTGTACATTTCGGACGCCCTAGTTAAGGAATGGCTCACTCAAAAATGTGATTAGAAAATGCCACAATCAACAAAAATTAAGGATCAGAGCCGCCAGCGGTTTCCCCCTAACTTTATTCCACCTAGGTTTTGTTAGATAGAAAACTTTTCCAAATTGTATATATATATATATATATATATATATATATATATATATATATATATATATATATATATATTTGTGTCCCAATTAGATTTTGTAACACAATTTGAATGTTAATTAATATTTGTGAGTCAAAAATTCCAGGGGCGGTATAGGAAGTAAGCGATTTTTCAATTAGGAGTAGAGCAATACTTCGAGTTCAATACGTGTATTTGTAAATATTGGTTCTTTTAGGAAAACTTATGGTCAGAATATACTTTTTAGTAGGAATGTGTTGCTTAAACTATGAATTTAAAATAGTTTTATTTTAAACTTCTTGTCACCAAATATAATTAATTGATATTCAACCAGTAAACATCTATAGAATTGAAGACTTTGTTGAATAGCCATTACGGAAATTCCCATTGATAATACACCGTATTGTACTCATCAAAAAATGTGAAAAGTGTAGACGTCTTTAGAGCTGAGTATAAAGCACTTCTTCAGTTTTGAAAGACTTTACTTACACTTATGGAAGCTCCTATCTTCCATATATGTATTTAATTATTATTATTATTTATTAACGTCCACTTTTTGCAACTTAGGCTAATTGGGACGGGTTATCTACAGGTTACCACCCTTTTCTAGCCAGGGTGGGATTTTAGGATGTTATTTAATGAATTTCGTCACTAAATAATTTCCTTTACCCAGGCAAGAATCGAACTCGCCACTCAAGGTTTGCCATGTGATATAAAGGTCATCGCTTTAACTCGCATGGCTAACCTGAGCCCCATATGTATTTAATGATATCCAGAAATGTAGAGAAAAAAAAATCCCTGAAATTTTTTTTGATCATCCGATCTAGAACAGCTAATTTCTTGATACGAAGTTCCATAAAGATAATCGTTATGAGAGAAAGAAGTGGGAGAGATAAAACCCCAATAAATAATGCACCTATTGTGTTTATTATCATGAGGAATTTCTCTTGCAAACTTGCTGTGGGGGAAAATGGAGTAGCTTAGCCCTAAAGATCTTATTAATCTTTTGCTAAGCCGGATCAGGCCGTGGAACCGACTCAATTTTTCGTTGCTCTTCATGCTCCCAGTTCTGAGGATTTACCTTTAGCTAAGATTCATCTTCTCTCTCTGGAGTTGAGCATTCCCGAGCTCCACCAGCAATTCAGTGCAAAAGCATACATTCATACGTCTCGTTCTCAAGTTTAACTACTCCTGGTTAAAGGTATAGATTGAATGATGAACAACTCAAAGAAAGAGCGTTAGTTGAAAATATAATAGATATACTACATATACTAAGTACTAAATGCCTTACGACCTTTTGAAGCTTTCTCCCAAACACGTAAACTATTTTTTTTTATTTATTAAGAAAATTAAATTTTACAATCCATGCATTTGGTAATGCGACACTGTACAATCGTCTTCCATCACACTTGACAGAAGCTACACCTCTTCACCACAATGAGAGGAGCAACACCTCCCAGCCTGGCAAGGAAGTCAAGAGCTAAGGTGGAATATGATACATGAAGAAGAAAATAGCCACTGCTATCACTTCAGTTAACTTCTATAGGAAATATCTGGGCCATTGTCTCTTGAGGCGCCGTGGAGGGGTAAGGATGAGTGCTATTAGAAATGGCCAGGACTTTCTGTAGCTTAAGGGAATTAGGACCTTTACAAATGGTATACTAAGATCCTTATGAAGGGTGTGGTTTGAAATATAACATGGAGCAGGGCATTGGACTGGAAAGTCTGGATGGTGCTGATGTTCGAAGGTTTTGCTGTAACCACAGTTCTATAAGTTATGTCCATATTGGTTTGAGTAGTAACTTGTATATTGTTAGTTTGTTTTCAGTGACAAGTGAGATTTAGCAGTCCGTAGAATTATCCGAATTTTCTGTTAAGTTTCTGTTTTTTAAAGTATTGTGTGGGATTTCGTAAACTATTGGTTTGTAAAATAAGTTTTTTATCTAGGTCATATACACTTTAGTGTGGCTATTGGTCACAGAATGAAAGTAACTGAAGTTACTGTGTAGCCGACGTTACGGAAAGTTTATTTCCTTTTTCCAGGCCTTCAACACGAGAATAAATAATTTTATAAACTATTAGACATGTTAAGAAAGAACGGATGATAATAATAATGCACACACACACTATAGCATATGAATGAAGGATTAATAAATAATCTATGCTCCTGAATTTCAAATGAGAACGTCTGGGGTAAGGGGTTACCTGCAATATTAATATTATGGTCCCACACAAGGTGATATTTGATGGTGGAAGAGTGAAAGTAATAAATAGATAATTGATAAGAAAGGCAAGCACTTTATGTCTTAGTTGATGACGTCATAGCGTTAAGAATTTGCTTGTATATTGCATAATAAAGCTCCCTTGAAAAAAATACTTGGTGTAAAAGCTAGGGATAAAGTAGTTCATGATAAACCAGCTTATTGTCAATATGATATTAGTTGGAATGGGGGTTAGTTAAGGATGAAAACTAAACAGTCCAAATAGCTCTGGTAATATTCATAATAGAGAAAATATATAATTTTTTAGATAATTTAATTTTGAATAAAATTGGTTATGTACAATATTTGGTCCGACTCATAGAAACGGAGATATATCAAATTTTCGAAATTCCCCCTCTGTGCGCTCTCTCCGGCTGGTCCGATTTCTGCCGTTAACGAACTTGATCTTTTTTTCACATAAATTATTAAATGTCGAGTTTTATAATGGTTTAACAAAAACTGCGACCGCTAGAGCGTTAACAGGCACACTCACACATACATGTATATCATTTTGAACGGACCACATTTGGGTAGGATGGATGGAAATTTGAGGACATTTTTCGAAAATCGCGTCATGAGTACAACCTAAAGCTTGTTTCCTGCAAGGCATTCTTGGCTGAGAATTTAGCCTTAGTAAATTTACCCACATGATTATTATCGAGTTGCATACGAGGAATTTGATTAATTTACACAGCATCTCCGTCGCGGAGTTTGTTGTGCAACTAACAACAACAGTTCTCTTCATCAAGTCTCTACTAAACAATTTCTAACATTGTTTATAATCCCTTATAACTCTCAATATAGCGTTATCTTTGCTTGGGTCTTAGCTCACCCACGCTGTCTAATAACGCTTTCATTATGATAATATGTTAAGTTAGTTGTTGGATTAACGTCAGCTATATTGCGCTTAGCTCTTCGTGAAAGGTCATCATAATAAATCAATGAAATCCTGAAGGCTACAATTTATAATCAATTTAATCTCTTACAGCCGGTAATGGAATTGGACTTAATACAGCACGAAGATGATTTTATTTTAAGCATCTAATGGAAAAAATCAGTTATGTTTTGCTGCCGGCCCCCCAAGATAGAGGGTCTGTCATACTTAAATTATTCGTATACGTGGAAAGGTACGTATACTTCTTTTAGAATAACAAAATCTTAATGCGTTGTTACACATATGTTTCCGCAATTTACGCACTAAACAAGATGGGGCAATATAAAACTAAGCAGCTCCTAAAAGACATTAAAGTCTATATATTATACGAACGATAATATTTTTAAATTATACAAACTTAAGATATGAATATTGAATAAGAAAATGTGTGTTTAGCAGATTTCCCCTAAGGGAAATCAGCTATTGCGGTCTTACTCATGACGCGATTTTTGAAACATGTCCTCAAATGCTCATCAATTCTATCCAGGAGATGACGAAAATGAGGTCCGTTCAAAATTCTCATATATAAATTATGTAAGCGATGAATACGTTCCGCTTTTTAAAAAGATTTATTTCCTTTTAAATTACAACTGAATTTATACCAAGTTAAACTGTAGTGGAACGGAGCTTGGAGTAAGACTGACTACCACTCTGTAAAAAAATTCCCAGAGTGGGGAAAGAAGGAGTGGGAGAAGCAGAGATGGCTTGCTTGACAGCTAGCAACTACATTAACAGTTCTTACTATATAACTTATATATATATATATATATATATATATATATATATATATATACCAAACTCGATATTGAAACGTTTTATGTTAAACTTAAGATCAAGTTCGTTAATGGCTGAATTCCAACCAGTGTGAGGGGAAAATTTGGATCTCCACAATTATGCGTCGGATCGATAAATCGTATAGAACCAATCTTATTGACAATGCAATTTTCTATAAATGTTTTTTCATTATCTTGATTATTTTCTGAGATATTAGATTTTTTTTAGTTTTCCGCTTTTAGTAAACCCCCACTCCTACTCATGCCATATTAACAATAAGCTGTTATGTTATGAAGCACTTTATTTTTAGCCTAACTACCAAATATTGTTTTCATTGAACGCATGTGGGAAATCTCCTTAGTTAACGTAGCACCTTCTCGACGGACTTTTATTTAATCTCCACATAGTGACTCCTACATGTTTTATAAAAACCTCCGATAGTAGATAAACGTTTGTATACATGGACATAGTAATAGCTCTTTAGTTATCTAGATGTATTACGACATATATTATGACAGTAAAATACGTCTGAAAATAACAAAAAACAAACAAATAATTAAGTTACAACATAAATTGTATTAATAATAGTAATATATGATAGTGGCTACCTGATAGAAATTGTATTATCATGTCGTAGGAAACCGACAATATAAACCTTTTTTCTAATTCGAGAAAGGAAAAATTACCTCACTAAATCTCAATTTTCTTAACAATTTTTTCAGACTAAAATGGTTTAGGATAAGCAATAATTTCTTCAATAATTTACCACCTTAGAAGAAAAATAATACATACACTGAAAGCATAGCGGAATTAGCGGGAGTTTATTAATTAATTTTCAATCGCAATTTAATGAATAATTAATAAATTTGATATTATTTTTTTTTCTTTTTTTTTATTATTTTTATAACGTCTTAAACGATTTATATTTTGGAACTACGAAGTGAAAAAGTATGAAGCAAAATGCAAAAACTTGTGTGTGAAGAAGATTACGATCCTGGTTCATTAGTCATTCAGCTAAGAAATAAAAAAATCATGAATTGACCTAGTAATATTAATAAATAATAATAAATCATGAATTGAATATATAAATAATATTAAAACATTGCGTAAAAATTAAATAAAATTTCCATCTAAAATACAGGAATTGTGTACGGAATGAGAACTGAAATTATGCAATTGCAAGATGATTTTAGTGTTCACCTGGCCTTACAGGCAGAGGGCTTCCCTTCGCACGGCTTTAGGTGGAAAGAAAGTCCGTCACGCAGGGGCTGCGTAAACTAAGCAGATATCCCACGTGAAGTTATACAATAGAGAAATCTCCATACGAGAGATGAACAGTTACGGCAAAGGGCCGAACTAGCTTTTGGCGGGAAACAGTCATCCCTTATCGGCCCAAATTTAATAAAAATGCCAATATCTCGGTTAATACTCAAGATAGAGAATACATGTATAGAATAATATTTATATTACATTTAATTTGCAATATGATTGGTTCTATACATTTTTGTGATCCGACGTATGGTAACGGAGATATTTCGAATTTTCAAAAATCCCCCTCTCTAAACCCCCCTCCCACTTGTCCGATTTCAGCCATTAACGAACTTGATCTGTCTTTTTGCATAAAAGGTTTAAATATCGAGTTTGGTAACGATCAAATTAAAATTGCGACCGCTAGAACGTTAACAGACAAAATATATATATATATATATATATATATATATATATATATATATATATATAATTTTGAACGGACCTCATTTTCGTCATCTCCTGGGTAGGATCAATGGACATTTGAAGAATATTTTCGAAAATCGCGTCATGAGTACGACCTCAATAGCTGATTTCCCTTAAGGGAAATCTGCTAATAGTTTTTATCTCCAGAAGATTTAATTAATGAATAAATCTTGTAAACTATATTTTAATTAAAGAACTTGCTTTAATAAATATTTGCCTTACTCAATGTACATTATAAAGTCATGTTTTTACAACGAACTTTGCTATTGGTATATGTAGAATTGAACTAATTCGCGTTTTGGGTTCTATAAAAATATAAATCTTCACTGAGATTGAACCCAAATTGTTGAATATTTAATTGCTCAAACGTGCACTGTTACTAATTTTTTTTTTATTTTATAAAAAGTCCTTAGTAAAAGCGTTTCCAGTTAAGCGAAAAAATTAGTTTCTCATTTTTATTTGAACTTGTGGCTCAAAAGGATAAATACTATTCAAAGTGAAGAGCAGAGATTCTATTAGTCATCCTTTGATGTCCTGCTTTATGTTTTACAACTAGTTAAACATTTTTTCAGACTTAAATGCATTAAAGATGGACTGGTCCTTCCTAAATTTGAGCGTTTGTCTTATGGTAGGCAAGATTAATTTAGTTTAAATATTTTATCCTTTACTTTTAATGGACGAGAAATAAACTCGTCTTTAACTGATATTTTTTTTAAAAGGAAAAAAAAGACCTTTTACAGCTTAGTTTTAAGTCTTATCTGTTAAGTTGTTAGTCTTATCTGGGTATTTTTTAATCCCTCCAAACTATTACTAGTTTTTTACATACGTACATTACGCCGTACCATTTGAAATCCGTATTGTCTATTTCTCAGACAAATACTTATAAATAATAACAGGAAAAGTACGTCATGTGGGTGCCGGGCAAAGTATGATGATAACACAAATTCCATTCGCCATTTCTGTCGTAACTAGAAGCCAACGATTTCATATTTTATAAGATATATAATATAACGGTATATGATAATGTATTTAAGTCAAAAGTGTATGGGTAGAAATAAGGGGCAAAATGAAACTGAAAATCAAAAAACTTGAATAGCTACTTCTTTTAAAGGATGTCTATTAAAATACAAATATCTTGCTTAATTTGAGAGCTAGAGAAAACCATTCATAGAACAACAGTTGTCGAAAATCAATTTTGCAAAAAGATTGTTCACATAACATTTTAGCAGATTTCCCTTAAGGGAAATCAGCTATTGAGGTTGTACTCATGACGGAATTTTCGAAATTTTTCTTCAAATGTCCATCGATCCTACCTAGTAGATGACGAAAATGAGGTCCGTTCAAAACTGTATATATATATCTATATATATATATATATATATATCTATCTATATATTTGTCTGTTACCGCTCTAGCGGTCGCAATTTTTGTTTAATCGTTACGAAACTCGATATTTAACCGTTTTATGTAAAAAGACAGATCAAGTTCGTTAATGGCTGAAATCGGATCTGAGGAAGGGGGGGGGTTTAAAGGGGGGGATTTTCGAAAATTCGAAATATCTCCGTTATTATGCATCGGATCGAAAAATGGTATAGAACCAATCTTATTGCAAATTAAATTTACTATAAATATTGTTATATACGTTTATTCTCTATCTTGAATATTAACCGAGATATTTGCATTTTTCAGTTTTCAGCAAACCGCCACTTCTACTCATGTTACGTAAACAATACTCTGCTACATAATAAATCACATTATTGGAAGTTTAAATACCAAAAATTGTATTCAAGAGGCCTTTATTATACGAGATACATGCAAATATTCCCTGGAGACCCCCCCCCCATCTTAAAGTTTTGAACTACTAAAATTTTATTGATTGAGATAACAATTATTCTGACTCATTATTAATTACAGTACTAGATATAGTAAATAGTTCTCAATAAAATAGTGTGTTATATTATTATTTATTTCAGTAATTGTTTTTATTTCCGGTGTGAGGCAGAGGTTGGGTTAGAAACGTAAACAAACGAGTCGGCCCACGTTTGTTTACATTTCTAACCTAACGCTTCCTGTCGGTAGGTTATTGAAATTGGATGAAACATTTCTTATTTCCGTTTGTATTTATTCACGGTGTAGTTGTGTTAGCAGTATGTATATTTATCTATTACTAAACTTCCCGAGGGAAATCTGCTTAGTTTACGCAGCCCCTGCGTGACGGACTTTTTCGATCCGATTCATAATACGGAAGATATTCCGATTTTTGATTCTAGCAGATTTCCCTTAAGGGAAATCAGCTATTGTGGTCGTACTCATGACACGAGTTTTGAAAAATTTCTTCAAATGTCCATCGATCCTACCCAGGAGATGACGAAAATGAGGTCCGTTCAAAATTATATATATCTATCTATCTATATATATATATATATTTGTCTGTTAACGCTCTAGCGGTCGCAATTTTTGTTTAATCGTTACCAAACTTCATATTTAAGCGTTTTACGTAAAAAGAGAGATCAAGTTCGTTAATGGCTGAAATCGGACCAGTGGGAGGGGGGGATTTTTGAAAATTCAAAATATCTCCGTTACTATACGTCGGATCGAAAAATATTATAGAGTCAATCTTATTGCAAATTAAATTTACTATAAATATTGTTATATACATTTATTCTCTATCTTGAATATTAACTGAGATATTTGCATTTGTATTCTGCATGTGCTCGGCAGCAGTGGCTATGTTCGGACTTTCCGCCGTGAGCTCTGGCGGCCGTTTTTGTAATTATTCGTCCCTCTCGTGAATAGGTTTAGAGGTTACTTACTACTACAGCTGTTATTAGGCAGATTTCTCTATTGTAAAACTTCACGTGGGAAATCTGCTTAGTTTACGCAGCCCCTGCGTGACGGACTTTTTATATTTGTAGTGATGGCAAAGGATTGTTGGGTGTCGGCTATAATATAGATTCTGATTTTTCCAAATACTATGTTAATTGTTCTGAAGAAGGAAACCAATGGTGCACGAAACTGTTAGCACACTCAAGAAAATTCTGTATTTGAGTAATGAATAAACTATATTATAGCCAACACCTAACAATCCTCAACCATCACTGTATAGCCAACGGCTAACAATACAACTAATGATATATATATATATATATATATATACACACACACACATATACTCTATAAACTATACTATCATGTATACACACACACATTGGTACCGCTAGAGCGTTAACAGACACATATATGTATGTATATATATATATATATATATATATATATATATATATATATATATATATATATATATATATATATATATATATATATATATAGATATATTCAGGCTGAACCTTTGAAACTGGATAGTTAAACGATTCGTGACGAGGGTTCGTCATTCGCTGTAATTGGGCCAGAAGAAGTGGGTTTAAAATATACATTTGTAAATATTGACGTTTTTATGACTCAGATCGAAAAATGCTGTGTAAGGACTACTGTTGTTAAAATGATATCAGCTTGTGGGAGAAATTTGCTATATTTGCCCGCTTTACGCACTTTTTTTATGTCTAGGAGTAGCCTTTCACAACATAGTGCTGGTTGGCCATTAGCAATTAGGAGGCGCACTGTTCTTCTCACGCAATTCTAAAATTGGATAACTTACGAGGGCAATTGAATGGGCGCATTAATGTTTAAAACCTGACCTATATCGGGCTGCCTATCGATCACGGCATATATCTGGCTTCTTACAATAACCTTCATTTTAATACATTTAGTGGGGCTCCGGGCAGCTGAGAGAAATGGGGCATATAAATCTAGAACCTTTCTAGTCTTGTCTTTGATTTCGGTAAGTAGCAGAAATGTTCTCATAAAGAAACAAGTATCATAGAGAGAGGGAGTACTCGTCTGTGTAACTGGTAAGAATGGTTAAAGGGGGAGGTCTGGGAGAATGGGCGCAGGAACCAGATAGTTCTAGGACCTACAGGAAGTCCCCAGTTCCATAACCCCTCCTGGAATACCTGGTTCATACATGAAATGATTCCTAGACCTGTGGCGTTTTAAGGCTCTAAAATCTGGGACACTCTTTAAGAAAAATGGTTGTAGCTCTTTTAGTCTTGGATAGCTGAGTATTCTTAAAAAGAAAGTTTGCTGCCAATAATGAGCAGCACCCGGATGACGAAAAGGAGTCCAAAAAACTAACAAGTAGGGACTCGCACTGTTGAGAATGAATGAAATTTGCTTATGTGTCTCTTACTTACTAATAATCAGACGATATGCATGTTCAATGATCCACAATGTTTCGGAGTCCGAAGTTACGTCTTGGGAACATCCGCTCTGCTGACACCTCAAGCATCAGCATTTATTCTCCTTATAACCCCTACCATTTTTCCTCTCCTTGTCATTTCCCCAGTAGCTCTAGACTGTCACTCTGCTCTTTTTCAAAGTTGTAATTGTTTTAATTAATAAAAGTGCTTTTTAAAAAGGCTTACACGCGTACTTTAAACTTAACTGGCGCTCGAATATAGGGACTTAGCAGAAGTTTTCATTTTAAGTGTGATCTATTTCCCACGTATTTGAAAACTTTGGATTTCAATCCTTAACTGCTTATTACCCAAGTATAGCGAAGCCTTGCACTTTTTACTTGTGATCTATTTCCCGAGTACCCCCCAATTGCAGTCAAGCAGACGACAGCCTGGAGCAGCAGCAAGAAGGAATCTGGAGGAGCAGAAAACGCAGCACTTCTACATCATCATCCGATTCGTCTTGTCACCTGGAGGAAGACCCGGAGGAACATCACTACAGTGTGAGTAGCCTCTGTATAGCTCATAAAAATAACATTATAATTAAGCCCTCTAAATTAAACCCAAATATGTCAACCAACCAAGAAATGCCCCAAATCCAAAATGAAATTTTGAACCAAGCCTTAAGCGAAATCCAAATGATATCCAACCCCCTCCCCATGGATATTTTAAAATATATCCCTAGATATGATGGAACAAGTTATAAATTGCCACAATTCATAGCCACATGCGAAGAATTATTTAATTCTTATTGTAAAATAAATAATAAAGAAAAGGAAAATAACCATTGGTTACTTTTTAAAGCAGCTATGTGCCATTTAGATGGCCCTGCCGAAGCTGTTGCCTACAATAATAATTGTGCAACAATAACGGACTTACTAGAATCTCTTAGGAAAAATTTTGCTGACAATAGGACAATTCCAGACCTCATAGCAGAGCTATCTGTCATGAGATCTTACCCACGAGAACACCCGATAGAATTCCTTAACAGACTAGATGAAAAACGAACTACCGTGGTAACCCGATACAAACTAGATAAGGTCACTGGCTCTCTACTAGACCAGCTGATACTACAGCTTGACGCGACACTCGTAAGGACATTTATACACGGTGTACACCCTACTCTAGGAGCACACTTACAGGTACTACAAATTCAAGACTTAAACGACGCTAGGTCAAAACTTATTAACGACTGCAGCATTATATTAACACAGTTAAAATTAAACAATACAATGGAGGTCATGAACAAAATAGACACACATAAACACAAACATAATTTCAAAATTCCCAATTTTTCAAATCAAATATCTCCCCCTAGATTTAGACCAAATTTTCAACAGAATCAAAATTTTGCTCAACCTTTTCAACCAAGACCTTTTAATGCACAACCCTTTCCCCAACAAACTCAACCCTTTTTCCAACAAACTCAACCATTTTTCCAACAAACTCAACCCTTTTTCCAACAAACTCAACCATTTCCCCAACAAACTCAACCATTTGCACAACAACAACCCTCTGTTCCCAAATGGAATAGTCAAAACACGGTTTCTATGAAATCAATACAACCCAAACCAAATAAAAATTTCATTTCCCCATATGAAATTACATATGTTGAGTCAAATAAACAGAATAATTCAGAAACAGACAACAAACTACAGTACATGCAAGAACAACTAAGTACACTAACAGACACAATAAACAAACTTACGGACCATTTTTTAGACAGAAGTCACCACCCACACAAGCCACCGGATCCAGATTTGAACTAAAAGCTATGGATAAGTCACTCCCTTACTTTTTGGACCAGGAAAACAGAAAATGGCTAATAGACACAGGTTCTTTAAAAAATTATATCAATCCAGAAATAGTACCCCCTCATTGGCGTAGATTCAGAGAACAATTTTTTGTAAAAACACCTGTGGGCGAAACACAAGGGTCGGAATATATTTTATGTCCTACCAATAAAATATTTCCTAACAGCTTTTTTATGAAAATGTATTTATTTAAATTTTCACCTAGGTATGACATACTTTTAGGACATGAGTCCATGAGTAAAATAAAAGCAAGTGTTAATTTTAATAAAAACATTTTAGAATTTAATAATGGGTTTAAAAAATTGTTATTTTCGATCGAAAATAAAAATGACAAAATTTTTTAAAACCTGGTTTAAATATGATTTCTTTCCCTGTTAGGTCAATTCCCAACAGCGGTTTAGGAATTTTTAAGCCACTAAATATAAATAATAAAGTCTTTATAGAAGAAAGTTTAGTAGATATAGTAGATGGCAAAGCAAAATGCTTAGCTTTTTCCACAGAGCTGATGACCATTAGTCCCCAGCCTATGGAAGTAGATGAAGTAGAATCGATTTATCCAGCAAATCCTGTGACCAATTGTCCCGTGGATTCAAAGGATGTCGTTAAGGAACTCCCCCATCTCATACGGACTGACCATATGAATGAGGAGGAAAAAGTAAAAATTATAAATTTAATTAAACAATTCCCCGAAATAATTAAACGTGAGAATGATAAATTAAGTAGTACTAATATTTTAAAACATAAAATAATAACCACTAATGAGTTACCAGTTTATACTAAAAATTATAGATATCCGGAATTTTTTCGGAAGGATGTAGACATAGAAATAGATAAACTTCTTCAAAGTAATATTATTAGACCAAGTAATTCACCATACAACTCACCTATCTGGGTTGTCCCCAAAAAAATGGACGCCTCAGGCAAACGAAAAATTCGGCTAGTAGTCGACTATAGGAAATTGAATGAAAAAACTATAGAAGATAAATTCCCTCTGCCTAATATAGAGGATCTTTTCGGCAAAATTGGGCGTGCAACTTATTTTTCAACGATAGATTTAGCTTCTGGATTTCATCAAATAGAATTGGATCCAGAATCAATTCCAAAAACTGCATTCAGCACAGAAAATGGTCATTGGGAATATACAAGGGTCCCTATGGGTTTGAAAAACGGACCTCCCACATTTCAAAGGGCTATGAGTATAATTTTTTCAAACATGCCAAATGTATTAGTTTATATTGATGATATAATAATTTTTTCAGATAACTTAGAAGAACACTTAAAACATCTAAAAGCGGTTTTCGAAAAATTAAAATATCATAATCTCAAAATACAAATTGATAAGACTGAATTTTTTAAGCGAGAATTATTATATTTAGGCCATATCATTTCAGATCAAGGCATTAAGCCAAATCCTTTAAAAGTAGACGCAATAAAGAACTTCCCGATTCCAAAAACACAAAAAGAAGTTAAACAATTTTTAGGTCTTACTGGTTATTATCGTAAGATGATTCGAGATTATGCTAAAATAGCAAAACCCCTAACATTAGCACTAAAGAAAAATTCAAAAATTAATATACAAAATGTAGAATATAAACAAGCTTTCGAACAATTAAAAATCCTTTTACAAAATAACCCCATTTTACAACTGCCCGATTTTTCAAAACAATTTATTTTAACTACAGATGCTTCAAATTTTGCACTTGGAGCAGTTTTGTCACAAAATTTCGATGGTAAAGATTTGCCAATAGGCTACGCGTCGCGAACATTAAATAAGCATGAAGAAACTTTTTCTACTATAGAAGAAGAATTGCTGTCAATTGTATGGGCTTGCAAACATTTCCGTCCATATCTATATGGCAGAAAATTTTTAATTCAAACGGATCACAAACCTTTACAATGGCTCCACAGTCTTAAGGAACCCAATTCAAAATTATTAAGGTGGAAATGTATTTTATCCGATTTCGAATTTGATATTAAATATGTCGCTGGAAAAACAAATGTTGTAGCAGACGCCTTATCTCGCGTTCAGTATTGTACTGCTATAGAAGACGAGATAGATCCACAAGAAGTACTCGATGAATTCCTACAAAATTACCCCCCAAATAATGATGAAATTCAGGATACTGAAAGTCTAGTCACAATACATTCACAGGAAAGTTCCGATGAACAGGTTGTTATTTGTGACGAAAGTAAAATTTTAAATGTTGAACAGAATCAAATTGTTCTGCAACGAGGAAATTCGAATCCTCAAATTCAAAAAATATTTAATAAAACCCGTCTCACATTTTCTTTTAAAAACTCATTAGATAGAGAAAAAATGAAAACATATTGTATACAATATTTAAAACCGAATACAACTTACGGTGTATATTGTAAAAAAGATGGTATTTTACAAGAGGAGTATAATAATATATTTGAGAATTTTAAAAATATTATAAGTAGTAGTTTTAGTACAATTAAAATTAAACGATACTCTAAGTTAAATTTAGACATAATACCTAAATCAGAACAAACTGAAGTAGTTTCTAATTATCACGTAGGCAAAACCTATCATAGAGGTATTAGTGAGTCTTATGAACATATTCGTAGGAGATATTATTGGCCTGGAATGTTCAAAGATATTACAGACTTTATCAATAAATGTCCCATTTGTCAAAAAGTTAAGTATGAGAGGAAACCAATTCAAGTGGTATATAAACAAACCCCAACTCCTGATCGACCTTTTGAAAAAATACAAATTGATGTATTTTATTATGATAAACATAAATTTCTAACAATTATTGACTCATTTTCGAAAAAACTGTTAGCATACCCTCTTAGTAGTTTGAACCAAGTTGAAATTCAAGACCAATTAAGTAAATATCTTGCTTTATTTCCCATACCTAAAATTATTCAAATGGATAACGGACGCGAATTTGACAATATTGGTTTACGAAATTTTCTCAAGCTATATGGCATAGAACCATACTATACAACACCAGGACATTCTGACTCTCAAGGACTATTGGAACGATCACACTCTACACTTATTGAATTACTAAATTCGATACAATTAGAACATAAAGATTACAATGTGGAGAAATGCATGACACTGGCGTTAATAGCATTTAATAATTCAATAAATTCCAATTTGAAACTAACACCGATGGAAATTACTTTCGGAATAACACAAAACCCTTACATTGAAGACATGACAGAAACTCTAATAACTGAAGAAAACATAAACAATTATTTTAAACAATTACAAACGATACATAAACTAGTAAAAAGGAAAACGGATAAGGAAAAAGAAGACCGAACAAACAAACTGAATGAAGGTAGAGAACAAGAACCTCAAATTCCTGACGAACCTTACTTAAAAACTACATTCAACAAAAAACACAAACCAAAATATTTCAAAACGACATATGATAAAGAAACCAAAAAAGTAACATATAACCGAGGAAATCTTAAACGGTCCATTAAATTTCACCCAAATAGGATGAAACGTCCTAGGAAAACAATGAAAATTTCATCTGTTTCAGGTGAAAATGCTAGTATTCCTACTGATCCTCAACCAAGCAGTAGCGTACAGGCTAACTGACCTCACTGACACACCTGGAGTCACTGCCATAAAAATACAGGACTCATTTTTCATTAATTCAACTTACACTTATTTTCATCACATTGACACTGATGTACTACAAAAAGAACTGACAAGTATTGAAAAAATTATTAACATTTATACGAAGAAAAATTATCAAAATTTTGTGGATTCTATCCGTGTACACCTTAAATATACTCAGGACAAACTAGACCACTTGAAAATAAACAAAAGTAGACCAAAACGCGGTTTAATCAACGGCTTAGGCACGGCTATCTCATGGCTGACTGGCAATATGGATGCTGAGGATAAACAAAAATATGATGCTATCATTAGTAAAATACAGTCTAATAATTATCATTTAGAACATAATGTTGAAAACCAATTATCTATTAATAAGCAATTAATTAATGAATTTAATAAAGATATATTAATAATTGAAAATAATAATGCTAGATTAGAAAAATATTTTCAGTATTTTAGTAATGAAACTAATGCTATAATGCTTACGCAGCAGTACTCTATTTTGTTTAATAATTTAATGTTACTATATAATACTATTAACGATATAGAAACTAGTTTAGATTTTTGTAAACTTAATATTCTTCATTCCAGTATCATATCTTACAGGGAACTGGAATCACTTATTAATAATACTCATATAACTTTCATATCAAATGACCCTAATGTCTTGTGGCAAATTTCTAAAGTACATTGTTCTATTCACAATAACATCATTTCCTATTTTATCCAAATCCCACTTCCATCTCCTACATTCGAAACCTTTTTCCTTTTATCCTATCCTGTATATCACAAAGGGCAGGTTATGACAACAGTAATATATCCTTCTTTTATTATGAGATATACAGAGCTATTCACAGGACACTGTGAACTTCTTAATAATTATTATTATTGTAGAAATATTAGCCAAGTTTATGATAATTGTATTTTAGATATATTAGAACATAAGAAATTAAATAATTGTAAGAGCTTAATTATTAAGGATACCAGTCCATTTATAAAATTCATACCAATAATTAATCAATTTTTATTATATAACGAGTCCCATATTACTATAAATAATAACGGACACAATGTAACTGTCCATCCTAAATTAACAGAACTTTTATATGTCAATTCATCTGAAATACTTTATAATTCTCCCATACCATATTCTTACTGGGAATCATATCCTATTTTAAGTTTTCACATGCCGCCAATAGCGGAAGAAACTTCATTTTCTTTTGATCATATACATAAGACTAATTTAAATATAGAGCCACTAGAAGAATTGGACACTGATGATTTTGACTTTAGTACTTTTTATTTTATTTTATGTATAATTGTTCTTATAATATCCTTATTATTCTGTGTACTATACATATTATATAAGCAACCAGGCTTCATCACCAGACTACAGCCACCAGAAGCAAACGAAATGGAAACTCGGACGGCTTCTTCATCATCGCTTCCTCGCTTACCACTTACTTCGCCGAGGACGGCTTCAGCCTAAGGAGGGAGGAGTTACGTCTTGGGAACATCCGCTCTGCTGACACCTCAAGCATCAGCATTTATTCTCCTTATAACCCCTACCATTTTTCCTCTCCTTGTCATTTCCCCAGTAGCTCTAGACTGTCACTCTGCTCTTTTTCAAAGTTGTAATTGTTTTAATTAATAAAAGTGCTTTTTAAAAAGGCTTACACGCGTACTTTAAACTTAACTTGAGACGGAGAGTGTGGTTTATTCACATCATTGGAAGGGTATTAAAATAATTAATAAAGGACACAGAAAAATTCCTGTGTCTCCCCTAATTCTGTCTATTGGTCGTTGACGTAGTGGTCATGTGTGGGACGCACGGAGACGACAGGCTAGATAAACTTGTACGTGTTGTCTGTGTGCTGAAGCTGGAGAAATAGGTTCGTTCCTTCCCAGGGAGTGCTTTCAGCCACTTCCCAACAGTGATCTTAATAATAAGAATAAAGTATGTTTATTCAGAAAATAACTACAAATAAATTTACAATTACCTCATTGCCATAATTAAAATAATGATATTTATTTCAAAAGAAAAAAATTAAAAAAAACAACATAAAATTTAAATTTTCTATTACATTTGATATAATAATTAAACCTAACATACATAACATGGACTGATAAGTCCGTCTGTTGAGCTCTGCCTTTTATATAATAAAATACTTTAGTATTGCAAAAGCAAGCAAAATACATTACATAAACATACATATTTAAATAGAGGAAAAGGAACATATATAATATACCTAATTATTATACTCCCCTATGAGCAATTTCCTATAACGTAGGGCAACACTCAAATGTGTATACAGCGCAAGCCAATTCTTGCCACTTACAAATAAAATAAGTTCATTGTGGCTAAGTATGGGCGTGCCAAAATACCGTTTTCTAAACTCATTAAGCACAGGGCAAGCAGCAATAAAATGGTATATATTTTCTATTTCATTTTTTTTTTTACAGAGGGAACAAACCCATTGATTCTCTGATCTACTTATTGTATAATTCAAATTTAACAATTCCCCTCTAGCCTTCATTATGAGGCTTATAGTATTAATGCTGGACTTATTACATATATAGTTACTGATTTCTAGATTTAAATTAAGGTTTTTATAATTGCTATGAAAAACGTTTCTTCAGTGGATTCTAATTTTAATTTTTTAAGGATGACATCTATTTTCTTGTATAAATGACCTTGTTCTTTAATCCATCCAATGTTTTCTCCTAGGTATTTTTGGCTAATATTTTCCAGAGTTCTAAACCAATTAGCCTGTTTCTCAACCATACTATCTTAATGGTATAGACCATATGAGGGCAACAACCGGCCCGCTGTAAGACTTGATCCTTGAGGTTGCCCATACCTGGTATAGAAAATAATTGTTTTGGATATGCAGTAAAGGAAATTGACTTCGTCATAGGTACCGTATACTACTTTTAGCCGACATGCCCGGCATTAGGACCTGCCATGAGCCAACACGTAACATAACCACCGGGAAAAGACGATTGGAAAATCGGCGAAATGCCACTGAAATGACACCGCTGGAGACAAGCCGTACCTGACAATTGTTCATTGGTTAAATGAGAAGAAGAGCTAGACATAAAAAAAAAAAGTCATGATTCGTTACCAAATCGCACTTCTTTTCTCACCAATTTTCAAAAACTAAATACAATAAAACTGTTTTCCGCTGAATATAAATAAAATGTTATATGAACTTTGGGATGGGCGGGACTGAATAATGTCTACATCGACTACATATTTCAGTAATTTAGAGTCAACAATCGTTTCACGCTACTCGTATAATCACCTCAAACCTGTGATAAGAGTGACTGGTGTTGAGTAGCTCCCTAAAAAAGATAAATCACTTACAATTTCACGACCTCTAAACGTTATAAAAATGCATCATTAAAATTGAGTATAACTACTAGTTAGAATCGATGACATTACAAGTACCTGAATAAATGATTTCTCTTTATGGAAATCTACTAAATGATTCACATAGGGACATTCGGGTAATAGGAAGAGGCTACAATGATCCTTGTCGGAGACATGTTTATGAATAACTGTCAAATTTGCTAAACCCTTATGAGATATGGAGAGCACAAAAGTGTGAGAGCGCGGAATAGTTAGATTCCAATGGCGTTTGAGGCCATAAGAAAAAAATAAATAAATTTAGTCCGTCACGTAAGGGCTGCGTAAACTAAGCAGATTTCCCACATGAAGTTTTACAATAGAGAAATCTGCCTAATCCCGAACATAGCCGACTCCTGCCGACCACACACAATACAAATGCAAATATCTCTGTTAATATTCAAGATAGAGAATAAATGTATAGAAAGATATTTATAGTAAATTTTATTTGCAATAAGATTTATTCTATACAATTTTTCGATCCGACGCATAACAACGGAGATATGTCGAATTATCAAAAATCCCCCCTCTAAACCCCCCCTCCTCCCACTGGTTCGATTCCAGCCATTAACAAACTTGATCTTTATTTTTACATAAAACGATTAAATATCGAGTTCGGTACGATCAAACAAAAATTGCGACAGCTAGATCGTTAACAGACATATATATATATATATATATATATATATATATATATATATATATATATATATATACAGTTTTGTACGGACGTCATTTTCGTCATCTATTAGGTAGGATCGATGGACATTTGAAGAAAAATTTCGAAAATTGCGTCATGAGTATAACCTCATAGCTGATTTCCCCTAAGGGAAATCTGCTAAAATACAAAGTCCGTCACTAACTAAGCAGATTTTCCACCTGTGTCACGCATTTGCATATAACTCAAAACGTAAAAGTTCAATGAAAACAATATTTGGTATTTAGGCTTCATATGGAGTCGCGTAGCAGCCATTGTAGGAGACAGTTCTATCATTTCAGCTCTGTGTAAATCCATTTGTTGACTTAGTTTAAGGCAGTTCTAAGCCTCCAAATTTGTCACAGTGTTGAACATAACAATAAACAATGTGTATGTGCATTTTGAAGAAATTCTATGGAGCCACAATCCAGAAAACCGTGAGTTTTTAACGTGTTTTTCTCAGATATCTAAGCCCTTGCCTCTGCCTTGAGGAGAGGTGGGGGGCTATCGTGTATTGTCCTGCTCCTAGGCCCACTCTTTCTCTGCTCCTTTCTATCAGGAGATAGACAACCCCGCATAGAGCAGCTCTTATCAATATCCTCCATAGCGGAGGCAATAGAGCAGTCGCCTAGTATTCCAAATACCAGGGTTCGCATCCGCGCCTCAATCCCTATATTTTTTTTTTTATTATTAATTTTTTTTTCTTAAAAAAAAACAAAAAAAAAAAATATGCCTAAGAAGAAAAATGGAACTGAGAAACGACCCCGCTCCGCGGGGAATAATTCTCAAAAAAATTCCACTGCCAACGACTCCCCGGAAAAGAAAAAAACCGCTCTGGAAAGAAGCCCGTCGTATCAGTCCATAGCTCCCAGTACCTCATCTTGTGCTACATTTAGGCAGCCACTTCCAAAAAAGCACGTAAGCCAAGCAACAAACATCATTTCAAAAAATAAATTCGACGTCATTGCCCCTAGTGATGCACATTCAGACCAGGAAATGGAAGAACCTAAAGACCCCGCAAAAAATCCACCCCCAATACATATTAAAAACATCCCAAACTATATCGAATTTTGTAAGCACGTGAGTTCCATAGTGGGCGAGACCCAGTTTACTTGTCGAGCTCACATAAACAACACGACAATTAAGCCTGCCACACCTGAAGCTTATCGTCAAATCATCACATACCTCAAAACTACAAACCTTCAATTTTACACTTACCAACTAAAAAACGAAAAGGCCTTCCGAGTGGTAATACGTCATCTTCATCCATCAACGCCGGACGAAGACATCAAGATGGCATTAGAGGAACTTGGATTTGAAGTCAAGTCAGTCTGCAACGTTAGACACCCTAGAACAAGAACCCCACTACCTCTATATTTCGTTGACTTGAAACCTGCCCTCAATAATAGCGACATATTCTCCCTCACAAAACTACTATATACAAGCGTAGTTATAGAAGAGCCACACAAAAGAAAAGAATTGATACAGTGCCACCGTTGTCAAGGCTACAATCACTCCAAGAACTTCTGTGAGCTCAGTCCAGTTTGCGTCAAATGCGCTGGTTCACACCTTACCACCAATTGTACAAAAAAAACCCGCGACGAGCCAGCTAAATGTATTCACTGTGGCGCTGATCACCCTGCCAATTACCGTGGATGCACGGTCTACAAAGAATTAAAGCAGCGCCGACAATCCATCGTTCGGAGCAAGAGTCTAGATCCACCGCAGCAATACCCGGACAACAATCCCGTCACAGAATCATCTCACATTATTACTCAGTCCAGCTCATCTCAGAATCAACCTTCACAGCAGTCGCAACACCAGCCATCCCAACAACCAAAACACCAGCCATCCCAGCAACCAAAACACCAGCCATCGCAGCAGCCACTACGACAGACTTCGCAGCAGCTACTACGTCAAACTGCGGAGCAGCCACAACGCCAGGCGTCACAACAGCCACAACGCCATGTTCCGCAACAACCACAACACCAGACTTCACAGCAGTCACAACGTCAGCCTGAAAAGGACTCGTGCCATCGCCAACCTCAAAAAGATCAATTCCAACAAAAAACTCATCAGTCAGCAACACCTTCCCATGCTGGAGTTAGAGCCACTTACGCGTCTGTTACCAATCCCTCCGCATATTTCCCACCTGACTCCTGCTCGACTTCCTCTGACCTCTCAATTATAATTTCCTCTCTCCACTCCTTACTAAATGACCTAAAAAGTCTGATCCTCCCCTTAACAGTCCTCCTTCATAAACTTAGCGACATCCCACTTTCCCCGCCTCAATTATGATTTTTCCAAAATCTCAACCTCTCTCCTTTCTCCTCTGGAACTCCAATGGACTGTGCAATCATAAAGACGAACTGACAACACTTCTCCAAGACAAAAACATAGACATTGCACTTCTGACGGAAACACATCTTACGAGCCGACACACATTTTACATTGACGGATTCAAAACTTACAGGACTGATCATCCGGATGGAACAGCTCATGGAGGTACTGCGGTGCTTGTCAGGACCAATCTTACTCACTATTTTCTTCCTAATCAGTTCCCTTCTAACCCTTTCCAAAGCACTACCATAAGCCTTCAATCTGCATCCCAACTTCCTATCACTGTGTCGGCAGTATACTGTCCTCCTAACAAATCCGTATCGGCACACTTGTTTCAAGAATATTTCAGATACTTGGGTCCTCGATTCATCGCTGGAGGAGACTACAATGCCAAACATTGTCAATGGGGCTGCAGAACATCAAACAAACGTGGACATGCTCTCCTCCAGGCCCTCTCTACCTTTCCTTCTAACGTCCTTACTCCCTCTTCCTCCACCTACTGGCCCACTTCCCGTTCTAAACTCCCTGATATATTAGACTATTTCATTACCTCAGGCCTCTCCCGGATCCCTTCATCAGCATTCACACTAGATGACCTTTCATCCGATCATTTCCCGACAAACCGTCCCTCACACCTGGACCAGTTGATTGGGAATCCTTTCAAATGTACATTGACAAGAATCTTGACTTAAACATTTCTTTAAAAACGGAAACAGAGATAGACGATGCAGTACAACATATAACAGTAACAATTCAAAAATCCCTTTACTCGACTCAAATAAAACCACGGACAAACGCAATACCAAAAGAGACATACCTTCCACCCCATTTACGAACTCTACTCCAAGAAAAAAGACGAGCACGACGAATATGGCAAAACACCAGATATCCTTCTGACAAGACAAAGCTGAACCAACTAACCAGAAAACTCAAAACAGAATTAACACACTACTACAATGATTGTTTTAATTCATACACCAAGAACCTTAACACTTCAGACAACTCCTTATGGACAGCCACCAAACGCCTTCTCTCCTATAAATCCTCCCGTCTTCCCATACGTCGTGAGGACGGCACCTGGGCCAAGTCTGATTACGATGTAGCAACAACGTTTGGTCAACACTTGGCCAAGGTGTTTACTCCTCACGACGATATCCAAGACCCTCGCCATTCTTCCTTTGTCGCCAATCAACTGGACATTCCTCTTCCCTTATCGATTCCTCCTCCTGCATTCAGTCCCTCTGATGTTATTAATATCATTAAAAAACTCCCTCCCAACAAGGCACCAGGTTATGACCTAATTACCTCTCGCATCCTCAACAACCTCCCGAAAAAAGCTGTCCTTTCTCTCACTTACATCTATAATGCTGTCCTCAGAACAACCTATTTCCCTCTACTCTGGAAATTCTCCGTCATCCATATGATCCCTAAACCCAAAAAACCGACACAACTCCCTTCTTCATATCGTCCCATCGCTCTTCTTCCCATAATGGGAAAAATCCTTGAAAAACTCATCCTTAAACGCCTATATCCCCTCCTCGACCCCATACTTCCTCCCCATCAATTTGGTTTCCGCCATTCCCATTCCACAGTCCAGCAATGCCACAGAATAGTAGATTTTATCGCCTCCTCATTCGAAAACAAGAAGTACTGCAGTGGAGTGTACCTTGACATATCCCAAGCTTTTGATAAGGTGTAGCACCAAGGTTTATTGTCCAAGCTAAAAACTACACTCCCTTTCACATACTACCTCATCCTCAAATCATATCTCTCCGACAGACATTTCCAAGTTTCATTTGGTTCCTCAGTCTCATCCTTATTCCCCCAGCTGGCAGGTGTACCACAGGGGGGCATCCTAAGTCCTTTCCTATTCCTTGCCTATACTGCTGACATCCCATCACATCCCGAAACTTCCCTTCTCACGTATGCAGATGACACTGCAATCTTGACTTCCAATTCAGATCCAAATATAGCATCCGCATCTTTGCAAGAGCACCTAGATCTGCTAGAATCCTGGCTGACTAAATGGAGGATCAAGGTCAACAGCAGCAAATCAAGCCATGTAACATTTACCCTCCGACGTTCCATTTGCCCTCCAGTTACACTTAATAGCGCACTAATTCCCCAAAAATCACAAATTAGGTACCTAGGACTCACATTAGACAAACGACTAACTTGGAAACCTCACATCACATTAAAAAGACAAGAAGTGAATAGACGGTACAGACTTCTACTAAGACTACTTGATAACAGATCTAAACTATCACTACACAACAAACGACTGATTTATACAACAGTACTTAGACCAATATGGACATACGGACTTGAACTTTGGGGTTCCACTAAACCTTCAAATTCCTACAAAATCCAAACCCTCCAATCCAGAATACTCCGCAAAATTACAGATTCCCCATTTTACGTATCCAACTTAACTCTCCATAACGACCTCAACATTCCTTTTGTCAATGCCCTCACAAAATCCCGATATCAGAAATTCCACTCTCTCCTTCCCGCACATCCTAATCCTCTAGTTAAATCACTTTCATCTACCCATATTCCAGAAAACCCAAGACGACGACTGAAGCGTAAGTGGCCAAGAGATCTCCTTGTGTAGTGCCCAGAATAACCCCAAGTAGTACAAGCCAATGTTCCCTCCAATGTGGGTATTGTCAATGGACAATTTCCCACCTCAAGTGAATAATCAAGCCAATTGTTATATGATTCACACTATTTGCTTGTAATATTTTTAAATGTTGTTGCAAATAAAAGAATAAATATTTAAAAAAAGGCTTCATATAAAGTGATTCATTAAATAACAGCTGATTGATTTACTCATGCCTGAAAACTGAAATATGCAAATATTTCGGTAGTTAATCAAGATAGCAAAAAGCCTACTTAACAACATCTATACAACATTACATTTGCAAAAAGATTTATGCCATACAATTTTTCGATTCGAAGCCTAACAACGGAGATATTTCCAATTTTCGAAATTCTCACCTCTAAACCCCCTCCCTCTCTCACTTGTTCGATTTTAAGAGTTAACGAACTAGATCTTCATTTTTACATAGAACGATCAAATATCAAGTTTGATATTTGGTAACGATCAGACAAAAACTGCGACCGCTTGAGCGTCAACAGACAAATATATATATATATATATATATATATATATATATATATATATATATATATTATACGAGCTACATGAAAATATGGTCTTGTCCCCCCCCACCCCCCCCCCCCCGCCCAACATAAATTCTTGGACTATTAATATTTTGTTTCATTGAGATAAAAATTATTCTGATTCATTAATAATTACAGTATGAGATATAGTACATAGTTTTCAATAAAATTAGTATGTTATGTTTTGATGTTGCAGTTATTGTTCTTCTTTCCGGTGAGCCGTTGGCAGACCCGTTTGTTTACATTTGTGGCGCTTCCCGCCGGGAGGGGAAAGATTTCTCACTTAATATTCACGGTGGTGTTGTGTTAGCAGTATGTAGGTTTATTATTAAACTTCAGGAGGGAATCTGCTAAGTTTACGCAGCCCCTGCGTGACGGATTTTATATATAATTTTGAACGGACCTCATTTTGGTCATGTCCTGGGTAGGATCGATGGACATTTGAAGCAATTTTTCGTAAATCCCATCATGCTAAAAATTATTATTTATTTATTTATTTATTAACGTCCACTTTTTGCAACTTCGGCTAATCTGGACGGGTTATCTACAGGTTACCACCCTTTTCTAGCCAGGGTGGGATTTTAGGACGTTGTTTAATGAATTTGGTCACTAAATAATCTCCTTTGCCCAGGCGAGAATCGAACTCGCCACTCTATGCTAAAAATTAGGTAAATTAAGATTATTATATGTTTTAAGATATGTGCTAAAAATTAGGTAAATTAAGATTATCACATATCTTAAAACAGATAATAGTGATAAAAGCTTTCACCTATGTGAATATTAACGAGGCCGGTTTAAGTCGCAATTAGTTGAATGGGATTTAATTCCACTTGGTTGATAATCTTGAGGTATTAGCCTGGTTAATGCGTCTCTTTAGAGAGAGAGTCGTGTGTAAATCTTCAAACAAAGCTGAGGATTGTAAGTGATAACTTGGCAAACTTACTACAGCCAATGGGGCCTTTCTACATTTATCAACACATTTAAATAAAGTCCTGAGTCTATTTAAGTAATGAGTAGTCTATCTGGGAGGTCAGGACAGCTTTAGGGTTAAGTTAGGAGCTTCTTGCCCCAACTTTCTATTGGTGTTTCGCAACAGTTGACAGACTTAAAATGTGTTTCTAAACTTGAGTCACGGCTTTAAGTTTAGCTCAAGCGGCTAATTGACAATCCGTCCCACGAATATGTTAAATTAGTTAGAATCCCATTTTAGAGGTTGAAAGACAATGCATTATTTAATTATATATAATAAATAAAACTACCAATGTAATATAAATAAATTTGATCACATATTTATTTCAGGGACAATTCAATATCAACCCATATTAAAATAAAAATGTCCGTCACGCAGTGGCTGCATGAATTAAGATTTCCCACGTTTGTCAAGTAGATGTATTTATCTCAAGTCTTTACAGTTCAATGAGAACAATATTTTTAGTATTTAGGCTTCAAATAATATGCTTCATAATATAACAGCTTATTGTTAATATAGCATTAGTAGGAGTCCAGGTTTACTGAAGGCTGAAAACTAAAAAAATGCCAATATCTCAGTTAATATTGAATAAATGTGTATAAAAGCATGTATAGAATATTACATTTGCAATAGTGTAGATTCTATATAGTTTTTTGAATCGACTTATAATAACGGGGATATATTGAAATTTCAAAATTCTCCCCCTAAAATCCCCCTTCTCTCTTTACCTAGTTCGATTTCAGCCGTTAACGAACTTGTTCTTTCTTTTTACATAAAACGATTATATATCAAGTTTGGTAACGATAAGACAAAAATTTCGGCCGCTATAGTGGTAGCAGCAAATATATATATGAATGAATGAACCTCATTTTCGTCGTCTTGGTCATCAGGTATGATCGATGGATATTTGAATTAATTTTTCGAAAATCGCGTCAAGAGTACAACCTCAATAACTGATTTACCTTAAGGGAAATATGCTAAAACTATCAAATTAATCTAAATAAATTTGATCTCGTATTTATTTCAGAAACAATACGGTAGTAACCTATATTCAAAAATGAAGTTAGTTTAATTTGTTTTACAATAAATAGATTGCATTCTTAATTTTTATTAAAATCATTTCTGAGTTTAACCTTAATCTCACATGGCAAACCTAGAGTGGGGAGTTCGATTCCCGCCTGGCCAATAGGAATTCCTGGGTGATGGAATTCATTAAGTAAAATCCTTAGTCTCACCCTGGCTAGAAAAGGGTGGTATCCTGCAGATAACCCGTCCCAATTAGCCTTAGTTGCAAACAGTGGACGTTAAGGAATAATTTTAATTTATAGGGATCAATAAGAAGGCCAAGTCCTCTACTGTTTTTAATATAATGCGGTGCACTTTCGGAGTCAATGCTCCATCCTCAGTGTCTGCTGATTAAAGCTGCGTTGCCTGGACCACGACCGCCGGGTGACCCCCGCAGCTTTAATCAGCAGACACTGAGGATGGAGCATTGACTCCCAAAGTGCACTCTGCATTATATTAAAAAACAGTAGAGGACTTGGCCTTCTTATTGATCCCTATCAATTGGTTCCTCTACCATCCAGCATATTCCAGAGAATTTTAATTTAATGTGAATTATTGTTAAACAAGATTAATAGAATGTGTGCTGACGTGTCGTATTAATATTCATGTTACACTTAAACCACAATTCAGTAGTCATGAACAATTTCTTGAGGCTTATTGTATGACAGTTCCTTAAGTTGAACAATGTATAGCAATATCACAACTTGAACAAGATTAACCAGTGTTCTGAGAGAGTGTATTACGTATATTTTTGCTTATAAAGTAGATTGGATCTCAGGTTTGGGAATAGTAAAGGGTTGTCTGCTGGATTCCTTGGATGAAATAGAAGGATATTAGAAGGCAGTTTGTCTTCCTCTCGGCGGCTCGTTTGCATTTTAATATAGCCTCTATTGGAGACCGTACAATCCTTTTTGTGTGTCGGCATGAGGCCCCCCCCTGCGTTATATTTTCTTGGGATCCGGGATGTTAGAGTAGTCTACCCATAGGAATCGTCATATATGTAACATTTCAAATTATGTATATTGTTTTTTCGTCTGGAGAAAACAGATTTTTCTTCCCTCGTTTCCGTCCCTCCCTGAGACAATTCCAGCTAACCGGAATACACATTGCTACTTAGAGTTACAGATGACAACAATGATGGTTTTATGTTTGACGAACGTGACACCATTTCTGGTGACAAAGAGAGATTGCACAAGGTTTGAATGAAATCCGACAGGTTGCCCTTAGAGATGTCATACTGTACAAAAATATTAAACAAACCTAGGACAATGTCTTGAACTGAGTTGGATAATTGAACTTAAAGAACCATGCTCGATGAACTAAATATACTCTTACCTATAGACGATAATCCTTTTGTCCATACCCACGCAAAATCCAGATATCAGAAATTCCTTTCTCTCCTTCCTGTAGATCCTAATCCTTTAGTCGAATCACACTGTACCCAAGTTCCAGAAAACCAGAGATTACGCATGAAGCGTAAGTGGCCAAGAAATCTTCTTGTGCAGTTCAAAGTATGACTCCATATGGTATAAACCAATGTGGGTACTGTCAATGGACAACTTCCCATCTCAAGTTAATAATCAAGACAATTTTTATTAATATCGTATATATTATTTCCTTGTAATATGTATTTATTGTTGCAAATAAACGAATAAAACCAAAAAAAAAATCCTATAAAAGATGATCTTCAAGTGCATCTACGGGAATACAATTCGGGTTGGGTTAGCGTGATATTCCTCGAGGTGGACGGTAAAGTTAGCAAAAAAACTAAACACAATTTTTCCCACTGACAGGAAAATAAAGTAAATACAAAAAGGTCCGTTCGCACAGGGGCTGTTTTAACTTCCCACATGACACAGCAGTGATCTCACAATACATTTTCAATTTCTAAATAAAAATCCGATGAGTGAAAAATTTAGTGGTTAAATATCTAAAATGGTATAAATCAAATAAACATTTTGGAGTTAAGGTAATAAAATTGAAATCGGTGTACTCATAACAGGACGTATTTTTATGTATTTCTCTTAGAAAAGGTCTGCTGAAAACAATATATGATATTTAAGATTCTAATAATACATTTCAATATATAAGTGCTTATTGTTAATGTGAAATGACATAAAGGTGGGTCATTATAAAAAATTGAAAAATGCAAATGATCTCGACTAGAATTCGAGGTAGAGAAAACGTATATAAAACAGTATTTATAGACAAATAAATGTTTAATAAGATTCATTTTATAAAACCTTTCGGCCAGACGTATAATAACGAAATTTCAAATGTTAGAAATCCCCCCCCCCGAGAAAAATACATTTCAATATATAAGTGTTTATTGTTAATGTGAAATGACAAAAAATGGGTTTTACAAAAGATTGAAAATTACAAATATCTCGGCTAGTGTTCTAGATAGAGAAAAAGTGTATAAAACGATATATTTATAGACAAATAAATATTTAATAATATTCATTTTATAAAATCTTTTGGCCAGACGTATAATAACGATATTTCGAAATTCCCCTCCTAAATTCTTCCACCCCTACTGCAGGTTCGATTTCAGTCATTAACTACAGTGTACTAAAGTATACTTTAGTTTTACATGAAACGTTTGAATGTCGAGTTTGGTAACTATCAAATTCAAATGTCACGCTGGAGGATGTGTTTTGGAGGATTGTTTTTATTATATTTATTTATTATGGAAATTATTTATTTTTTATCCGCGTGGAAAGTTTTTGTGAAACTCTCTGTTTGTAGCGACTTAGGTTCTGTAAGAAGCTCAATAGAACTATTATTGTGGTATTTACCAAATCATACATTTTTTTCCTCAATCCAGTTGTGGGTATACGGAAATATTTCAAACAAAAAGAAGGATGGTTTTGAAAAAAAACAAAAACATTTTGGCACCCGGTATTCGAAAAAAACTATGGCTCTATGATCTATTTATAATTATGTTCAAAATTGACTATTTGAAAATCTAGAACAAACTATTTGACCCACTCCATTTGTGCTTTTGAAGCTCATACTCCCTTTTGACTAATTTGTTGAAACCGTTTGGTTGAAATAGCTTATCCATTGAACAACACCTTTGAAATAAAAGGTATTCAAGGACTAGTTAAAATGTGGAATGTGTTTTGGAATTTTATTTTCAAAGTGGTACTTGATTTCTAAAAGCATTGAAAATGGTTTAAAATTCAATCTCTATAAAATGTTTGTATATGTGTTCTATACGACAGAATCAAAAAGCATTTTATCACTATTTAAGTAATGTTTCTGTAGTTTATTCCGTACACCAGGGATTACAAAACTATTTTGCGCAAGAGACCCCTTTTCCAAAATGAACTGATGTCTCAGACCCCCATAGCCAAATTACTTTCAAAATCCTATCTCTAGTTTTTTCCTATTGATATAACATACTTACCAATTTAAAAACTCTGCGGTTGGTTAAGTGTGTACACTGGACATTATTTTCTCATCAAAATTTACCGAAATAATTACACATACAATCAAGTGTATATGCGTCAAATACACAGCAAGTCAATACGCGCCTGAAAGACTTGTACGTTAGAACTCATTATCTTGCACGAATTCCTCCACACTTATTGATTTGACGAGTTTTTTATCTTGTAAGAACTTGTGCACGCTTATCGACTTCTTGAGTTTTTGCATTAGGAAAAAGTTCAGGATTTGCAGTTTTTTAAAAAGTCAACAATGATACTTCCTACCAAAATATTAGTCAGTCTTATTACAAGTCGGTACACACAACAAAACTTATATAGTATCTTGAAAGTTTCAATTAATAACTGGTGTTAATTAATTGGCGTAGATTTTAGACTTCGTCAACCTCCAAAATCATTTTCATTTATTTCGACCACTGGGAAACTTATTTCAACCCCAAGAGGTCGATATCGACAACTTTGTGAATCCCGGCTGTACACATTGTACTATTTATCTGTGCTAGATTGTAATTAATATAATTCGCAGAGATAGTAATTAAATGAATAAGGCTAAAAAAAAAAATTATTTTAAATATTGTATAAATAAAAGCTATTTCATAGCACTTACCCATTCATTTTTTTTAAACATTTCTAATTTATATTAAACATACTACAGCCTTACTATTGTAAACAGCCCTTATTAAAAAAATTGACACCCCTTTTAATAAGACTAAATAAATACACCAAGAGTTTTAATAAAAAAATATTTTACCCAAAAAAACTGAAAATTAACTTGTTTTTATTAGCAGAGTATCCTTAAGGGAAATCAGCTATTGAGGTCATACCCATGACGCGATTTTAGAAGAATTTCCTTAAATGTCCATCGATCCTATCCAGATGACGAAAATGAGCTCCGTTCTAAACTATATATATATATATATATATCTGTTGGCGCTCTAGCGGTCGCAATTTTTGTTTGTTCGTTACCAAACTCGATATTTAAACGTTTTATGCAAAAAGACAGAGCAAGTTTGTTAATGGCTGAAATCAGGCCAGTGGGAGGGGGGGGTGTTTAGAGGAGAGATTATCGAAAATTCGAGATACCTTCGTTACTATACGTCGGATCAAAAGGTTGTATAGAACCAATCTTATTGAAAATTAAATGTCCTATACATATTGTTATTTACATTTATTCCCTATCTTGAATATTAACCTAGATGTTTGCAGTTTTCAGCCTTCTGCAAACTCCCACTTCAACTCATGTACAACATAACAATACTCTGTTATGAAATAAACCACATTATTCGAAGCTTAAATACCCATAAATTGACACCCCCCCCCCCTTAAGGACTACTAAAACCTGATTGATTGAGATAAAAATTATTCTGATCCATAATAAATTACAGTACTATAGTAAATAGTTTTCAATATTAATAATATGTTATATTCTGATATATATTCATAATTCATTCTACAGGTTAACCTGTAGATAACCCGTCCCGATTGGCCGAAGTTGCAAAAGGTGGACGTTAATATATAATAATAATAATAATAATTCTTTTTCTCTCCTATGAGAAGTTGGCACACCTGTTTCTTTACATTTCATGTGCTTCACGTCAGGATTTCCTATTATCGTTTGTATTTATTCACTTGGTAACTCGGGTGATTTAATGTAACAGACGTTGGATTAACCAGTTGCTTATGTGCTAGGTGGATTGATGTAATTGTGTATTGTTTGATGTTGATGACATTATATATATATATATATATATATATATATATATATATATATATATATATATATTTGTCTGTTAACGCTAGCGGTCGCAATTTTTGTTTGATCGTTACCAAACTCGATATTTAAACGTTTTATGCAAAAAGACAGATCAAGTTCGTTAATGGCTAAAATCGGACCAGTGGGAGGGGGGGGGGTTTAGAGGGGGGATTTTCGAAAATTCGAAATATCTCCGTTACCACACGCCGGATGAAAAAATTGTATAGAACCAATCTTATTGAAAATTGAATTTACTATAAATATTGTTCTATACATTTATTCTCTATCTTGAATATTAACCGAGATATTTGCATTTTTAATAAATGTGGGCCGGCAAAAGCTAGTTCGGTCATTTCCGTAACTGTTCTGCTCTCGTATGGAGATTTCTCTATTGTATAACTTCACGTGGGAAATCTGCTTAGTTTACACAGCCCCTGCGTGTCAGACTTTTTATTTTTAAATTAGCGGCAGATGGACGTTTTCCTGGCCTACAAGGGAATATAGTAGTATGCACATTTGAATT